>JBAMBO010000260.1:0-526565 GCA_037044535.1 Lordiphosa magnipectinata | reverse complement strand
ATACACATACACATACACATACACATACACATACACATACACATACACATACACATACACATACACATACACATACACATACACATACACATACACATACACATACACATACACATACACATACACATACACATACACATACACATACACATACACATACACATACACATACACATACACATACACATACACATACACATACACATACACATACACATACACATACACATACACATACACATACACATACACATACACATACACATACACATACACATACACATACACATACACATACACATACACATACACATACACATACACATACACATACACATACACATACACATACACATACACATACACATACACATACACATACACATACACATACACATACACATACACATACACATACACATACACATACACATACACATACACATACACATACACATACACATACACATACACATACACATACACATACACATACACATACACATACACATACACATACACATACACATACACATACACATACACATACACATACACATACACATACACATACACATACACATACACATACACATACACATACACATACACATACACATACACATACACATACACATACACATACACATACACATACACATACACATACACATACACATACACATACACATACACATACACATACACATACACATACACATACACATACACATACACATACACATACACATACACATACACATACACATACACATACACATACACATACACATACACATACACATACACATACACATACACATACACATACACATACACATACACATACACATACACATACACATACACATACACATACACATACACATACACATACACATACACATACACATACACATACACATACACATACACATACACATACACATACACATACACATACACATACACATACACATACACATACACATACACATACACATACACATACACATACACATACACATACACATACACATACACATACACATACACATACACATACACATACACATACACATACACATACACATACACATACACATACACATACACATACACATACACATACACATACACATACACATACACATACACATACACATACACATACACATACACATACACATACACATACACATACACATACACATACACATACACATACACATACACATACACATACACATACACATACACATACACATACACATACACATACACATACACATACACATACACATACACATACACATACACATACACATACACATACACATACACATACACATACACATACACATACACATACACATACACATACACATACACATACACATACACATACACATACACATACACATACACATACACATACACATACACATACACATACACATACACATACACATACACATACACATACACATACACATACACATACACATACACATACACATACACATACACATACACATACACATACACATACACATACACATACACATACACATACACATACACATACACATACACATACACATACACATACACATACACATACACATACACATACACATACACATACACATACACATACACATACACATACACATACACATACACATACACATACACATACACATACACATACACATACACATACACATACACATACACATACACATACACATACACATACACATACACATACACATACACATACACATACACATACACATACACATACACATACACATACACATACACATACACATACACATACACATACACATACACATACACATACACATACACATACACATACACATACACATACACATACACATACACATACACATACACATACACATACACATACACATACACATACACATACACATACACATACACATACACATACACATACACATACACATACACATACACATACACATACACATACACATACACATACACATACACATACACATACACATACACATACACATACACATACACATACACATACACAGTTGACAGTTCAACGGTTGAACTGGACATTGACAGTCGATACACATTGGATTGAACCAAAGGATTGAAGTGTGGTTTGTAGAGTGTGTCAAGCTTGGGTAAAATATACATACATATGTTTAATTTAAATTCGATTCTTGTTATATTCGTCTGGTGTGGTTTGATTCTCATAAAGAGTAGTCCCCATTCAATTGTTTTTTTTGGAGAATTTTGAAATTGATCGAATTTGAGCATCAAAGCAAATCGTAAGTATTTCGCCTGTAGTAAAAATAACCCAATTAGTTTGAGATATGGGAAATTCTAAGGAAGATAAAGATGATGCGGCAGCCAACGAGTCACTAATCCTAAATGGGTTACTAGCGAAGCATAACAATGTGTCCAAAGATATCCATCGTATTAAGGAGAACCTGAAGGCCATGAAGAAGCAAGGAAAGCCGATAAACCAGTCAGAATTAAAATGCCGAATAAAACTATTAAACAAATACATTGATTCTGCGTTTCTGATTCAAGACGAGCTAGATAGCATTAGTCCTGATCTTGTATCGCGGTCAGAGTTAGAAACTCTGTGCGTTTCTGCGGAAGGGTTGTTAGAGTCAATGGTGATCCAGCCCGAACCTCCACACCAAACAAATGCGAACTCTACCATGAATATGTCACTGCCTCAAACAAGGCATTTGCCGAAGATCAAATTGCCAAAATTCGGTGGAACGTATTCGGAATTTAAACATTTTATTGGGTTGTTCGAGAATTTAGTGGATAGCGACTTGGCAATGTCCAATATTGAAAAATTTCACCATTTGCTTTCATGTTTGGAAGATGAAGCATTAGGCACAGTGAGCGCGTTTCAAGTCTCTAACGAAAACTACCCAAAGGCACTTAGTGCGCTAAATCGGGTATACGACAATAAATGTCTGATTTTTTTTGACACGTTAGCCAATCTGTTCAAATTACCAGTAATGCAAAAACCTTCAGCATCTGCTTTGCGAAGTCTGATAGATAGTGTCTCAGCAATTTATGGTTCTCTTCAGTCATTAGGAAACGACACTCAGATTGTGCACGCTATGCTAGCTCAAATAATAATGGGAAAAGTTGATGCAAGGACAAGATCGCGATGGGAAGAAAACTTAGATTATACAGAGATTCCAACTTGGGACGATTGTGAAATTGCTCTTAACAAGAGGTATCAGCACCTATCTGCTGAGGAAACAACATCTGGTAGGCCTAAATTGCATGGTGCAGGTCAAGGTGAAAGAGCTTCTGTAAAAGGCAACAAGACTGCTTTATCTGTCACAAAGCCTAGCCAAGTGTCTGTTGAAAATGCCTGTTCTGTAAGGCCAGCGATCATTTTATACAGCGTGTAGTTCGTTTGAGGCACAATCTTGTCAACAGCGCTTTAAATTCGTGAAAAGTTGCCCCTTGTGTATAAATTGTCTACGAAAGGGTCATTCAGTTTCAACATGCAAGGCTAGTGTCTGCAGAGTCTGTTCCAAGCCGCATTATTTTTTGTTGCATAGATATGACACAAACGCAAGCCAAGTTTTAGCTTCCAGTCATATTGCATCAACACCAGTAGGTGCTCTAGAACAGACTTCGTCCGTTAATCATGCCGCAAAAGAGAATTCAGAGCAGATAATATTAGCCACAGCAATTGTACGTGTGATGAACAATTCCGGCTCATATGTGATGGCAAGAGCATTATTGGACTCTGGATCACAGGTTAACTTTATGACTGAGGAGTTAGTAAGTCGGTTGCAGTTGAGAAGGGAGCGAAAGAATATAAACTTGTTGGGAATTGGAAAGTGCAAGTCGCAAGTTCGACATGCAGTACAGACATCGATTGCATCGCGAGTCAGTTCCTTTGCAATGATGACAGATTTTGGCGTATTAAAGTCAATCTCTTCGTATCAGCCAGAAAAGATGGTAGTTAATGTGACCATCCCTAAAAACATGGAGCTTGCTGATCCATTGTTTTATAAACCAAAATGCATAGACATTTTGCTTGGAGCAGATGTTTTTTATGACCTATTGGAAACAGGTCGAATAAAAGGTGCACAATTCAATTCACCTACCTTACAATCCACTACATTGGGCTGGATTGTTTCAGGTCGCTGTCCGGCTTTGGGGCCATCAGAACAGCGTGCCTCTTCACATATGACTTTTTCGGAGGATTTGACTTCATATGATGCAATTCTTGAAAAATTCTGGGAGTTGGAAGAAGTTCCGAATGTGACAAAATCACAGCTTTACACCCCAGAACAAGTGCTTTGCGAGAAATCGTTTAAAGAGTCCATTACTCGATTGCCCTCGGGACGTTTAAGAGTGTCATTGCCATTTATATCTAGTCCAACTTGCCTCGGGTCATCATATGAAACCGCTAAGCGGAGATTTCTTGCACTTGAGAGAAGATTGGCAAAAGATTCTGAGGTGCATGCAATGTTTATTGCTTTTATGAAGGAGTATATTTCATTAGGCCACATGAGTGCCATAACCGACACAGTCCCGAGAGAAACGCACTACTTCATACCGTATCAATGCGTGTTAGGACCGCAAAGCACTTCCACAGCCCTGCGAGTTGTATTTGATGCATCTAGCAAGACGTCCTCGCAAATGTCACTGAATGACATTTTAATGGTAGGGCCGACCATTCAACCCACTCTATACGCTACACTTTTGCGATTCCGGCTACGTCCGTATGCGTTAACGGCGGATATTAAAAAAATGTATCGCCAGGTTGAAATAGATGAAGCTGATCGCAACTTTCATCTAATTGTATGGAGAGAATCACCAAATCAACCTCTTACAGTGTTCCGTTTAAACACCGTGACATATGGTACAGCGTCAGCTCCGTTTTTAGCAGTCCGCTGCCTAAAGTACCTAAGCGATCTACATGCGGAGTCGTCTCCTGTCGGGTCAAAGTCGTTGGCCAACGATTTCTATCTTTCTATCTTGTTTGTTTGTTAAAGGTCAGTTGGGATGATCCAATACCTGCCCGCTTAATACCAGAGTTGGAGGCAGTGAAGGCTTGTTTTGCTGAGGTGGACTCAGTAGCCGTACCACGACACATTGGTGTCACGAGAGATTCCACATGTGAGATTCATGGGTTTGCAGATGCATCAAGCAGGGCGTATGGATGTTGCCTGTACGTACGCATTCCCAATGGAGAGGAAACCATCGTCAGGTTGCTCACCGCAAAGTCAAGGGTGGCTCCTCTGAAAACCTTAACTATACCACGACTGGAGTTGTGTGCAGCACATCTGTTGGCAACGCTGTGGGAGAAGGTCAAACAACTTGTGGACTTGCCAATCAAAAGTGTTATATTTTGGTCCGATTCGGAAGTTGTGTTGCATTGGCTGCAGACACACCCGTCTCGTCTAAATACGTTTGTTGCCAACAGAGTGGCCAATATCCAAGAATTAACGCCAGAGGTTGAGTGGCGTCATGTGCCAACGAAACAGAATCCCGCAGACCTGGTATCTCGCTCAACATCTGAACTCATCGCGTCGTTTTGGTTCGATGGGCCAGAATTTATGAGGATGGAGCGCACAGATTGGCCCATAAATCCACATTTTGAGAATGAACCGTCTCAAGCAGCTTGCATGGAGCTAAAAAAGGAGTGCGATAATCGCGGCCGATGTCGCATCCGCTACCGTGATGATAGCTGCAGCTGGTGACCAAGATCCCATTGTCGAGCTCATAGACAATACGTCGTCGTATTCAAAAATCTTGAGAATAGTCGCATATGTGTTGCGATTTATTCGTGGTAAGAATTGTCAACATGAATCTGTCGTTGTAGGAGCGGAAGAACTTGAGTCAGCATTTTTGGCAATAATTTGTATCCTACAGCACAGGTATTTCCCTGACGAGTTTCACAAATTGAGCAAATCTGCACCACTGAAGCCGTCGCTCCAAAAATTGAGTCCGTTCGTGCACCAGCATATCTATGGCGAACGTGTCTGGTCGCTTTTGCGTGTTGGAGGCCGATTATTAGAAGCTCCATTACCACACAATGCAAAGTTTCCACTGCTGATGCCTAAAGAGTCTCGTTTTATAAGGCTTTTCCTTACATATCTGCATCAAAAACATTGCCACATAGAACCTAGAGCTTTGGTAGGACTTCTTCGACAGCATGTGTGGGTAATTGATGCTCGACGGCTCTGTAATTCTGTGGTCAGAAAATGCATCCAGTGTTTTCGGCACAAACCGACCCTAGCATCTCAAATAATGGGAAATTTACCCGCTGATCGTCTCCACGTAAATAGACCCTTTGAGATCAGTGGAGTGGACTTTTGTGGTCCAATACGGGTGTCTCTGGGGATTCGGGGAAAATCTCCAGTAAAAATGTACATGGCAGTCTTTGTGTGCTTCACATCTAAGGCTGTTCATTTAGAGCTTGTTTCTG
The DNA here is from genome assembly GCA_037044535.1 of Lordiphosa magnipectinata. Classification (NCBI taxonomy): domain Eukaryota; kingdom Metazoa; phylum Arthropoda; class Insecta; order Diptera; family Drosophilidae; genus Lordiphosa; species Lordiphosa magnipectinata. Next base: position 520,072 of record JBAMBO010000260.1, on the reverse strand, counting down.
ATCTGACTGCTAATTCTTTTATTATGTCGTTATCCAGATTCATTGGTCGGCGTGGACCTGTCCGGAAACTATATTCCGACAACGCGACCAATTTTGTCGGTGCTGCTCGCATGCTGAGTACGTGGACGGACTTGGACGAGAAGTTCAGGAACACCATCATCGAGTCTGCCGCCACCAGAGGGATCACTTTCGTGTTCATCCCACCGAGAGCACCTCATTTCGGAGGGCTGTGGGAGGCGGCCGTCAAGTCGGCCAAAACACTGCTGATCAAGGCCATTGGCAGCGCAGTTCTCAGACAAGACGAACTGGAAACCGTCTTGGTGGAAGTCGAAGCCGTTCTCAACTCGAGGCCAATGGTCATCGACAATACCAGCCCCAACGATGGCGAAGTAATCACGCCAGCGCATCTCCTAATAGGAACAACGCTCGTAGCGCTGCCGTCCGCGTTGCCAGAGCCAGTCACAGACGACAAGTTGAGCTACTTGCAGCGATGGCAGAGGATATCCGCAATCAAGCAGCGGTTCTGGATAGATTGGACACGCGACTACCTGCTAGGGTTGCAGCAGCGCATGAAGTGGACCAAAGAGACACGCAACGTGGAACCAGGCGAGGTCGTTCTCATCTACGAGGACAACGCGCCTCCTCAACAATGGCTAATAGGAGTCGTAGAGGAAGCCATCAAAGGCGCTGATGGAAAGGTGCGGGTAGCGACCGTCAGGACCAAAGCTGGATTGTTCAAGCGAGCCATTCACAAGTTGGCTCCCCTACCTGTCGAGTCTGCAAACCTTTGTACAGCTACTGCGAAGGATCAGTAAAGAAGTAGACGTAGTTTATATGTATGCCCTTCAGGCCATCTTATGAAATCTTATTATGCCCTTCAGGCCATTCAATGAAGTCTTATTGTGCCCTTCAGGCCATTCCAGAACGATTTGTACAATTTGTATTGAAGCCCTGCGGCCATTCAACGCGGCCGATGTTTGGTTCTGTCATTAACTAAATTTAATTATCGAAGTATTAAATATCAAAACTAAAGAGTCAGCCTTCTCTGTAAGCTATTAGAGTTGCGCCACTGCATACCCTTTCTTGTATACTCTTACTCTTATACTCCTGTACATATTAACGCATTGGAAAGGCGGCTGCTGTCTTTGGCTGCAGTCGCCAAATTAAAAGTCAGTTGAATTATTGAACACAAAATAGAAAGAAGTGCGTGTTGTTTGCTAAGCCAGCTGGGTCCAAGGGTCAACGTTACCAATCATATTAGACGAATAGTTGTGGAAAGACGATTTGGGAGTTCTTGTTTTTCACCGCCATAAATTGGATTGGCGGATCAACTATATTCATAAAAGTTCTATTATTGATAGTGAAAACCTAGGTTAATACAGTGTCGACGAAGAAAACTAAATTACCTCATAAAACTATTCAAATAACAAAAAGAAAAACAAAAAAAAAACGAGAAAAAATTCAAGTTTAAAAAAATTTCGCAATTCGGATCATATGCATGTGTGTGTGCAAAGTCAGGAAGCGAGCGTGCACACCGGCACAACGGTAACGGAATAAAGAGAAAGAGAGAGATTCGGAGATAAGCGAAGTGAACAGTTTAAAACTTAAAAAAAATAAAAAATTTGAATTAAAAGAGTCACGTGCGTACCAAATGTTGAGAGGCAGAAGCCAAGAAGCCAGCTGGACAGCGAAAAAAGTGAATTAAAATTGTCACTGATGTACCAGAAAGTCCAGTTTTAAAGTCACAACCTATGATAGTATTTACTTAATAGAGTTGACAAATTTAGCTGTCAACATAATAATAATAAAATTTTTTTTTAAAATATAGTTAATCCTAATCCCGCCTCCGTCCGACTTAGGAGAACATTTTTATGATGTGCTCCGACTCACATCAGGTGGGCGGAGGCAAAGATAATATTTATATTATTAATATTTTCCAACATCGAACCCTCAGAATTTAACAAATGGTATAAATCGATGTACAACGTGCAAATAATTCGAAACGGGTCGTGAGATTCGAAATTAGATCTACTTATATATAAGAAAATTGGTCGGAACTGTCGTGTAGATCTAGCTGGTATTGAAAATTTATATGGCTCAAAAGAAAACAAGAATCAATATGGCCATTTATTAGTTTATGAAGGAACATAACTCCATGACAGATTCTACGATCTTGCAGAGACGGTAGGCTTAATAGACGAAGTCTGTCCACATACGATGGCAGTCGACGGTGTTGTTCCCAGTTTAGTACGCGTAAGGCGAACAGGAGAAATTGCTTCTGCACCGACTCAATAAGGCCCTGGTATGTTGGACCATACGTGTTCTGAATTAAGCAGTTATATTTTTAATTTCAAATATTAACGTATTTAAGTTGAATATGTAAGCCGAGTTGACAATCCTAATTGTAAGAATTTGGTATTTTTAAAGATGCCTAAAACGGTACCACTAATTGAAAAAGACCGCGAGTCGAGTAAAAGGCTTCAAGCAGCACAGACAGTGCAAAGAGCACAGACAGTGCAAAGAATAAGAAAAAAATAAGGCTGACCGCCACAGACAAGGCTGACCGCCACAAAAGTTAAATTGTTTAAGCTTTAGTTTAAGTTGTTGTTTAATAAAGAAAAATACAAAATTGACACAAACGACGAAGAAGAAACCATTGGAATTGGTCGATCGAACCGGATAAATAATAAACATATATTTACAGGTGTGTGTGACACAACGTTATGGTTCTTACAAAGCCTAGCGAACAACATTATGGTCCTTCGAAAGCCTAACGAACGGCACTTTGGAAAAACAGGCGACATCGTGAAATTCCAAGAATTTCATCTTCAACACCAACCACAACGGAATTGCGTATTACACCAGAAGTGTGTGTATGTCATCAGACGCGTATACACATGTATGTAGCTTGAAACGGCTACACATACACACACAGACAAAACGCTTCCCTTTAGTTCCAAAGGCACTACCACCCTCGTTTCGCTAGCGAAAAGCTAGCGAATTCGGCGCTAGTTATTCGCTAGTGCCCAAGTTATCCAGGCTGTAGTCAGTATTAACGCGCTGACATGCTTTTAAGCAAATCAAAGACAGCAAATGCGTTTCGGTTTCAACTTCTTTCAGCGAGTGCCCCGAAAAAAAGAACAGGAAAAAACATGTTTTTTCGGAATGTGGACTATAAAATACCCTTTGATACAAATGTTAATACTTTTTTATTCATAAATTGGTTCAATACTTTATTGTATGATATGAGTTAAATGTAACGAAGAATATAGCCATAGCATGCTGTTTACAATTGTTTTAAATATTAAAGAGATTTTATTTATAAAGAATTTTTTATAGAAAACAATTTTTTTTTAAATATTTTTAAGCTATGGCACACATGGTTGTTAAGACTATCCAGTTCGCCCTTATAAAAAAGTCGAAAACAGTGTACACAATGCACAACCATAATACCCCAAGATACCCTGCCATAGTTTTGAGCATCGAAAGTGTAAAGCATAACTGCGTTGCGACAAGTTGAAAGAAGGCATAAATAACAAATTTTTTTTCGGATGTCTTCTTTTCAATGCGTATTCTATTTCTACTTTAGCGTCAGAAATTACTTCATTTTGTGACGCCAAACCGAGTGCGTGTTTTTTACAAATAAAAATAAGTATCATCAACTATAATAAACATCATCAATTTATAATATCAGGTAACAATATTAAAAAAAAAAACATATATATATCTTACCAGGTTGTGTACATAAAAATATTTCTGTTTACAGATCAAGGCGATAAAATCAATAGTCTCTCCAAATGGAATTGGCAAAGGTCGTTGGGTACATTTTATTAGACAGCATTGTAAAAAGTATATAGAGTATGTATGTCTTATAATCATATTTTAAATTATAATTATTATTATATTAAATTTTAATTATGCATTTAAAATATTTGCAATTTGAATTACTATTTTCAGCCTGCATACCCTCCGGCGGACACCAAGCCGCTGAATAGCAGTTTCAGGATGCTTTACATATAAATAAACAGCGCATTATAAAACTTAAGTGTGTAATAAAAAATAAATAGCCACAACAATATTAATTATTTTTTAAATTAAATGAATTGTTTGATATTTTGGAGCATATTACTTTACAGATATCTAGTAGTTACTGCTGTAGCTAGCTACGTTACTAATAACAAGTAGTTACTGCCGTAGCTAGTTACGCCACAGATTACAAGTAGTTACTCCGGTAGCTAGCTACGCCACAGATTACTTTTCGGTAGCGATTCGCTAGCGCCAGATTCGCTAACTATTCGCTAGGACATGCCCATGTAAAAGTAATCCAAGCTTTCCATTGTCGGTAATCCAGCGAGTAGTCAGTAAGGGGTTACCGAATCGCTAGCAATTCGCTAGCGCTGCGCTACCTACAAGAACTGAAGGGTTGTGCAGCTTGTGTATGTAATTCACATATACACACTTAACCGGCAACTGTACATTGCAAATTTCTGACAACTGGAATTTTCTGAATTATGCTACTACGCAATAAAAAATCGACTGCAAAAATGGATACAGAAAAGGACAAAAGTCTGCAATCAACAAACGACAATGATTATGAGAATTTAGCTGGTGGATTTGATCATGGGATCAACGAACAGTTGGAAAAGACTGTAATCAATGCACAAGGGAATGCATCGACTCCATATCCACTAGCCAAAAATAAAAAATCTACATATGTAAAGGGGACACCAATACATAATAAAAAGAAGACACCAACTATGAAAACATAAACCGATTAAGAAAAGCATTGAGTGGTAGAGCAAAAGAATCTGTTCAATCATTGTTATTGTTACCACAAAATGTAAGTGTTATTATTAACTCGTTAAAAGAACGATTTGGTGAACCAACACACATTATCAGACATTTAATTGATAAAATTAAAAATCAGCCACCAATTAAAGACGACAAAATTGAAAAACTTATAAGTTTATTTGACATGCTAACAAATCTAATATGTACACCACAAAACTTTGAAGAGAAAGATCATATTAGAAATCCTATCTTGTTTGAGGATGTTTTAGACAAATTTCCATTATCACAGCGATTAGCTTTTATGCAGTATTATCAAGAAAGAAAAAGTAAAGAACCAAAGCTAATTATTTTGCATAAATGGCTAAGCAAGAAAACAAAAGCTGCACAGATGCTAGGGTTCGGACAGATAAAGACAAAAGAAACAACATTGACTGTTTCAAATCAGGTGAACTCTAACGAGCAAAACAGATCTAAATATTGCCATTTTTGTAAACAAACAAATCATTATATAAACTTTTGTGACAAATTTAAGAATTTAGACATTGATCGACGCTGGCAACATGTTACAAAAAATCGATTATGCATATCATGTCTAGGCAAAAACCATTTTATGAAAGACTGCAAGCGAAAGAAGCCTTGCAAAATGAATAATTGTTCTCAAACGCATAACCCATTATTGCATAAGGACAAGAAACCAAACGAAATTAGGGGAAGTTTAAAGACACAGGAGAATACACAAATACAGACTGACAACAATTGTAACATTAATTTATGTGACAAAAAGATACTCCTCAAAGTCATTCCTATTTCAATTATTGGACCCCAGAAGACAATAGAAACCTACGCTCTTTTGGATGAAGCTTCTACAGTATCTCTGTTAGATCAAGATATAGCTGATGAACTAGGATTAGACGGTCCTATAAGTCCATTGAGAATGCAATGGACAAATAATGAGGTACACGAGCAGAATGATTCAAAAGTGGTTAGTGTTTGCGTCAAAGGGAAAAGTGAATCTTCAAAATCGTTCACTTTAAGGAAAGTAAAAACAATTTCTGGTCTTAATCTACCAACTCAAACCCTTAATATCAACAATCTGACAGACAAATGGACATTTTTAAAACCATTTGGTGACCTTTCATACGAAGATGCACAACCGAAACTCCGAATTGGACAGGATAATTGGTCAGTTATTGTAACTCGAAAACTAAAATACGAATCATTTCAGGGACCAGTTGCTAGTAGGACTTCATTAGGCTGGGTGATTCATGGCATTGTTGATTCATCAAGACATTCAAGACAATCCGACTATTCATTTCACATTAAAAATTGTGTCGAAACATTAAATGACAGAGACGACCTGAATGTTTTACAGGATCTTGTCAAATCTTACTGGGCCTTAGAAAATGAATTGACCACTTCAAAAGACAATCCGACTTCACTAGACGACAAAAAGTGTCTGGAAATACTTGATTCCACTCTAAAAAGAAAAGGAAATAGATTCGAATGTGGCCTTTTTTGGAAAGGTGAACAGAAAAAACTGCCAGAAAGTTATAATAATGCATATAACAGACTGATTCATTTGGAGCGAAAGTTTGATAAAGACAGGGAATACGGAGAAAAGTACCGTGCAATGATAGACTCGTACGTATCTAAAGGATATTTGCGAAAACTAAATCCAGCAGAGATAGCGACTGAAACGCCTTTGACATATTATCTTCCTCATTTCGGTGTAGTTAATAGCAACAAGCCAGACAAGCTACGGATCGTGTTTGATGCAGCATCCAAATCTCATGGATATTGCTTAAACGACTTTCTATTAACAGGACCAGATTTGTACAATCAACTCGTTTCCGTATTAATGAACTTTCGGGAACACAACGTAGTTTTTGTTGGGGACATAAAGGAGATGTTTCTACAGATACTAGTCCGTCAGGAAGACAGACATGCCCAAAGAATTCTTTGGAGAGGATCAACTCGAGACACTGAACCAGACGTTTATGAAATTCAGGTCCTATTCTTTGGTGCAAAATGTAGCCCAAGCATAGCTCAAGAAACAAGAAATCGAAATGCTTTAGATTTCAAAGACCTATTTCCCAAAGCCAGTAATGATGTAGTCAATAATCATTATATGGATGATTACTTGGGAGGAGCGCCTGATGTAGACAGCGCAGTTAAGTTGATAAATGAAGTTACATATATTCACAAACAAGCTGGGTTCGATATGTGTAACTGGGTGTCTAATTCAAATGACGTCTTGACAAGACTAAATGAAAACAGTAAACTAATGGACACGAAACAAATTAAAAATGATACAGAACCCTTAACTCCCAACAGTATTTTAATCGGACCAAACTACAGAGACTCATTTTATTCAGATGTCACTGACAGAGACTTGAAACTTTTAAATATGTGGAAGGCATCGCAAAAACTGGCAGATATGTTTTGGCAGAAGTGGAAAAAAGATTATCGTCAGTATTTATTGTGCAGTAAGAAATGGTCAAAAGACCAAGGAAAGATCTCTGAAGGAGACCGTTGTAATAATTATGGACTCAAACTTGCCAAGAAACACATGGCCAATGGGCAAAGTAATCAATACATATCCATCTCAAGACGGCCGAGTTAGAATCGTAGATGTTAAAACACAAAATGGCACATACAAGAGATCAGTTATTAAGTTAATTAAACTAGATGTACTACCAAACAAAGAAATGTGAAAAGTATTGCTACATATGATTAAATAATGAAATATTAACGGTCCTTTTACATATGGTAACAATACTTTGGGAGGAGAATGTTCTGAATTAAGCAGTTATATTTTTAATTTCAAATATTAACGTATTTAAGTTGAATATGTAAGCCGAGTTGACAATCCTAATTGTAAGAATTTGGTATTTTTAAAGATGCCTAAAACGGTACCACTAATTGGAAAAGACCGCGAGTCGAGTAAATAAAGAAAAATACAAAATTGACACAAACGACGAAGAAGAAACCATTGGAATTGGTCGATCGAACCGGATAAATAATAAACATATATTTACAGGTGTGTGTGACACAACGTTATGGTTCTTACAAAGCCTAGCGAACAACAATACGCATGAGCAGTACTCAAGTATAGGTCGGACAAGTGAGACGTAAAGAAGCTTAGTGGTGTAGGGGTCATCAAACTCTTTAGACCAACGTTTAACAAATGCGAACACCCCTTTGGCTTTGCTAAATAATACGCCAAGGTCTGTTATAGCATGTATGCGCTCGAGGTTATGCGGGCCCAGGGAATAGTTACCCATAAATGGGGCAGAGCGTTAAAGGACATAACACTACATTTAGAGTTGTTAAGGTACAGCCAGTTGTTAATGCACCAAGATTGAAGGTGGTTAATGCCCTTTTGCAACAGACACTTTGAATCGGGGTCTGTGAGCAGCATACAAATTTTAACATCGTCTGCATACATCAACACATGAGAATTTACAATGACAGAAGGAAGGTCGTTTATGAATAATCCAAAAAGCAACGGTCCTAGGTGACTCCGTTGTGGAACTCCGGAAGTGACGTAAACACACTTGGAGAGAGTTTTGTTAAATAAGACTTTCTGTGTGCGGATTGCCAAGAACATTGAAATCGGATTGACTAAGGGGTTAGGAAAAGCTAAAAGTGATAATTTCTTTAAAAGCAAAAGGTGATTAACTGAATCAAATGCCTTGCTAAAATCTGTAAAAATAACATCTGACTGATTTTTCAGCTTGAATCCGTCTCTTATTATGGAAGTAAACTCGAGAAGATTTGTTGATGAAGACCGGCGCTTCATAAACCCGTGCTGTGATGGAGATATAAGAGAGCAACACTGGTGCTGCAACTGAGAAGTTATAACCAATTCAAAGGTTATAAGCATTGAAGGATTCCTTCCAGATATCAGGAAAAAAGCTGTGGTGTAGATGGCAATTGAAAAATTTTAGAAAGAGGCTTGCATAAAGCATTTGCACAATTCTTGAGAACACAGCTAGGAACTTCGTCCGGACCGGAAGAGAAGGAAGTTTTTACAAGTTTAAGATTTTCCAACACAGTGCTATCATTAACAACTGGCATAGAACTGCCTTCCGAGTGTGGAATAGAGTAAGGGTAATGAGCTGAAGTTTTATACACAGAAAAAGAGTAGGTTGTTTGGAAAAAATCAGCAAATAAGTTGGAAATGTCAGCATCGTTGCATGCAGTGGTGGTATTATACCGAAGAGAGGGGGGAAAATGAGAAGTTTTACGTTTAGAGTTGGCAAATGAAAAGAATTGCTTAGGGTTCTCCTTAAATTCATTTTTACACCTAAGCAGATTGTTTTGATAACATTCAGAATTGTGAATAAGAAAGTCCGACTGAGCGGCAATGTATCGGAAATGATACGCCAGTTTGTCCAGTCCACTTATATTTTTTATGTAGTCTGTTTTTCATATTTTTGAGAATAGATAATCTGCGAGTAAGCCAGGATGGCTTACGAGGTGCTACCGATAATGAGGAACAAGGCAAGTTCAAGTCAAATGCAGAATTAAGCGAGCGGTAAAACAAGTCAATTATGACGGCTGGACTAGCATCAGAATCGAGAAAGGACCAATCAACCTGCGAAAGGTGTTAATTTAGCTCAAAAAAATTGGCTTTATGGAAAAGGCGACATGATCTAGCTCAGATGCAGTCTGTAAAGATGTTGAAATCTCCAAGGCTACCTCCAGAGTTGGATGATAGGTATCTTCAGGGGTAGAAAGATGGTCGACAAAATACAACTTGTACCACATTCGGGGTAAGGGGAAGCCGCGTACATGTATATTAGTAAAACAAACTCTTAACGCATTTTTACTTCCCCAATTCAGTGATGGAGACATCACAACAGTCAACCTTGAGTTGGGGAGCACCACCTACAGGTTGACTTCCTTCTATTTGGCTCATGATACAACGGAGCCAGAACCATCCCGACTATTTTAAGACCTAGTGCGCAACAGTCAACGCAGCAGAACCAGACTAATACTGGGTGGAGACGCTAATGCACATCATACAGAATGGTCCATCACAGACACTAACGATCGTGGTGAGTTACTCTACGATTATCTTTTAAGTACGAATCTTATTATCTGCATTAAAGATAATGACCCAACTTTTGTCACTAGAACTCGGAGGGAGGTACTAGATATCACCCTCATCTCAGAGTTTCTAATATAAAATATAATTTCCTGGACCCCTCCAGGACTCCTAAAATACCCTGATGGAACTTGTGCTGACTCCAGCTCAGAGCCCTCAATTTACTTCTGGAATCACATTTTCCTGGCTGTTCAACATCTTTGGCTGTTCAATCCAAATGACTTCAGGCCGATCAGCCTATTATCTTTTCTCCTCAAAACACTGGAAAGACTGATAGATGCCCATCTAAGGCAGACAATAGAGCCATCCACTCTGTCCCCAGCGCAGCACGCATACAGCAAGGGAAGGTCAACAGAAACAGCACACCACACTTTCGTCTCGAAAGTTGAGAAATCACTCGAGACAAAAGAATATGCGCTTACGGCATTCCTCGACTTCGTGGGTGCCTTTAATAATGTTCTCCCCAACGCTATCACCTCTGCCTTGGCAAATCTAAATGTGGAGGCACCCTTGGTGGAGTTCACCCGACTCATGCTTACCAGCAGGGTGGTTAGCTCGCAACTAGGAGATGCCTGCGCACGAAGATATGTAAGTGAGGCACTCCCCAAGCAGTTGTTCATTGGCCATTTCTTTGTGTGGTAACAGTCAACGAATTGTTGCGACTCATGGAATCGCGAGGACACACGGTGATAGCGTACTCGGATGACGTTGCCATAATCACAAGAGTCAAATTTCCTCACACTCTCAGCAACCTGATGCAGGAAGCACTCTCAACACTTTCAAATTGGACGACACAAAGTGGTCTTGGAGTCAGCCCAACCAAAACTGAACTCGTTCTCTTTACCCGCAAGTATAAGATACCAAATTTAACACCCCCATGACTGAAAACAAACACATAAAATTTAGCGATTCTGCCAGATACCTTGGTTTAGTGTTGGAAAAAAAATTATATTGGAACGAAAACATAACTGAACGTATCAAAAAAGCCAATACTGCACTTTTCTCGTGCAAACGTGCGATCGGTCGTAAATGAGGATTTTCCCCTGAAATAGTACACTGTATATACGGAATCAGCGTATAGGGGCCGGCTCTGGGGAAAACTTCCGTCCTCAGAACCATAACAAAAGTTCAACTTAGTGCTGCATTATGCATGACTGGTGCATTGCGTACAACCCCAACAGATGCACTTAACATAATGTTACACCTTATGCCTCTAGATCTTCTGGGTAGAGAAATCGCCAGTAACGCCACTCTCAGGCTGAGAGAAAGCGGTACCTGGAAAGATAGTAACTCTGGCCACTCCTCTATACTTCTGCATCAAGTGGCGGTACCGCCAACGCTTGACTACTGCATCCCAACAATAACGTTTACCACCATGTATAAAGTCACCATACCGAGTCGACTGGACTGGAACCCAATACATCACTGCAAGCCGAATGCCATACATTTCTACACTGATGGCTCCAAACTGGGTGGACAGGTAGGAGGAGGTGTCTTCAGTCCAGAGCTCGGGATCGAAACTTCATTTCGGCTTCCTGACCATTGTAGTGTTTACCAGGCAGAGGTTGTAGCCATCCAGGAGGCTACTAACCTTCTGGGAACCCTCGCAATCCATGGAAGTAAAGGATTCATTTTCTCAGATAGTCGAGCTGCATTAAAAGCCCTTGACGGCTATACTAAGAATACCAATGCTCTTACGGAGTGCTGCAGATCTCTTAATGAGATGGCTCAGCACTTTAAAATTAATCTCGTTTGGGAGCCTGGAAACTGCACCTCGGTAGACTCGGTACCACCACTCAGCTCCTACCGGATAAGAGCAACATAGGGGTGCCTCTTGCGACAGTTAAGCTACAAACAAAGGAAACCACCTATCTAATAACCATGAATCTATGGCACACAATTTACACATGTGAAGTATCTAGGCTTACATGGCCTACTATTAGTATTAAAAAATCTAGGGCGTTACTCCGTCAAGAAAGAGTGCATATTTCCCTAGTAGTAGGGGCGCTTACTGGACACTGCCCAATAGGAAGACACGCCGCTAGGATCGGCATCAGACACAATGCCTTCTGTAGAAGCTGCAATTCAGTGGACGAGGAGGAGAGTGTACAACACCTCTTATGTCATTGTCCAGCTCTTAGCAGAAGGCGACTCACAGCTTTGAGTCGTTCTTTTCTAAACGATCTGCCAGACATCTCAGAAATAGGTCTTGCCTTTCTGAACGGTGGTCATGAAAAACGAAAAAGTGTTACTAAAACTATAAATATTTTAGCATTTTAATGTTTTCAGAGCTTACTAACATTTATTTATTTCATATAAGCGAAGAGAGCTCATGATAGGGGAAAGTTGTTAACGAATGTTTTCTTTTGCATGCGTCTGCCGGCAATTCTGTTGGCAGCACCGCAGTCTGCGCAGCGCTGCTAATTGGCTTTGCTGGCGGTGGCGCCTCTACTTTTTCTGTGGCCTTGTTATGAACGGACGTATTTTGTCAAAAAAATTTATGATATCTACGATTTTGATGACACTATTGAACTGCTGCCTGTTCAATAGCAGGCAGTTGCAGCACGCGGACCGTGATAAGCTTAACTGCAATCAAAAGGTATTATATACACTCAGAGAAAAATTATAGAATTTTACTCTTGAATCAAGAGCATTCGTTCTCAAAAGTACGGTAAGAACGAAAATTCTTGATCCAAGAGCGAAATTCTTGATCCAAGAGTGTATTTTTGATCCCGACATTCCTGATTCAAGCGTTATAGCTCTTGATCCAAGTATGAATTATTTTTGATTCAAGAGTTTCGGTACTTGATCCAAGAACGAATAATTCTCAAAACAAAAAACTTAAAAAGAATATTTGGGTTGGGGGTGTGAGAGAGACACGACCGAACCGACCCGGGTCCGACGTGGTCCGTCTGTTGATGTAGTGGAACATGTTGTTCTGTTCGTTCATGAATAGAGCACAAATTGTTGTTGGATCAAGAGTAAACAAAGAGTGGCTGGCGAAGATCCTTTATCTGAACCCTCCACGAGGGTGTCGGCTGGGCAATGTACGTCGGCTTAAGGCGAGCTATACCTAGTGTCACTTGCGCGTCCTACACCCAGGAAATGCAGTGTCTAGCTAAGGCGAAGGTCAGCACTATCCAGCTTCAGTTGGGTAGAGTTGAGCCGGAGCCATGGTTAAGAGGTGCCTGGCAGCAGGCATAAAATGCTATGGGGTAGTTCCCAAGAATAGAAAGTAACCAATATGGGTCCATAAACATGCACAAAATACAAGACCAAACTCGGTCTGGGATATCGCCCAAACGACGGTGGAAGGCGTGACTGTTACCACCGGCGGGCCCGGTGGGGAGAAATCCTCTCTTCGTGTCGCCAGCGGTCACACCTCTGTTGCGGCTGGAGCAGGCCAAGACAGTTGTACAGCTACTGCCAATACGACAAATACATTTACTAGACCAAAAACAAAGTGTGGCGTGGTACCGCAGTCCATGCAGACTCGAACTGCGAGTCGCACGGCGGCTCAATAAACTCTGAGGCCGAGGAAAAGCTGCTGCTCTCCCTAGTCCAGACGGGTTCTAGCATCGCACGTAAGGTAAGGCCCAAAAAGACTAAGGAGGGCATGCGAGCGAAGGCCCAGTACAAAGGCTCGGTGGCAGCGGTAAGCTCTCCCCATACGTTAACAGGGTGGAGGAGAGTGTGATAATGAAGCGGCAGCGCTCTTCCGAGCAATCGAAGGTAGAGGCCCCAGTCATCAAACGGCCATGCCCAAGACCGCGGAGCCATGCTTTTCCAAGCTCCACCTCAAACACACAAAAACCAGCAAAGGAGTCAGCCAGCGACGCGGCAAAACGGCATCTCACCGTAGCCCTAGGCGACAAAAGCGACCCTTTCGGGAAAATGACGCCAGAACGGTGGAAGCAGGTGGAGGGGATGCTGTTCGAAGAAACTTTTAAGAGGATGGACGACCCAGCAGCGCAACCGGTAACGTTTGACGAAGCAGGCAGACTGTTTGGAGTCAAGATCCTCAAATGTATGGACGATCTCATCCTCAAGTGGGTCAAAAGCGTCGTTGCAGACATGGGAAGCCCATGGGAGGGTGCACAGCTGGAGGTTGTTGACAGAACACGTATTCCGTCAGTTCCGAAGGCGAAAGTGCTCTTCCCAAGGGTAGCACCAAAGGAGCAGGCGCTGAAACTGTTACGGTGGCAAAACCCGGACGTGCCAACAAGCGACTGGAAGGAGCTTTATGTTGCTAATCCCGACAAGAACGGACAGCACATGGTCCTTCAGATTAACAAGATCATCTACCCAAGGTTCGGGAAGATGGCGTGGGGTGTAGGCAGCGTGCACCTACGACTCAAAAAGCGCCACCCAGAAGACAGGAACGAGCACTCGCTGGAGGCAGGGGAGGTCCAGAAGAACCTTGCCATCGACGCGATGGTCGAAAAAGCCAGCAGCCGAGACATTACAGAGGCAGTGCAATCTGCTGAGGTCGAAGGGGATGCTGCCTCAGCCATGGTAGTTGACCCATCCAGCCTGGAGAACGACGAGGATGCGGATTCAACCATGGTAGTTGATCCATCCGGGCCGGGGGATGCCGACAACAATCATGCATTTGAAGGTTGTCCTGGTCAACTTGCATAAAAGGAAGCTCGCGGCGGCGGAGCTCCTGATAACCCTTGAGGTAGGGCCCGCCGATGTGGCCTTAGTTCAGGAACCTTGGAATGCGGCATGGCACAAGGCACACGAGCGAGAGTCACCACCGGCCGAGCTCGTACGTCTAACGGCCGAGGCGAGTAGGAAAAACCAGTCCAGACATAAGCGACATAGGTGTGTCTCTCCTAAGCTTTATACAACAAACTAATATGAAAGTAGAAAACGATGGATATCTGCCCACATATGTGGGACCAACATCGGCCAACGTCCTAGACCTAACTCTGACCTTAGGGAATAGTACTCAGGCATCAGAATGGAGAGTCCTCGAAAGACTCTCTTTCTCAGACCACAAGTACATCCATTTTAAGATCGAGTTCGACCACAACCAAACCAGAAAAGCCTACAGGAACCCCCGGAACACCAACTGGGTGAAGTACCTTAAAACGGTAGAATCAAAACTACCTACGCCAGCGAACATCTGCTAGGTAGGCGACATTGAGATGTCCGTGAAGACGTTGACGTCCAACCTAACCGAAGCATACAAATCCTCATGCAAACTCACAGTTAGCAAACGGATAACCAGACCCCCCTGGTGGACGCCAGCGCTGAAAGAGCTGAGGAAAGACGTGCAAGAATGCTTTAAATTCGCCAAACAAGCGGATGAGCAGATAATTTGGGAGAAATACAAGACAAGACTTTGCTTCTTCAATAAAGAAGTACGAAAGGCAAAGCAAAACTCATGGAGAACTTTCTGCTCCAGCATAGAGAAGGTCTTCGAAACAGCTGGACTAGAGAAACTGCTGTCAAAGCAGCCACCCATGCAAAGTCAGCTGAAAACGAACGACGGCCACTGGACGGAAAGCAGCAGGGAAGCGACATGCGGTCTTCTTGATGCGCGCTTCCCATTCTGTACTGTAGTCAAGGAGTCAGATACGCCTCATGACCTACACACGCAACAAATCAAAGTCCCAAATAACATTATTACTCCAGAGAAAATCCGTTGGGCGATCGACTCGTTCGCGAGTTACAAATCCCGAGGACTGGATGGAATGTTCCCAGCCATGCTAAAGACGAGCAAATGCCCAATCGCCCCATGGCTGCAATCCATTTTAGAAGCTTGCTTGAGATGGAGCTATGTACCGGTGGTCTGGAGGACAGCACGCGTTGTATTTTTACCAAAAGTGGGAAAATGCAGTCATGTGCAACCAAAGGACTCCAACCCCATAAGCCTCACATCATTCCTGCTCAAAACAATGGAAAAACTACTAGATCTCCACATAAGACAAGGCTTGAACCTGACCTCGGAGATAATGCGAAACCTAAGAGCACTAGCAATACACAAGGCATTGATATTCCTGGATTCCTGGATATACAACCTGCTGAGTTGCAGAAGAGTACAAGCCGGGTGGGGTACCACAACCATGACGAAAGAGGCACATGGCGAAACGCCTCAGGGCGGAGTCCTGTCCCCCTTCTATAAAACCTCGTGGTCAACGAACTATTACTAAAATTCCGCAGGAAAGCACCCAAGATACCCGCAAATGCTGACGACATAAGCATTATTATCATGGGGAAATGTCCATCGACTCTCAGCTCAAGCATGTCCTCTACTCTCAAAGAGATACTAAAGTGGGCCACAGCAGCCGGACTCAGTATCAATGCGGTGAAGACGGACCTGATTCTCTTCACCAAGAGACACAAGGTACCGCAACGGACTCCACCTACGATAAATGGAACACCGCTAACGCCAAAGAACAACGTAAAATTCCTTCGGGTAGTAGTCGATAGCAAACTTTAATGAAGACTCAATGTGGAGGTAAGGGTGAAAAAGGGAACCAATGCGCTTAATGCATCCCAGAAGACGCTAAGCAGCACTTGGGGCCTATCACCAAGTCTAACGTACTGGATCTTCATCTCAATAATACGACCGATACTAGTACATGGTGGCAAACCACGGAGAAGTCCACATATCTAAAGCTGATGGAATAGGCCCAGCGGCAGGCATTAGTCTGCATAGCGGGGGCGCTGAGGTCCACTTCAACAAAAGCACTCGATCACATCATTGGAGTCAACCCCCTAGACATCCAAGCACGCCGCCTTGCGCAAAAGACAGCCCAACGTCTTTGTGCGTTAGGCACCATGGCGCTACAAAGCTATGGACACAGCATTTTGGGTAGTGTGATCAACATTAGCACGGACTACATGATCTCAAAAACCAACTTCACAGGCGCATCAGCTTTACTGGGACCAGAAGACTGGCGTACAGGACTGGCCCAGGAAGCAACGCACCTATTCACAGACGGCTCCAAGATGCCCTCAGGAGTCGGAGCCGCCGTATACTAAGATGAGCCGGAATTGAGGCTCTCCTATAAACTGCCAGACCACTGCACCATATTCCAGGCGGAAGTCTTCGCAATAAGGAAAGCAGCGGAATTAATAATAAACATATTAATAATAAACATTAATAAATAAACATATACGTTGACAGCCAAGCGGCAATCAAAGCAATGGAGAGACACACTATTAACTCAATAAATGTTCTTGCAAGCAGAGAGGCAATAGATTCCCTCAGCATCTCCAGAAAGGTGCAAATCTACTGGATTCCCAGCCACCGGGGCACTGATGGAAACGAAATGGCTGACAGTCTTGCTAAAGCAGAAACCGCACTAAGCCAAGAAGCAACACTAAACAAATCTATCTTCGTACAGACGCAATACAGCAAGATGGAGGAGCGGAGAAAGAAGCAGAGGAAAAGTGGAAGAACACAACCGGCTGCAGAATCTCAAAAATCATGTGCAAGACAAGAGACAAAAAACTCTCGCACTATATGCTACAGCTCCAAAGAAGAGACTGTAGACTACTTATAGGCATACTAACTGGTCACTGCCTAGCAGCAGCTCACGCGAAAAGCTAGGCATCACGACAACGGACATCTGCAGGAAATATAAGGAACTACCTACCTAAGAGTAAACCGTTCATAAGCCAGCAACCAAAGCGAGAACAAAATGTTCTTGAAAAGAGCACATAATGTTTGTTGGAAGCTGTTGAGCTTTTTCGACAACTATGAATAAAAAGAAATGTCCGAGAAGTTTGTCTTCATTCGTTACATTTATTTATTAATTATAATTCCACAAAATCATAAGGGCGTGGCCGTGGGTAAATTGGCATACACAAAATGTTCGATCGCGAAGATGCTGCTGCACTCGACGGCTCTCAAATTACAACTAACTTAGCAAAGAAAAAGGCACTCAAGCTAAGAATGCTTGAGTTGAGCGTATGAAGAGTTAAATAACAACAAATGATTGAACATAGATAATTGGCGAAGGGCGCAGCAAGAGTTGGGGAGGCTACTTAAAATCAGCTGCTGCGTCATCCGATTGACTTGATATTTGGTTTGTAAGCATAGTACGCAAAATAATTCGACATGTGTTTTCCCGCAAGGAAAATTTCCGGAAAATTCTTAATGCAAATAACTTTTCGTCATCCGATTGACTTAAAACTCGGTTTGTAAGGACAGAATACGAAATAATTAACAAAATTAATTTAAAATTCTAATTCATTTGTGATTGGATTTTCCGATGTTGGAAATACCTGTGGTATGCACATATACGGAATACTCATTGTACCCAGTATATTTTAGATAACCCCCATTGTTACATTTTGTTTATGATGATATAGACTCAAGTCCCAAGCGCATACAATGTAATATGACCACACAAGTATGCAACAGACTACACATGTGCTACGTCGGCATGTTTTGCATAAGCCAGCGACGCAATTACCATGATCCCTTATAATGTGCACATAACACTCTCTTTCGCACAGCGCCGCTCTCAGCGTTGTGTAAATAACAAATATATTATGTAGTCGCTCTGCTGTCAGCGTTTCTGTCAGCATAGTTGCGCGACTTTTGCTTAAATTTACTCTAAGCAAATCTTTCTACAAAAGACATTCAAATAAAGACCACGAGCGCGCTCTGCGCCTCGGCAAACTTAAAGAACTCTTAATTACCTTAAATGGCTGGGCATCATCAAATATAACAACTTTATATGGAATAACCTTACATGGCGACCGTGACAGTGTAAGCAGGAGCTTACAAGACAACCCGGATCTGGAATTGGATTTGCATTGCTCTTGAGGATGATCAGAAATCAACAAATGAACAAATCTGAGTGAGTACAGTGACTGTGTGGCTATCAAAATGTGTAATGGATAACCCGAATAAAAGTGAAAAACGGAAAAGAAATAGGGTTGGCCGTAGAAATAAAATCCAGAAAAGAATTTGTCGATTTTTTAACAAGCGACTTACACAAGCCCACAGGTACACTGGTACCCTCAGTTCACACAACAAAAAATATATGCAGACCTAAAACAAATTTAATAACCACAACTCAGGAACTCCCCAAAAGGAAGAAGAGCTGCCCGTTACCCGTTACGTCCAGGTCCAATGTACTCGCCGCACTGTATAGGAACTGCAGCGCCTGTGCAGACCGGCACCGGCATCGCCTTCACCAAAGGCCAAAGACAACAGCAGCAGCTGAAGGATGTCCTCGTACAAAATTTTTTTTTATTAAAATATACATAAATGAAATTTTGAAATTTTTAGGTATAAGTACACCTAAAATATTTTTAAACAAAATTTTGTAAACCCTATTGTAAATTAGTGCTGCTTCAGTAGCATTAAAGAAGTGCAAACCTGCGAAAATTAGGTGGAAAATGTACACCGTCAAGTATGGTAGGCACTCGTGCTTATGTTGTCCAATAATATCTAATTTGTTGATTTTTAATTAAATTTAATTTAATTAAATGACAACGTATACAAACACAACAAATGCAACTGGAAAAAATACCAACAACACCATGAGTCAGAGAGAACTCACTGCTCAAATGCAACAACAGCAAAGCGATCGCCGGCTTTCTATACAGCGCAACAATGCTTACTTTGCAGTAGTTTCCCCGACCCCGCCAGCACGCTAAAAACCAACAAGTGATGTGAACGTAAACTCTTTTTCAACCGCTCCGACATGGAGTGCCCAATGCCCCTCCCCTCTGCCCACGATGAGTACGGTAACGCTTACTACAGCACAATCAACATTAACAAGCACAACAACAACAAGTGTTCAAAATAAATCGATCACCACCAACCATCTTCCAATAATGTCAACGCAGCACGCACTCCCACCAACACAAACACAAGGAAGTACAACACCAACCACCCGCTCATATGTGCAGACTGGCATCGATCGGTATGTACAAATAAACAAACGAAAACTAAGCCCGCAAAACAAAAAAAGCGGCAACACTCCAAAAATTAACAAAACAAGTGATTTACCTGTGGACAAAGATCCGCTAACTGGAAATAGGTTCCAAATTCTTGGCATCCAGTTTGAAGCAGAGTGCGATGAAAAGGCTCCAAATGCCGCAAAACCAAGGCCTCCACCAATCTACATAAACGATAACAACTGCGCGACCCTAGTTACAAAGCTTATCCCACTAATAGGCAACAACAACTTTTATGTGACATCAGTCAGCAAAGGCAAAATACGCGAAACGAAGCTCCAAGTCAACACCGAGGAAAACTATCGCACTGTTGACAAATACTTAAGAACTGAAAACAAAAACTATTACACCTACCAACTAAAAAGCTGCAAAGGACTACAAGTGGTAATCAAAGGCATTGAATCAAGTGTGCCATCAACGGAAGTCGGCACTGCTTTAGAAGAAAAGGGATTTAAGATCAAGTCCGTAATAAACCTTATGAGCAGAGACAAAATACCCCAGCCACTATTCAAAGTTGAGCTAAGTCCGGAAGACACAGCTCCCAACAAAAATGTTGTGCACCCAATTTACAACCTACAGTTCTTATTGCACAGCAGAATAACTGTAGAGGAGCCGCACAAACGTACAAATCCAGTACAATGGACCAATTGCCCAGAATTCGGGCACACTAAAGCCTACTGCGCTCTACGACCTGTTTGTGTAGCATGCGGAGAGCTGCACAACACTGCCACATGTCCTGCGAGCAAGGAGGACCCTTCTGTTTAAAAGTGCAGTAACTGTGGAGGCAACCACACTGCAAATTACAGAGGTTGCCCAGTCTACAAAGATCTGAAGAGCAGGATTAATGCGCGCACTGAATTTGCACGTTCCAATGGAAACCTTAATCAGTTTACACCCTCGCAATCGACTCCTGGAGTTTTCTTTATCAAAGCTGCTAGATCGTCGTTTGTCCCAACGAGTACTACCCAAGGCGTTTCTTTTGCAAGTGCATTGAAACTAGGAATGGGTAGACCCACATCCCCAGCCACAGTCTCACACAATATCACCTTGTCGGCGGTTTTTTGTCCGCCACGCTTCGCAATATCAGAAAATCAATTTATAGTTTTCTTTAATACATTAGGTCAGCGCTTTTTAGCAGCGGGCGACTATAACTCGAAACATCTGCACTGGGGCTCTAGACTGACTTATCCAAAAGGAAAGCAACTGTAAAGCGTACTTAGGCGCCCATCAAACAAACTCGACTATGTAGCTCCGGGTAGGCCTTCATATTGGCCAGCAGATTCCAAGAAAATTCCCGACCTTATAGACTTTGCCATAACAAGAAAAGTTCCACAAAATATGATAACTGCCGAAGCACTCGCAGACTTGTCGTCAGACCATTCTCCGATTATTTTTACCCTTCTGGTGTGTCCTCAAATCAGAGAGTATCCTCGGAGACTCAAATACAAAAAATACATTAGCAGTCACATTGAACTGAGCCCAACCATAAACAGCGAAGAAGACATTGAAAATTCAGTCCAAGCCCTGAGCTCAATCATTATTGCTGCAGCTCATCACTCGAGCCCACTAACAGCATCAACAACAACACCTAAGCAAGATCGTAGATTAACGAACACCTTTATAGACCGGCTGGTCACTCAAAAGCGGCGTGCAAGAAGAGAATGGCAGAGCAATCGGTCGCCTGCTGCAAGGACTCGCCTGAGACATGCAGAACGCGTACTTCACAAAGCACTCGAAGCTGAGGAGCAGCTAGCCCATAGCCGTTACATCGAAAAACTATCGCCAACAAGAACCAAATTCTCTCTATGGAGAGCACACGCAAGCATAAAGCCACCTGCAAAGGTAGATACGCCTTTGAGGGATCAGAGAGGAATATGGGCCCGCAGCGACGAAGAAAAAACAAATGTCTTTGCACTTCACTTAAGCCGAATCCACCAACCAATGCATATGCACTGCCACTGACTCCCACTGCCGCACAGACTTACCCAATCAAAGTTCATTCGCTTGTAATAAAAAATGTTATAACAAAACTCAATCCCAAAAAAGCACCAGGACATGATCTTATTACGCCTAAAATGATTATGGAACTTCCAAGTCCTGCCATTACATATATCTCGAGAATCTTCAATGCTGTACTGCGATGTGGATACTTTCCAACTCAGTGGAAGAAATCGACAATCATAATGGTTCAGAAACCAGGAGAGGATAAAACACAAGCGTCATAATATAGACCCATTAGTCTGCTACCTTGCTTATCAAAAGTATTTGAGAAGATCTTACTTCGCAAAATTGATTCCCATGCACAAAATATAATTCCTTCACGTCAATTTGGGTTCCGAGCAAAACACGGGACCATTGAGCAAGTCAACCGTTTAACTTCAGATATTCGGACTGCGTATGAGCACCACAAATACTGCTCTGCCATTTTCCTAGATGTTGCCCAAGAGTTTGACCGCGTTTGGTTGGACGGGACTATATATAAAATTAGGACACTGCTTCCTCCAAATACACACAAGCTCTTAGAGTGTTATGTCAGCAATAGAGTTTTTTCTGTTCGTCAAAATGAGTACACAACGGAAGAGTTCATCATTGGAGCCGGAGTGCCACAGGGTACCGTTCTCGGTCCTTTTCTGTATCTATTGTACACTGCCGACATCCCAACAGACCCCCGACTAACAATATAGACTTTTGCGGATGATACGGCAATTCTAAGCAGATCACGATGTCCAATTATCGCATCCAGACTTTTGGCAAGCCACCTATCTCACATGGAGGAGTGGCTGGCCAACTGGCGCATAAAAATTAACGAGCAAAAGTGTAAACACGTGACGTTCACACTCAACAGAAGCACCTGTCCCCAGATATCCCTAAACGCGACTATGATACCAAAATCAAACGATGTTGTTTACCTTGGTGTCCACCTCGACAGAAGGCTCACTTAGCGCAAACACATAAACTCGAAAAAACTTCAAATAAGGCTAAAGGCCAACAGCCTTCACTGGCTAATTAACTCCCGTTCCCCTCTAAAACTGGAATATAAAGTCTTACTGTATAAAAGCATCATAAAGCCTGTCTGGGCTCACTGGAGCGCCATGGTACATTCGCAACGAGTGTATCCACAACGACCTGAGGATCCCATTGGTCGAAGCTTAAATACAGCAACTAAAGCACAAATATTCTGAAAAGCTTCTAGCCCACCCTAATGAACTTGCACAATCTCTCACCCTGCAAGCAACGCATCTCGCCTCCGAAGAAAAGACCTACCAACCCAGCGAATGAATTAAAGGGCCGCAGAACATAAACTAGCTCCAATAGGGGATGGTTGTACAATAGTTTCTAGATTAAGATTTGAAAAATTATTGTTAGTCTCATTAAGAGAAGATTCAAAAAATACTAAAAAAAAAAAAAAAAAAAAAAGTATGGTACAACCCTTCTCTCTACTCACGGGGTGTATTAGGACCGTGTGTTTTATACCTGCGAAAATTGGCCCTTAAGACAATAAACAAAAAAAAAAAACAAATTTTATTCCTTTTTAAAAAGAAAATATATAACAACTGGATATTCCACTAATTTTATTAAAATCTTGGCCAAAAATGGGGCTAATCGATTCAAAAACTATACACTCGACGCCAAACGTCATTAATATAGTCGAGGTAATGTCGCCCGACATTGAATTGATTTCAGTTTTGCTAATCATTATAGTGGTACTATTGTCCGTAGGCATATTTCTAAAAAATTAACCAAATGCACAACAAGTGCTTAAAGAAGAAATATAAAAGCAGGGCAAACGACCTTGATATGATTTTAAAAAAAAATATATATATAATAATAAATTTGTCTGCCTACACTACGACCCCAACATATATACAAAAAAAATATTGGGAACAAAATAATTAATAAAATTATAATATTTTGCAAGTATGTTTCTAATATGGTATGGAAAGAAATCCGTACAACTTTTATTGAAATCAAAAACATATTTAACAAATCTTACAAGCCACTAGCGCAAAACAGATTCATTCAAGAGATTACTGCTATTAAACATGCTGAAATATTAGTAGAATGCTTTAATGAAGCACGCATACTAATATATGACAATAAGGAAAAGTTAAACCCTAAACACTGGTCAGAGGTATCAAAAGTTTTAATCAGATTTCGATCAAACTTGATATCAATAAAAGGGAAATTTAATTTGGCTATAGAAATTCTAAATAGACCTTTAACATTCGAAACAGAAGAAGAACCTGACTTGACAGATCAGGAAGAACTTGAATTGCCAGAGCAAGAAGAGATTGAATCGATAAAAAATTCAGATACCGATATAGAGGAAAAAAACCTTAAACAATCTAACAATTCCAGCTGTTTTAACAGTAGCTGAATGTTCAGATCAAGATTCAGACTCTAATTCAAATTCCAGTATAATAGAACAAAAATTTATTACAATGACAGACGAATCAGCTGCCCAAAGGGCATCCATAAAAGATATTTCACATACAGTTCCAGAATTTGATAGAAAAAAATACATCTGCAAAAATGTATTACAGCAATAAAATTGGTCAACCTGACAAAGGGAACCTACGAAAGCATTGCAATTGAAGTAATAAAATCAATAATAATTGGCTCCACCCTCTACCAAGTCAAAAATGAAACTACAATCGATGCGATTATTCAAAAGCTACAGGCTACAATTATCGGTGAAACATCCGATGTAGTCAAGGCAAAAATAGCAAATGATTTCCGAAAAGGAAAAACAGCCACACAGTTTACAAACTAAATAGAAAATTTACGTAAATTGTTAGAATCGTCGTATATCGATGAAGAACTTAATGCAGAAGATGCTGATACCTTCAGTACAAAAGAAGCCATAGCGACCATTATCAAAAACTGTGAGCATGGCAAGTTAAAAACTATTTTGGAAGCAGGTACATTCAAAACAATGAATGAAGCCATTACCAAATACATACACTGTAGTACAGAAATGACGGCAATGCAAGCTCGGTACTATATACCCAAAGAGGACAGGGCTACAGAGGTATTAACTACAAAAGTAATTACCGAGGAAGAGGTTGCTTCCACAATAATGAAAATTACCAAAACAACAATGGTTACCAGAACAACAATTATAAAGGTAACAATAGAGGTCGTGGAAATTCCTCAGGAAATTCCAGAAACTTTAACCCGAACTACAATAATCGAGGTAATTTCAACAATGGAAATCGAGGCAACCAAAATAACCAGAGTAACAACAATAACAGAAATAATAACGTCAGACATGCTCAAAACACGTCAAAAACCAACAGAATCCCTTAAGTACTCCGAACCAATAAAATGAAAAATTCACACTATCAATCTCAGTTTAAGTATTTTTATCCAGATAAAAAATGAACACACAGGAAAATTATATACATTCTTAAAAGATACAGGATCAGATATTTCAATCATAAAAGAAAATTCCGATATATTTCAAGCTATCGATCACACTCATATTACACGAATAACAGGTATAGGAAAAGGTTAAAAAAAAAACACTTGGTCAAACATTTCTCGAATTGAGAACAGTTAACTACATTATACCATACAATTTCCATATAGTACCAACTAATTTCGCCGGGTGGGGCGTACCAGTTGTGTGTGTGGCTACTGGTGCGGGAGGTTGTGGGTTCGATCCCGCCTCGGACCATCTAATAGAAAAAGCTTTTTCTTTCTTTAGAAAAAATCTTTGACACACCCGGTCACCTTAACCAGCTACTGGCGCCAGCTGTGAAGTAACTAGCCATGAAAAAGCAAAAATTCTCTAACTATTGCCGTTCGGATTCGGCGTTGAACTGTAGGTCCCTTTCTCTTGTGCGAAAAATTATAAGCACACACGCCAAGAGATTGAGAGAAGCTTGGCCCTGGCCCTCCTGGAGGTGCTGTTTGAACCAATTTTACATTTTACCAACTAATTTCCAAATACCAGGAAATCGAGTTGCTGGATTAGACTTCATAAAAACATTCAATTGTCAACTCGATTGTACTCCAGTAAGCGATTCATTAATACTACGACCAAACAATTTACTATCTTCAATACACATTCCCATTGTCCATAATACAGACAGAAACGAAATCATCGTTCCATGTCGGTCTGAAGTAATAAGACAAATTACACTTAATACGGATGACGAAGAGATTCTAATATCAAATCAAGAAATTCAAAAAGGTATTTTCATTGCAAATACAATGTCCAATCCAAAAAATGCATTCGTTCGCATATTAAATACAACAAACAAAACTCAATTTCTAAAATTAGACAATGTCCAATATGAACCACTTTAAAACTATGAAATATCACAGATAACTGACTCACAAAGAAAAGAATTAGTATTATCTCAGTTAAAAAAGAATTTCCCATCCTAATACAAAGATGTTATGACAGAATCGTGTTTGAAATATACAGACATATTTTGATTGGAAACAGAACCAAACACAACAAATAATTTCTATGACCAAAAATTGAGATTGAAAGATGATGAACCAGCTTACAAACAAAAAGACGAAATTGTAAAGCAAGTTGAAAAATTAATAAAAGATAACATTGTAGAACCATCAGTATCAGAGTACAACAGTCCATTACTTTTAGTCCAAAAAAAGCACTACCTGATTCAAACACAAAAATAGAGCAAAGTTAACTTCGGCTCGATCGAAGTTTATATACCCTTGTAGGTTGTATAATTTATAAAATTAAGGTTTTAAATGATTTTCGTCGAACATTCTTAGCTGGGTTATATCCCAAACTCAGCTATAGATGACGCCACTACTTTGACCATTTGCTTGCCATTTGTTATATGGCAGCTATACGATATATTCATCCGATTTTGACCGAACTCCCCAAAATTGTGTGGAAACTGATAATATTCACAGCTGGAGGGTATAAAGTCGCTACCATTGAAAACAAAAAGGTTTTTCTCACAAGAACTACTTTTTCGACCGATAGTTCCTATTGCAGCTATATGCTATAGTCATCCGATTTGGATCAAAATTGGTAGAATTGTGCAGTAGCATATAATATTGACTAGGGACAAGTTTGAGAGTGATAGCATTGAAAACAAAAAAATTTTTCCCACTAAGACTTTTTCTCAGACATATCTTTTGTATGCCAGCTATACTACATAGTTGTCCGATTTTCACAAAACTTTGTGGAATTATTTAAAAGCATAGAAAACTTAGAAATACGAGGATTGGGGACGTTTGCGTGGAAGACAAAAAAGTTTTTTTTCACTAAAACTACTTTTTCGACCGATAGTTCCTATGGCAGCTATATGATATAGTCATCCGATCCGGTCGATTCCGACAAATGTGCAGCGTATTTGTACCAAAAGACATCGTGCAAAGTTTGGTTACGATAGCTTTAAAGCTGACGCAGGAGATAGCATAGAAACAGACGGACGGACAGACGGACATGGCTATATCAACTCAGCTCGTCATAGTGATCCAGAATATATATACTTTGTGTGGTCGGAGATGCTTCCTTCTCTGCGTTACAAACATCTGGACAAATTTAATATACCCTCTACAAGGGTATATAAAGGTGGCGTAAAGTGGTTGATTACCGCCAGATCAATAAGAAGCTGTTAGCAGACAAATTCGCATTACCAAGAATAGACTATATTCTAGACCAATTGGGAAGAGCAAAATATTTCTCATGTTTAGATTTGATGTGTGGATTTCATCGAATAGAACTTGAAAAAGATTCAAGAAACATAACTTCATTTTCAACGAGCAATGGCTCTTATAGTTTTACTCGATTCTCAAGAATTATGACATCTCAACTGCAACATTTATGTAGTTCCATTATTTCACCCTATAAACATGGATGTGTGAAGCGTCGATCTACTACCACTTACTTATTAGAGCTTACATCATTAGGGATCAAAGGGTTGTTATGTTAGATGCACACTGACGTCACTTAAACTGATTTTAGTAAGGCTTTTGATTCTGCTAATCACTCCTTGTTGCTTCATAAACTGAGTTTATTGGTTTTCCAACTAATCTTCTTAGTTGAATCTCTGATCACCTAAGTTCTAGAACACAAAAAGTTATATTTTGTAATTCATATTCGAAACTAATCCAGGTTACCTCTGAAGGTAGTCACTTGGGTCCATTTCTTTTTACTCTCTTCATAAATGATCTTCCGTCAATCTTGACTTACTCTCGTGTGCTTGTGTACGCTGATGATGTGAAACTATGTTTAACATATAATGATTTAGTGTCCCGCTATAATTTGCAAGCAGACTTGGATGCATTTCAGACTTGGTGTAAAGATAATCTATTAAACCTTAACAGTTCCAAGTGTAAGGTTATGACATTTATCAGAAGCTTGCCACAATTCTTCACTTATATGCTGTGAGGGTGCTACTTTTTTTTAACAATCAATGGGCACAATTTTCCGTCCTTGACGGTGAAAATTTATATCAACCAAGTCGGTCCAATCTTTCCGGACGCGACTGTAAAAGAAAAAGCTGCTTTCAACGTCAACAGGCCTGCTGGCAGCGATGGAGTATACAGCGTGTGAGTACGGCACAGCCGAAATTAAGTGAATAGGTCATGCCTCAATAGTCGCAGTTATAAACGTCTAACATAATCATTATAATAGCATACATAAACTTTAATCTTGCTGGGAGTGACGTTTACCAAGAGTCAAACAGAATCAAACCCAAATCTTTTTGGCTGTTCCAACGATAATGATACCGTACATTTAGGTTACCTTTTATTCAACATTACTTAACATAAATATCCATATTAATTATCAATGTTCATATAATGGAATATTCCTATTATCATTAGTAATAATTCCTTACTAAATATTTATAATATTCCTAGTAGAGTATAAACTAGATTTAAGTCAATATGTATGGTCTTTTTGAAGTCGACCATCATTCAAAACATTTATTGTATTATATTTTGTAGTAAACATGAAATAACTCCCTTCTTTTCTTGAGGTCTTCTTAAGCATAAACACAAAGGCAATGTTAAGGGTAGAATCATAATATCTTCCTGATTCTACAGGTAGGGTGGGTATAGAAGGAGGCCGTTGACACCTTGGTTATTCCCACATTAGATAGGTATCATTTCTGGCTGTCCGTTTCCCATCTGTTTGGTTTGTTTTTCCGCTTATATTACCTCGTGTCTGTCTACGATATTGTTATCGTAACGCCTACGCTGAAACTGCACAAAAGACCCACGCCACTTTCCCTGAGCAAAGTCGATCCCGATAGTAGACAGAGCCGACGCGATCCGAAGTGTGTTCGTTACAATGCTTGATAATGTCCCACTTGAGTGCTTAAATGATTCAGCCAATGAGGTAAATGATCTAGGGGTAATTCTTGATCACCGACTTAAATTTGACTCTCATGTTACTGCTACTGTTTGTAAGGCCAGGAATGTTCTTGGGTTTATTAAGCGCTGGTCGAAGGAATTTAATGATCCCTATACGACGAAGATCTTGTACACTTCTCTTGTGCGTCCGATGCTCGAGTATGGATCAGACCACACGTCTCCGCAATATTCGACCCATCAAGATAGAATTGAATCAGTGCAAAAACAGTTTTTATTGTTTGCTCTTCGTGGTTTGGGCTGGAATACTAAGGTCCGCTTACCATCGTAATCTACTAGACTTCTTTTGATTAACCTTTCCTCCCTTATTAACCGTAGAGTTATGCTTGGAGTAATCTTTATACATAGACTAATTAATGGAGAAATCAACTCAACTGAGTTGGTTGGCCAAATTAACCTCAACGTTCCTATTACACCGACCTGTAATTTGATCCCCTTATCACTAAATCGTTGTAATACTAACTATGCCTTGCATGAACCGTTTCGTGTCCTCTGTGCTGAATATAATAAACTCCACCGAATAATTAATTCGGAAGCCTCTCTTCCTGCTATAAAAATTTATATTTTAACTTATTAAGACCGTAGTTAACATTACCTTATGTTCTTCCTTCGCGATTTTGTGTCACACGTTAATGGCTGCGCCTTCCAGTCGGTTGGGCGGGAGGTGGGCTGCTATTTTGCTTGAATTTCACGCGTAACAAGCTTAGGCTTGGTGTCGCATGGGCCACTTGAACGTACTGCGCATTGTACGTCAACATCCATCAAGCGTTCCTTTATACGGATGACTTAATAGTCATCGGTTGCTCAGAAAAACACAAGCTACAAAAATTTAATTGACGTATTTGAATTGTGTAGAAAACATAATTTAAAATTAAACCCTGAAAAATGTACATTCTTTATGCATGAAGTTACTTTTCTAGGACACAAATCCTGGTGGTACTTTAAATAAACCACCGTCACATAGGTTAGCTCGTTCCCCAATTGCACCGCCTGAACCTGTTGCCAGTGTTTCGATTCCTTCTCAGCCTCCACTTCTAACTGTGATTGCACCACGCAAGCAAGTTTTTGTGTCTAGGTTGTCCCCTGAAACTACTTGCGAGAAAATTGCCGCGTATATTGCGAGCAAATCCTCAGCAAGTGTTTCGATTAAAAAGTTTAATTTTGCCCAACCTCGTGATGTAGCTTCCTTCAACATAAGTGTTCCAGCTGAAGCATTTCCCATCATATGCAACCCAGAATTTTGGCTGCCAGATATGATTGTCCATGAGTTTAAGCAAAAAAATCGAGTAAGGCCAACGCCCGTCAGCTTGCCCTCTTTTAGTATATCCTCAAATGTAGGGTCTAGTTCAAAAAACTAGTTCTGTCCCTCAGTCCGCATATAGCCTATCAGAATGTTAGGGGTCTGTTATCCAAACTTTCTACCTTGTTCTTGAATAGTGCTTCATTTGAGTTTGACATTATTGCATTCTCAGAGACTTGGTTGAACCCATCAATCTCTGATTGTGAAATTTTATCAAATGACTTTTTTATTTATCGACATGATCGACCTACTCGCAGAGGTGGAGGTGTACTGATCGCAGTCAAAACTAACCACCATTCGGAATTAATTCCATTAAATCTGCCTGATGGTGTTGAATTTGTTGCCGTAAAGGTATCTTTTCCTTCCTCTTCTTTATATATCACTTGTTCTTATATCCCTCCTTCTTCCGATATTCAAGTTTATATGCATCATATAGCTTGTATAAAAGATGTTTGTGCCCAATTACGAGACATTGACTCAATGGTTGTTGTAGGCGATTTCAACTTGCCAAACATCGCCTGGTCATTTCTTAATGGGTCAAGTTATCTTGTTCCTTCAACACAGCATGACTTCTTAGATCATCTGTTTGATATGTCCTTGTTTCAAATTAATACAATTCCAAACGATTTAAATAAATTGCTGGATCTAGTCTTTGTCGCTGACAGTGCTAATGCCGTAGTCTCTAGGTCTGCCCCCCTATCACTTCCTGAAGATTCTTACCATCCTACAATTGAAATCTCCCTTTCAGTTATTGGACCTACCTCTTCAACATCTATAGCTTCAAACAAACCTCGTCGTTGCTTTCGTAAAGGAAACTTTACTATTTTAAATCAACTTATTTGTGCAACAGACTGGACTCCTTTGTACAATGCGGTTGATTTAAACTTTGCTTTTACCTTTTTCTATGATTCCATTAATTCTCTCTTAGATATTTGTATTCCTAATAGCGCTCCCTCTCCAGCGTCCATTAATCCTCCTCGGTACTGTCCTAGGCTTTCTAATTTGAAAAACATTAAGTCTAGATGCTTCAAAAAGTATAAACGTACTGGTTCTGTTGTTGACTTTTCTCAATACTCAATAGCAAAATCGAACTTTACACTTTTTAATTCTGAGTGCTATAAGAAATATCTTGCCCGATGCAAAATTCAATTTGCAGAGGACCCAAAACAATTCTATAGCTTTGTCAACTCTAAACGTAGATCCTCTTCTTTACCTTCTTCTTTTTTTCTTGGTGACCAAAAGGCTAACGACGACTCCACTGCCGTTGACCTATTCGCGGACTTCTTCCAATCAACTTATTCCTCTGCCCGTTTTACCAATACTTTTTATCCTTATAACATTCCTTCTTCCAACTCGATATGTGCTCCCTCAATTTCAGAAAGCTCCTTGCTTTCATATTTGAAATCACTTAAATCCTCATACTCCCCTGGGCCTGACAACATTCCCAGTTGCGTGCTTAAAGAGTGTTGTTTTTCCTTATGCAGTCCTTTGCTTAAGCTTTTTAATCTATCTCTAGAATCTACTGTGTTTCCGAATCTTTGAAAAGAATCTTATATCATTCCTCTTCACAAAAAGGGAGGAAAATCTGATATATCCAATTATAGGGGTATAGCCAAGCTTTCCGCTATTCCAAAATTATTTGAACAGATTCTAACCTCATCCTTACAGCACTATTGTAAATCGATTTTATCACCTCTCCAGCATGGATTTACAAAGCGTCGGTCAACTACGACCAATTTGCTTGAATTTACCTCAATGGTTAACGATGGATTCCTTTTAAAAAATCAAACTGATGTCATCTACACCGACTTCAGTAAAGCATTTGATTCTGTGAACCACGATATTCTCCTCTTTAAGCTTGATCGTTTAGGATTTCCTTCCTCTTTTCTGCTTTGGATTTCGTCCTATTTAAAAGATAGAACTCAAAAAGTTCTGCTTCGCTCTAATACTTCAAAGCCTGTCTTTGTCACTTCTGGTGTGCCACAAGGCAGCCACCTCGGCCCTTTGTTTTTTACTCTTTTTATTAATGATCTCCCCACAATATTGTCTTACTCTCGGATACTTATGTACGCCGATGATGTGAAACTTATTTTATCTTTCAACGACCCGACGCATTCGATCAGACTGCAAGATGATCTAAACTCCTTGCAGTCCTGGTGCTTGATTAATCAATTACGCCTTAATTGCTCCAAGTGCATGTTTATGACTTTCCATCGTTGCAAACCTTCGCTGGCTACCTATACGATTGGCAATGAACCCTTGGAACGAATATCTACAGTCGTTGATCTTGGAGTTCTTTTTGACCCAAAATTGAGTTTTAATCCTCACATCTCCTCTATTGTAAATAGGGCGAAAGGTGTACTTGGATTCATTAAACGTTGGTCGAAGGAATTTAATGATCCATACACCACAAAGCTTCTGTATACTGCTCTAGTTCGCCCTGTACTTGAATACTGCTCGTCCGTCTGGTGTCCGCAATATAAAAAGTATATCGATCGAATTGAATCAGTTCAAAAGCAATTCTTGCTTTTTGCCCTACGTGGCTTAAATTGGGACCCTAACCTTCGTTTACCAACGTACTCCAGCAGACTTTTGCTTATTGACCTTCCTTCGTTAGCTAACCGTAGAACAGTCTTAGGTGTTTCTTTTCTTCATAAGCTAATTATCGGTGATGTAGACTCTTCTGATCTTTTAGGTCGCCTTAACTTTTCCGTTCCTTCTAGGCCAACTAGAAACTATTTTCCTTTGATCTTGTCTAGATGCACAACTGATTATGCCCAGCATAATCGATTTCGGGTTTTATGTAAGAATTACAATGATCTCAATCACCTGCTCTCAACAGAGCTCTCTCTCTTCTCTCTAAAAACGTCTCTCTATAATTATCTCCGGGGAAATCTCTGACCACTCCCAGCTGTGAGTAGGGGCATAGCTTGCCGGACTGGCTAAAAAATCCTCCCCCACCGGGTCAGAGATTTTCCGATTATTTAGTTTTAAGTTTTACGTATACATTTTTTATTTTTAAAGTTTTCTTTTAGATAGTTTTCTCTCTCTCTCTCTATCTCTGTTTTAGTTTAATTTATTATATTATCTTATTTTTTCCTTTGCTCCTACATAACTATAGGTTTTGGTTTTTTCTCTCTCTCCCTTTTCTCGATCTCTATATTATTAAAGTTTTTGTTAGCTCTAATAACGTCTCTGACTACAATCGGCTGTGAATAGGGGCATAGCTGGCCGGACGGGCAAATAAAATACCCCCACCGTGTCGGAGTCGTTATTAGTTTATTTTGTAATTTTATTAGATTTTCTTTGATAGGCTTCCTTAGCTCATAAAATTTTTTTGTAACGTATTTATACTTTCGTTGACAGCATTTGTTTGCCGACTCTAAATAAATAAATAAAAAATAAAAATAAATAAATGCACTAGTCAAGGAATTGTACCTGACAACAACAAATGTGAAGTCATAAAAATTTATCCAGTTCCTACTGACGCAGACAGCGCTAGAAGATTCGTTGCATTTTGTAACTATTATCGTCGATTTATCAAAAACTTCGCGGATTATTCCCGCCATATTGCACACTTATGTAAAAAGAACGTTAAATTCGAATGGACACCTCAATGTCAAGAAGCTTTTGACTATTTAAAAGAAAAATTAATGTCTCCGACATTACTACATTATCCAGATTTTTCCAAAGAATTTTGTGTCATCACGGATGCAAGTAAACATGCTTGTGGAGCCGTATTAGCTCAAGAAAGCAACGGATTACAACTTCCAGTTGCATATGCTTCACGATCATTTACAAAAGGCGAGTCAAATAAAAATACTACAGAACAAGAGTTAACAGCAATACATTGGGCAATAAATTATTTTAGACCATATATATATGTTTAAAACAGATCACAGGCCCCTCACATTTTTATTTTCAATGACAAACCCAAGCACAAAACTAACAAGAATGAGACTTGATTTGGAAGAATACCAATTTACAGTAGAGTATCTCAAGGGAAAGGACAATCATGTTGCTGATGCGTTATCAAGAATAACCACCGAGCAAGTCAAAGATATTACAAAACAAATCCAAAAAGTCACTACAAGAAACGAAAGTAGACATAAAAAATCCTGTGCAGGAATAGATTCAGAATTGCGCAAGCAACCGGACACTTCGAAGCCCAAAATATATCACGTCATTCGAAATGAAGATGTTAATAAAAACCTTGCAAGTAAATTTATTGAAATGTTTCCTCAAACATGGAAAAAAAAGTAATTAAGGTGGATGACCTATATACTAATGGAGTTTTTGATTTAGATCAACTTGAAAAGGATGCCGGTATACATGGAATTACTCAACTAGAAATGGCATCGTGCGAAGAAATCTTTGATCATATTTCAATTGATTCCTTTAAAAGTATAATATGAGCAACAAAATATTAAGACATATAAGAGTAGCGCTACTCCAGCCGTTGATCACAATAATAAATGAAAATAAAAAAGAAATCGAAGAAATAATGTCTACATACCATGATAATCCAATTCAAGGAGGACATTAAGGAATAACAAAAACGACGTCGAAAATGAAACGTTATTTCTATTGGAAAAACATGTCGCGAGATATAAAATCTTACGTGAGATAATGTTCAAAATGTCAAAAAAGTAAAATTACTACCCGTACTAAAACTCCTATGACACTAGCTGAGGTCCATTAATGGCATTTGATAGAGTAATAGTAGATACGATCGGTGAACTACCAAAATCAGAACAAGGAAACGAATATGCTATTACTTTAATTTGTGACTTAACAAAAAACCTTGTTGCCATACCAATACCTGACAAAAGTACTAAGACAGTAGCAAAAGCTATTTTTGAATCTTTTATTCTGAAGTAAGGTCCGATGGACATGGAACGGAATATAAGAATTCAGTTATCAATGATTTATGTAAATATCTTGGTATTTAAAACATAACATCTACAGCATATCATCACCAGACTTAGGGAACAGTGGAAAGAAGCCATAGAACATTCAACGAATATATTCGTTCGGTTGATAAAACTGATTGGGATGTTTGGTTATCATACTTTTTATATTGTTTTTACACCACACCATCCGCCACACACGATTACTGCTCCTATGAATTAGTTTTTAGTAGAAAACCTACCATTAGTAAATCCTTTAACAGCTTGGATAATTATGTTAGTCCATTATATAACGTAGATGACTACGCAAAGGAATCTAAATATAGATTAGAATTAGCATATAAACGAGCTAGAATTATATTAGAAGAAAATAAGAGAAAGAATAAAGAAATATATGATTCAAAAGCAGGTCATAAACTAGATTTTCAATACACTGGACCGTCTACCGTAGAAAAGATAGAAGATCGAGATAATATAATGATTTCAGACAATAAGAATAAAAAACAAACAGTTCATAAGGATAGGTTAAAAGCTTTTATATCATAATTTTCATTTTTTTTTTAACAACAAACAAACCGCCGACGAGTACACACGTGTTTTTCTTGAGCTCTGTTTGAAAACGTTATAAAAGTGTTTAAATCGGATATTTTAACAAACACCTTCGACCCGCGACAAAAGACGCTAATGGACATTCATAGGCACTCGTGCTTATGTTGTCCAATAGTATCTAATTTGTTATAAATGTATACAAATACAGCAAATGCAACTGGAAAAAATACCAACAACACCATGAGTCAGAGAGAACTCACTGCTCAAATGCAACAACAGCAAAGCGATCGCCGGCTTTCTATACAGCGCAACAATGCTTACTTTGCAGTAGTTTCCCCCGACCCCGCCAGCACGCTTAAACCAACAAGTGATGTGAACGTAAGCTCTTTTTCAACCGCTCCGACATGGAGTGCCCAATGCCCCTCCCCTCTGCCCACGATGAGTACGGTAACATTTACCACAGCACAATCAGCATTAACAAGCACAACAATAACAAGTGTTCAAAAAAAATCGACCATCTTCCAATAATGTCAACGCAGCACGCACTCCCACCAACACACACACAAGGAAGTACAACACCAACCACCCGCTCATATGTGCAGACTGGCATCGATCGGTATGTACAAATAAACAAACGAAAACTAAGCCCGCAAAACAAAAAAAGCGGCAACACTCCAAAAATTAACAAAACAAGTGATTTATCTGTGGACAAAGATCCGCTCACTGGAAATAGGTTCCAAGGTCTTGGCATCCAGTTTGAAGCAGAGTGCGATGAAAAGGCTCCAAATGCCGCAAAACCAAGGCCCCCACCAGTCTACATAAGGGATAACAACTGCGCGACCCTAGTTACAAAGCTTATCCCACTAATAGGCAACAACAACTTTTATGTGAGAGCAGTAAGCAAAGGCAAAATACGCGAAACGAAGCTCCAAGTCAACACCGAGGAAAACTATCGCACTGTCGACAAATACTTAAGAACTGAAAACAAAAACTATTACACCTACCAACTAAAAAGCTGCAAAGGACTACAAGTGGTAATCAAAGGCATTGAATCAAGTGTGCCATCAACGGAAGTCGGCACTGCTTTAGAAGAAAAGGGATTTAAGATCAAGTCCGTAATAAACCTTATGAACAGAGACAAAATACCCCAGCCACTATTCAAAGTTGAGCTAAGTCCGGAAGACACAGCTCCCAACAAAAATGTTGTGCACCCAATTTACAACCTACAGTTCTTATTGCACCGCAGAATAACTGTAGAGGAGCCGCACAAACGTACAAATCCAGTACAATGTACCAATTGCCAAGAATTCGGGCACACTAAAGCCTACTGCGCTCTACGACCTGTTTGTGTAACATGTGGAGAGCTGCAGAACACTGCCACATGTCCTGCGAGCAAGGAGGACCCTTCTGTTAAAAAGTGCAGTAACTGTGGAGGCAACCACACTGCAAATTACAGAGGTTGTCCAGTCTACAAAGATCTGAAGAGCAGGATTTATACGCGCACTGAATTTGCACGTTCCAATGGAAACCTTAATCAGCTTACACCCTCGCAATCGACTCCTGGAGTTTTGTTTACCAAAGCTGCTAGATCATCGTTTGTCCCATGGAGTACTACCCAAGGCGTTTCTTTTGCAAGTGCATTGATACTAGGAATGGATAGACCCACATCCCCAGCCGCAGTCTCACACTATACACGAACTGATCCGGCTCTGCCAACAATTAATAAACAAGCGGAACAACCATCAAACTATAGTATGTTTTTTATCGTTGCAGCAAACACTGAAGGAATTCATTTCATTTATGCAAAACGCAATGCAAGAACAAATGAGGAATCAAGGCATTCTCATTCAAATGCTCGCCTCACAACAAACCAAATAATGGCTCTCCTAAGAGTTTCACTCTGGAATGCAAATGGCATTCCTCGCCACAAAGTGGAGTTATCAAAATTTCTCCAAGACAATGAAATCGATATAATGCTTCTTGCGGAAACTCATCTGACGGACAGATATAACTTTCAATTACCGGGGTATGCATTTTATGGCACAAATCACCCAGATGGTAAAGCCCATGGCGGAACTGGCATCCTAGTCAGAAACCGCATTAAGCATTACCCACTATCGGGATTTTCGGAAAACTACCTACAAGCCACATCAATATGTGTAGAATCTAAAAGAGGCAATATCACCTTGTCGGCGGTTTATTGTCCGCCACGCTTCGCAATATCAGAAAATCAATTTCTAGATTTCTTTAATACATTAGGTCAGCGCTTTTTAGCCGCGGGTGACTATAACTCGAAACATCCGCACTGGGGCTCTAGACTGACGAATCCAAAAGGGAAGCAACTGTATAGCGTACTTATGCGGGCATCAAACAAACTCGACTATGTATCTCCGGGTAGGCCTACATAACAAGAAAAGTTCCACAAAATTTGGTAACTGCAGAAGCACTCGCAGATTTTTCGTAAGACCATTCTCCGATTATTTTTACCCTTCTGGAGTGTCCTCAGATCTGAGAGTATCCTCGGAGACTGACATCACATAAGACAAACTGTCTCAAATACAAAAAATATATTAGCAGTCACATTGAGTTCAATGCCCAATTTGAGCCCAACCATAAACAGCGAAGAAGACATTGAAAATTCAGTCCAAGCCCTGAGCTCAACTATTACTGCTGCAGCTCATCACTCGAGCCCACTAACAACAGCAACAACTACACCTAAGCAAGATCGTAGATTAACAAACAGCCTTATAGACCGGCTGGTCGCTGAAAAGGGGCGTGCAAGAAGAGAATGGCAGAGCAATCGGTCGGCTGCTGCAAGGACTCGCCTGAGACATGCAGAACGCGTACTTCACAAAGCACTCAAAGCTGAGGAGCAGCTAGCCCATAGCCGTTACATCGATAAACAAACGCCTACAAGAACCAAATTCCCCCTATGGAGAGCACACGCAAGCATAAAGCCACCTGCAAAGGTAGATACGCCTTTGAAGGATCAGAGAGGAAAATGGGCCCGCAGCGACGAAGAAAAGGCAAATGTCTTTGCCCTTCACTTAAGAAATGTTTTCCAGCCGAATCCACCAACCAATGCATATGCACTGCCACTGATTCCCACTGCCGCACAGACTTACCCAATCAAAGTTCATTCGCTTGAAATAAAAAACATTATAACAGAACTCAATCCCAAAAAAGCACCAGGACATGATCTTATTACGCCTAAAATGATTATGGAACTTCCAAGTCCTGCCATTACATATATCTCGAGAATCTTCAATGCCGTACTGCGATGTGGATACTTTCCAATCCAGATGGAAGAAATCGACAATCATAATGATTCAGAAACCAGGAAAGGATAAAACACAAGCGTCATAATATAGACCCATTAGCCTGCTACCTTGCTTATCAAAAGTATTTGAGAAGATCTTACTTCGCAAAATTGATTCCCATGCACAAAATATAATTCCTTCACGTCAATTTGGGTTCCGAGCAAAACACGGGACCATTGAGCAAGTCAACCGTTTAACTTCAGATATTCGGACTGCGTATGAGCACCACGAATACTGCTCTGCCATTTTCCTAGATGTTGTCCAAGCGTTTGACCGCGTTTGTTTGGACGGGCTTATATATAAAATTAGGACACTGCTTCCTCCAAATACACACAAACTCTTAGAATGTTATGTCAGCAACAGAGTTTTTTCTGTTCGTCAAAATGAATACACAACGGAAGAGTTCACCATTGGAGCCGGAGTGCCGGAGTATTGTACACTGCCGACATCCCAACAGACCCCCGACTAACAATATCCACTTTCGCGGATGATACGGCAATTCTAAGCAGATCACGATGTCCACTTACCGCATCAAGACTTTTGGCATGCCACCTAGCACACGTGGAGGAGTGGCTGGCCAACTGGCGCATAAAAAATAACGAGCAAAAGTGTAAGCACGTGACGTTCACACTCAACAGAAGCCCCTGTCCCCAGATATCCCTAAACGCGACTATGATACCACAATCAAACGATGTTGTTTACCTTGGTGTCCACCTCGACAGAAGGCTCACTTGGTGCAAACACATAAACTCGAAAAAAACTTCAAATAAGGCTAAAGGCCAACAGCCTTCACTGACTAATTAACTCCCGTTCCCCTCTAAAACTGGAATATAAAGTCTTACTGTATAAAAGCATCATAAAGCCTGTCTGGGCTCACTGGAGCGCCATGGTACATTCGCAACGAGTGTATCCACAACGACCTGAGGATCCCATTGGTCGAAACTGAAATACAGCAACTAAAGCACAAATATTCTGAAAAGCTTCTAGCCCACCCTAATGAACTTGCACAATCTCTCACCCTGCAAGCAACGCATCTCGCCTCCGAAGAAAAGACCTACCAACCCAGCGAATGAATTAAAGGGCCGCAGAACATAAACTAGCTCCAATAGGGGATGGTTGTACAATAGTTTCTAAATTCAGATTTGAAAAATCTAGTAGTCTCATTAAGAGAAGATTCAATAAATACTGAAAAAAAAAAAAATTAAATTTTTCAAATCCATGAATAATAGAATAAATAACAAAAAAAAAATTATTTATATCATATATATAAATTTTGATTACACTCTTCACTTTTATTGCACATGTTCGTGCTTAATTAAACATACAAATATATATTCGCAAAACAAAAAAAAAATATTTTTAATTATTATATATAATATTATTATCATTAAAATAACTTCATTTCATTACGGTTTTTTTTTCAAAAGGAGGGAGATGTGGTATGCACACTTACAGAATCCTCACTATACCCAGAATATTTTAGCTAACACACATTGTTACATTTTGTTTATGTTTATATACACTCAAGTCCCAAGCGCATACAATGTAATATGATCATACAAGTATGCAACAGACTACACAAGTGCTACGTCGGCATGTTTTGCATAAGCCAGCGGCGCAATTACCATGATCCCTTATAATGTGCACATAACACTTTCTCTTGCACAGCACCGCTCTCAGCGTTGTGTAAATAACAAACACATAATGTAGTCGCTCTGCTGTCAGCGTTTCTGTCAGCATAGTTGCGCGACTTTAGCTTAAGTTTACTCTAAGCAAATCATTCTACAAAAGATATTCGAATAAAGACCACGAGCGCGCTCTGCGCCTCGGCAAACTAAAAGAACTCTTAATTACTTTCAATGGCTGGGCGATATAATATATAATATAACAACTTAATATGGAATAACCTTACATACCGCCGGGATGCACACTGTGAAGTGGGTGGGATTTTGGTGGGGAGTGGGTGTGGAGTGTGTGGGAAGTGGGTGGGTGTGGGTGGGGAGTGGGTGGGAAGTGGGTGGGATGTGTGGATATGGGATATTGGTTCCATACTGATAAAGGCTATACTGATGTTGGCGCAGCGGAGCGCGACGGTGCTATGCTAGTCTACTCTATATATTGTTTTGTCCGGACTGACTGACTGATTCACATTTCAGGCTTCTTTTGGTGCAGCCCTCGCCATAGATTACATAGATAGTTTTAGTACTTTGAATTCGCACTTGCATGTGCACATCTTCTCCTTAATGTTAAGCTATTAGTAGATAACTCTCTCTCTTTTGTTACCTCTCTCTGCCTCTGCAATGATCTGACGCCAGATAATTGCTATCGCAGAGAGCAGCGACTTATATATGCGCCCATGAAGGGCAATAAAGTTAGTTGTGAAGCGAAGCTTAAACGGAACGATCCCGTGTGTCCACAAATTTAAATAGCTCTTGTTGCTGCTGCACCCTTGCTGGTGCACTAATCCTCTTTGGCCAGTTGGTGGTCAAACATTATGGCGCCCCCGGGTGGACTTATTTGGATCTTTGTGGAACTCTGTGGAGGTGCTGGAATCAGAGTTGCCTGCTTCGCTCAACTTCTCACGCAAATTCTGTGAGTGGATCTCGTTTGGCCAGTCAATTGGATTGGGACAGTTACCCTCACTTCGTCTACTTCTAACCTGGATGACCTATCAGATGAATCGTTATAATTGGAGTCAATATCATCATCAGAGTAGAACTCATCGCCAGGTAACAAGAGTCGAAATTCAATTTACAACCCAGTCAGTTAATCGGACTACTGAGTAAGATTGGCATGGTCAATTCTTTTGTAATTTTTAATTCGCATTTATACATGTACTTTCATTTGTCTATTACATTGCTGGGCTTTGCTTGGCAGCCACAAACATAAATATTCGTTTGGCTTTGCTTAGCCGCTACATATCTACATACAAAATTTCCACTTTTTGAAACATTGGCTTGCTCATACATACATCCCGCTATTTTGGTTCATTGCGCGCAAACGAAGTCATATATACATACACATACATATATACAGCCTCTGTCACATACCAAATACGCGCCAAACTCTAAAAATACATACAAATTGCTGTCAGTTGCTCCTGCGTTGAAACAAGTGGGCTGAGGAACAGTTGCTGGCGCATATACACACACACATACACATATTCAAACAGGCAGTCGCCGCAGCTACGGTTGTTGCGTCGTCTCAGTGCGCTGGAATAGCTGAAACGAAACAATCGGCTCGCTTTGATCGCTGCATTCGCTGTCGCTACGGCTCTCTGAGAACTGTCGGCTTGAATTGTTCTAGCGTTGGAACAGGCGGCTAAGAAACAGTCGATTCTACCTCTGTCGTCAACTTAGCTATTTGCTCGCTACCAAAGTCCGAGTGGGCAGAAACAGAAACATACATATTTAATACTGCAGGTGCAGCTGCTGCGTCTTCATCGCTACGCATAGAACATTTTGTTTGCTTTGGAATAATTGCTTTTATTTGTTAGCAGCTGATAATTGGTGTCGATGTCTATTGCCCAAGTTAAACGTATACAATTTGCTTACAGTGTTCTGAACTTTATTGGAACTGCAATTTCACAGTGCCTTTTTGCGAAAATATTTCAAGTTAGCGAACACCTGTGAAGTGAACAATGGGTCCAAGAAGGGCTAACCTTAACAAATCTTAGTCGGAGAATGAGGAAGTTGAGTTACTGCAACGACGAAAAAGCATAATCCTTGACATCGAACGGATTAATGTGTCAGTGAAACAAAATTTAAAGTCGGCTACTGCTGTTGAGTTAGCATGCCGGTTAGAAATTTTAAACGAGTACACTGGGAAAGTGTTTAAAATTCAAGATGAGTTAGTCAAAATAAATTCCTCATTAGCGTCTCGTGCCGAATTAGAAAATTTGTGCGTCAAGGCAAAATCTACCTTGATATCAGCTGGTGGTCGTTCGCGTGCGCATGGAAATACTTCAATGATGAATACATCTGCATCGGGTTCGCAAGCAAAGCGACTGCCTCATATGAAGTTGCCAAAGCTTAGGGGAGATTATGCAGAGTACAAAAGTTTTATTGGATTATTTGAAAGCCTTGTAGACAATGATGATACACTCTCTAATATTGAAAAATTCAATCATTTGTTATCCTGCCTGGACAAGGAAGCGCTAGGTACGGCTAAGGCGTTCCAAGTTTCAGAAACTAATTACCCAAAGGCTTTAGCTGCTCTTAAACGGGTGTACGATAACAGTTGTCTGATATATTTTAATAGTATTAAAAAATTGTTCGATATCCCTTCCATGTCGCATCCGTCCGCATTGTCTCTACGTTCTATGCTAGATACCGTGACTGCGATCTACGAATCTTTATTATCTATTGGGGATGATAAGAATATAGCTCACGCGATGCTTATTCATGTTGTCATGTTAAAGGTTGATTCTGGTACACGATCCAGATGGGAAGAGTCATTGGACTATACCAAAACTCCTCTCTGGGCTGATTGCGAAAGTTGCTGAACAAACGATATCAATATCTATCAGCCAGTGAAGCTACGGGAGGAGATAAATCTCGAAAATCAGATCGAGAAAATCAATTGAAAAAGGGATCTAAGACTTCTTTGTCAGTCATTCAGTAAAATCAATCTCAAACTTTGAAATGTGTGTTTTGCAATTCAAATGAACATTTTATTCACACATGTACATCATTTGCTGCCTTACCTTTTGTAAATCGATTCAAATTTGTTAAAGATTTTCCTCTATGCCTGAATTGCCTAAAAAAGGGTCATGCTGTCTCGACTTGTAGATCGCCACACTGCAGGGTATGCTCAAAACCACATCATACATTACTTCACAAATATGCAGTTGGTGTAT
Organism: Lordiphosa magnipectinata; assembly: GCA_037044535.1. Lineage (NCBI taxonomy): Eukaryota > Metazoa > Arthropoda > Insecta > Diptera > Drosophilidae > Lordiphosa > Lordiphosa magnipectinata. The sequence goes on along the minus strand of JBAMBO010000260.1, from coordinate 475,926 downwards.
CGCAAACAAGCGTGGCACAACAGCCATCAGCAACCGAATCAAACCAACACTCAACGAAAGTTAGCTTGCTCGCTATAGGAAAGATTAGTTCAACGACGCAGCATACAGTTCAGACCTCAATTGCGTCTCGCGACAACACTTTTAACTCTGATGCTGAGTTGAGCATTCACAAATCAATTTCTTCCTATCAACCTGAGAAAACCATTTCTACTAAGGAGTTTAACATCCCAAACGACATAGTTTAAGCAGATTCACCTTTCTTCAAGCCCCAAAGGGTCGATCTGCTTATTGGAGCTGAGCTCTTTTTTGATCTCTTGAAGTTTGGGCAAGTAAAGAGAAGCGATGGAGCATTAACTCTGCAGAATTCGGTATTCGGATGGGTGGTGTCGGGACGTTATAAAACGTCAGAAAGTAGAGCTCCTCATTCAAGTTCAATGGTTGCCAGTAGGCAAGAAAATTGTCCTCTCGATACTTTAGTTCGGAAATTCTGGGAGTTGGAACACGTTCCAAATGCATCTGAAGCCAAAATGCTAACCCCAGAGAAGCTACTCTGTGAGAAGTCGTTCGTAAAAAATTTTGTACGACTACCCTCGGGTCGATTTAGTGTTGTTCTGCCTTTTAAGTCAAGCCCTCAATGCCTCGGATCGTCGTTTGACACAGCAAAGAAAAGGTATTTGGCTTTGGAGCGCAGGCTGGTAAAACAACCTAGTGTTCGTGAAATGTATATAGCTTTTATGAAAGAATACATTTCGTTGGGCCAGATGTTCCCAATCGATTGTAATATCCCGAGAGAACCGCATTATTATGTACCTCATCAATGCGTGTTAAGGCCACAGAGCACGTCAACACAGTTGCGTGTAGAGTTCGACGCATTGTGCAAAACGTCGACACAGTTGACATTAAATGATGTATTGATGGTTGGTCCTACAATACAACCAACTTTGTATTCAATACTACTCCGGTTTCATTGCAACAAGTTTGCGCTTACAGCCGACATTACAAAAATGTATCGTCAGATAGAAATTGACGAGGCTCAGCGAAAATTTCAGTTGATTTTGTGGAGAGAAAACCCTTCGGATATTCTCCAAACTTATTGTTTAAATACCGTTACATACGGAACGGCGTCAGCACCATTTTTAGCAATTCGATGTTTAAAATATTTGAGCGAATTGTATGCTTCACCACATCCTATGGGTTCTAGAGCACTTGCAATGGAGTTTTATGTTGATGACTTACTGTCAGGTGCTGACACGCCAGAGGAAGTGGATTTGGTGCGTAGTGAATTGCTGCAAATACTAGAATCTGCCGGGCTAGTGTTAGCGAAATGGGCATCAAATTGTCGACTTAACAATTTTAAGGGCGGGGAGGATGCGGTTCCGCTTGGAGAGGAAGAAGACACAAAAGCTCTCGGACTCATTTGGAACCCAAGTACTGATCACTTTAAGTACTCCATGTCAGCTTTAGTCTATATGGCTCGATCTGCTGAACCGACGAAACGGTCAATCTTATCGTTTACAGCAAGACTTTATGATCCCCTCGGCTTGCTGAGCCCCATTATTATGAAGGCTAAGATTTTAATTCAAGATATTTGGCGACACAACCTCAATTGGGACGAGCTAATACCCCAACAACTTCGGTCTCGTTGGGAGGAAGTCGTAGCGTATTTTTCAACGCTTGAGTTGATCACGATTCCGCGGTACATTGGTAACACAAAGCAAATAAAGTGTCAAATACACGGGTTCGCAGACGCATCCACCCGAGCATATGGATGCTGTATTTATGTGAGAGTGGTGCAACCAAACGGTATCTCTGTAACCTTACTCACGGCGAAATCCAAAGTAGCTCCATTGAAAACCAAGACTGTCCCAAGATTAGAACTTTGCGCTGCACATATGCTGGCCAATCTTTGGGACAAAGTCAAGCAGGAGATTGTTTGTCCTATAGAACAAGTAGTGTTGTGGTCGGATTCCGAAGTAGTATTACACTGGCCCGTCTAAGTACAACACTTTTGTTTCAAATCGAATTGCCGATGAACAGGAACTAACTCCCAATATAACTTGGCGTCACGTGCCAACAAAGGAAAATCCTGCAGATTTGGTATCCCGTGGATGCACAATCAGTGAGCTCAATGAATCGTTCTGGTTAACTGGCCCAGAGTTCTTAAAACAAGACAGTGGTCAATGGCCTGAAAATCCCCTTTTCAACCTAGCACATGAACAGCATATTCTGGAAGAACGTCTTTCTGTTACCGCTTTGGTCGTCCATCCTGAACCAAACTCAATCTGTGAGCTTGTCAATAAAACATCATCATTTCTCAAGATCGTTCGTGTGGTTGCATACATGCGAAGGTTTATTGATGGGAAAAGGCGGAACCAACGCAAATCACTTGTCCTATTACCCCAAGAGCTCGATAGAGCGTTTTTAACAGTAGTTCAAAGCATTCAAGGTGTCTCATTTGCAGAGGAAATACAGCGATTGAGCGAATCATTACCACTGCAAACATCATATCAGAAGCTTACTCCATTCATGTGCACAGAAGCAGAAGAAGGACTCACGTTTAATGTCTAGCGAGTCGGAGGTCGTTTACCCCAATGCCCTCTGGCGCACAATGCTAAATTCCCACTTCTCATGCCGAAGAATAACCGATTTGTACAGCTCTACTTACAACATTTGCATCGTACAAACTGTCACGCAGGACCGCGGGCTTTGGTTAGTATACTACGTCAAAGAATTTGGATGATCAATGCGAAAAGAGAATGTAGCGCTGTAGTTCGACATTGTGTACATTGCTTCCATTATAAACCACGGCTGTTACAGCAGATAATGGGAAATTCACCCGCAGACCGCCTGCGTGGCGTTTGAGGTAAGCGGAGTGGACTTTTGTGGTCCAATTAAGATGTCACTGAAGGTTAGAGGCAAGCCCCCAGTAAAAGTCTATCTTGCAGCTTTCGTGTGCTTTTTGTCTAAAGCTGTCCATTTAGAACTAGCAAAAGACCTGACTTCTAAATCGTTTATTTTATGTTTATCCAGGTTCCTCAACCGGCGTGGCCCTGTGAGCAAGTTGTACTGCGACAACGCCACCAATTTTGTGGGTGCGGCGAGACAGTTGACCACTTTCAAGGACCAATTCGATGCTCACACGGCTGGCATAGTTGCTCATCTGGCAACTCGAGGAACCGAATGCGTCTTCATTCCGCCCTGAGCTCCACATTTCGGCGGCCTTTGGGAGGCCGCGGTGAAGTCGGCGAAGCATTTGCTCTTGAGAGCACTGGGCAGCATTTTACCCAGCGGAGGCGGTGTTGAATTCCTGGCCGATCGACACAACCAGCCCGAACGATATAGAGGCCATCACGCCAGCGCATTTGCTGGGAGGCAGAACGCTAGCTTCGCTGCCACCCGCGTCCATGCATCCAGAACCAGACGACAAGGTGTCGTACTTGCAGAGATGGCGGCTAGTCTCCGCAATCAAAATGAAATTGAAGGATTGGTCTCGCGACTACCTTCAAACACTTCGGCAGCGGCACAAGTGGAATCGCGACGCTCCCAACCTCGAGAAAACGGCCGTCGTTCTTCTCCACGAGGACAACGCGCCTCCGCAACATTGTATTCTCGGCGTCGTCGTTGAAGTATATCCTGGCGCTGATGGAAAGATCCGGGTGGCAGAAGTTAAGACCAAATCCGGTGTCGTTATGCGGGCTATACATAAGCTTGCACCTCTACCAATTACTTGAATACCAGAGGTCATTCAACGCGGCCGGTGTTAAGCCATTTCACGCTTCTTTTGGTGCAGCCCTCGCCATAGATTACATAGATAGTTTTAGTACTTTGAATTCGCACTTGCATGTGCACATCTTCTCCTTAATGTTAAGCTATTATTAGAAAACTCTCTCTCTTGTTACCTCTCTCTGCCTCTGCAATGATCTGACGCCAGATCATTGCTATCGCAGAGAGCAGCGATTTATATAAGCGCCCATGAAGGGCAATAAAGTTAGTTGTGAAGCGAAGCTTAAACGGAACGATCCCGTGTGTCCACAAATTTAAATAGCTCTTGTTGCTGCTGCACCCTTGCTGGTGCACTAATCCTCTTTGGCCTGTTGGTGGTCAAACAGAGCGCAAACGGTAAGAGATAAGCTGAAATTTGGACAGGAGTTTCCATTAGTGGTGAAACGTACTAAGACGGGGTTTTGGAAAATTCCCACCGAAAATCTCGGAAAAGCGTCGGAAAAGTTTGTATGGGAAAAAATTATTTTCACTTGGCTTGAAACTCGGTTTTTAAGGATAGAATACGAGATAACGATAACGATAACGATAACGATAACGATAACGATAACGATAACGATAACGATAACGATAACGATAACGATAACGATAACGATAACGATAACGATAACGATAACGATAACGATAACGATAACGATAACGATAACGATAACGATAACGATAACGATAACGATAACGATAACGATAACGATAACGATAACGATAACGATAACGATAACGATAACGATAACGATAACGATAACGATAACGATAACGATAACGATAACGATAACGATAACGATAACGATAAAGATAGCGATAGCGATATCGATAACGTTGGCGATAACGTTAGCGATAACGATAGCGATAGACCATACTGATGGCGACGCAGCGAAGCGCGCCGGGCTACATGCTAGTCCCTCTAGTTATAAAAGAGTGTGTCCTGATTCATTCGCTGACTGACTGATTGATTGGCAATCAAAGAAGATTGCAATCAAAGAAGACTGAAATTTGGACTAGATCAGATGACTATTTCATGCAGCTGTCGTAGAAGTGATCCGTCGAAAATTGGGTTTTATTGAGAGAAACTTTTTTGTTGTCAATGTTAGCGCTCTTAAACTCGGTCATTATTAATATTATATGTTTTTAAACTGATCTGCGTAAGTTGGTCGATATCGCTAACCGTTGAAGCGAGCTTTTTCAAGTGAATTAAAACTTCAGCAAAACTACGGTAGCTTTGCTTTTTCGTTTTAAATATATATGGGTTTTAGCGACCTGTTTTGATTTTAGTCAAAGTTTTTGCTTTTAGCTGGCTCAAGGTCGATGGTTTATTATAGTTCAATATAATCAACATAATTCAACAGAGATAATTTACAACATTTTGGAATTGCAATGGTATGTCTGGACAGCTATTTCAAGAATTAACCACAAATCTCTTATCAGCAGACTTGCTGCTGTCACGCGTCAACCACTTGCAAATTTCGGAGTTTATTTGCCAATCTGGCGAATAAAGGCTTGAGGATTTCAATGGAGTAAAATCCCACCCTGAAATTATGCTATGGGTTTTTGAAGGTGTGTTTTACCAATTGTTGAAATTGAATCTGTTGCATGTGGCTGCTGCTAAAGACTGGACAATTTGTTCAGCGATCGTTTTAGCTGGGCCACGAGTTACACAAGGTATTTTTGTTTTTTATTTTTAGTAGGGAAACCGTGGTGGTCGTCCAGAAATTTCGAGTCATAGTTTTTCTGGACCTAATGGGGGCGTATGTAGTGAGGTAAAGCGGCTGATCGGTTCAACTGGCGAACCCAGCGCGATCCTGGCTTACTGCGTCTCAAGTCGACTCACACCTCCTCGTTGGTGACCACTGTAAACAGAACGCTTTGCATCCGCAAAGCTTCTGCCTAACGTGAGCGGCAAGCCCTCCCTACAGGGTACAATATATAGGGTTGGTGCGTTGGGTTTGGTACCCACCGCCGTCAAAAAAAACTCCACCAATGAAAACTGCGACAACAATGCCTCGGATACGGAACCCCTCTGACGACGACCCACGCAAACGTTTTAAGGACCACGATTTGAGGATATGCACCTGGAATGTTCGCACCCTCAACAGAGAAGGTTCTGATATCCAGTTGGTGAATGTCCTTGACAAATATTCATCGGACGTTACCGCACTTCAGGAAATGAGATGGATTGGACAGGGGAGCATGGTGAAAAGAACATCAACAACCAATGCACCCTGGGAGATCTACTACAGCGGACATGCTTCCAAGCATGAGTTTGGATGCGGCTTTACAGTCAGAGCAAGACTTCGTCGCTCTGTCATCAGTTTCACACCAGTGGACATGCGACTAGCCGCACTCAGACTTAAGGCTACATATTTTAATATTAGTCTTATCTGTGCACACGCCCCAACGGAATACAAGGGCGCTTCGATAAAAGACGAATTCTATGAGCGCCTGGAACAATTATATGAGCGCTGCCCCGATCACGACATAAAGATCGTGCTTGGCGACTTTAACGCTAAAATTGGGAGGAGTTGGCTCGACAGTCGGCCGATTTAGCCTTCATGAAACAACCTCCGGTAACGGAGAGACGCTAATAGCTTTTGCCGCGGGCAGGAACATGGTCATAAGTAGTACCAGTCCTCTGTCATCAGTTTCACACCAGTGGACATGCGACTAGCCGCACTCAGACTTAAGGCTACATATTTTAATATTAGTCTTATCTGTGCACACGCCCAACGGAATACAAGGGCGCTTCGATAAAAGACGAATTCTATGAGCGCCGGACTATATGAGCGCTGCCCCGATCACGACATAAAGATCGTGCTGGCGCAACGCTAAAATTGGGAGGAGGGCTCGACAGTCGGCCGATTTAGCCTTCATGAAACAACCTCCGGTAACGGAGAGACGCTAATAGCTTTTGCCGCGGGCAGGAACATGGTCATAAGTAGTACCAGTCCCTTGATCAGCTAACGCGAAATCAGATTGATCATGTTGTGATCGACGGAAGGCACTCATCGAGTGTTCTAGACGTGCGTGCGATTCGAGGTGCCAACATAGACTCGGATCACCACCTTGTTGCAGCCAAAGTGCGCACGCGGCTCAGTGTGGCACATGCCTCACGTACTAGTACACGTCGAAAGCTAAATGTCGATAAGCTGCAATCACAACGGACCTCTGAAGCCTACACAGCTAAACTCACCCAACTGCTCAGGGAAAACTCACCATTCCCTTCTGGTGTAAGCGAATAATGGAGTCATATATCACACTCCATGAGTACGGCTGCCAAGGAGATACTCGGATACGCCGAGCACCCTCGAAAGCAGACTTGGTATGATGAGGAGTGCCGCGACGCTACTGCAGAGAAAGACGCTGCCTACAAGAGAACTCTGCAGTCGGGAGCAACGCGGGCTGTTAAAGAGCAATACCGGAAGAAAAGGAGAGAGGAGAAGCGCCTTTTCAGAAGGAAAATGAATGAGCGAGAAAGTCGCATGCGTGAGGAAGTCGAGATGCTATTCGGCATGGGTGAGACTCGAAAATTCTATCGAAAGATTAGACTACTTACCGAAGGTTTCAAACCCGGAGTCACACAATGCAAGGACGAAAATGGAAATCTGGTCACAGATCCGCAAGTGGCGCTAGACAAATGGAGAAGCTATTTCGTCAACCTGCTGGGAGGCGACAACGAACACAATACCGCCTCTGGAGAAGTAGCGACGGTCTTCCGGCCTTCCTTTATTTGTGAACGTCTAAAGCCGCTTATTAGCACACTGATCGGACCTTTTCAGTGTGGCTTCAGACCTGGTAAATCCACCACAGACCAGATATTCACATTACGACAAACCGTGGAGAAGACCTTTGAGAGAAATATCAAAACCAACCATCTTTTTGTTGATTATAAATCAGCCTTTGACGCCCTGTCTACCTTTGGTATACCAGCAAAGTAAGTTCGACTTTGCATGATGACGTTGAGAAGCACTCGAAGCTCCGTCAAAATAGGAAAGAACCTCTCCGAACCATTTGATACCAAGGGAGGTTTTAGGCAGGGTGACACCCTATAGTGTGACTTCTTTAATCTAATGATGGAGTATATACTGCGCCAGTGCCCAAATGCCAACAGATCGGGCTCATTTCTTTATAAAGATCTAATGCTACACGCATACGCCGATAATATTGACATTATCGGCAAAAACGAACGGGCGGTAAGCAGGGCGTTTTCAGAGATTGAGAAGCAGTCTAAACTGATGGGCTTAGCGGTAAACGAGGACAAGACAAAGTACCTAGTATCCACGGACAAGAAGTCTACGCGTCTTGGACAATTTGTTACTATGGGGGAGTACAACTTTGAGGTTGTACAGGATTTTGTCTACCTCGGGACGATGATTACCGGCGACAACAACATCAGCCTGGAGATCCGAAGAAGAATTACTCATGGAAACCGATGCTACTACGGGCTCAGTAGGGAGTTCAAGAGCAGAGCCTTTTCTCGAAGAATAAAAATAGCGCTATACAAGTCGCTCATCATCCCAGTCCTGCAATACGGCGCAAAGGCATGGACAATGACAGCAGCGGATGAGGAGGCGATTGGCGTTTTCGAGCGAAAAATCCTTCGGTGGATATATGAACCTTAAAAAGTTGGCGATGGATACCGCATTCGAATGAATCACGAACTGTATGAGCTCTATAAGGACATCAGTCTAGTCAAGCGCATAAAGCAACAGCGGCTGCGCTGGTTAGGACATGGTATCCGGATGGATGAAGAAGCTCCAGTAAAAAAGACGTACAAAGCGAAGGCGGCTGACTTTGGAGGACAAGGCAGGAGGGGTCGCCCACCACTAAGATGGGATGATCAAGTGCGGAAAAACATTTCCAACCTTGGTGTGAACAACTGGTGCCAGCTCGCACAATGCAGAAGCGAGTGGAGGGCATTCATGGCAGAGGCCAAGACCGTCAAGCGGTTGTGATGCAACATCGGGCCAATAAAGAAGAAGAAGAAGGGAAACCGTTTAGGCTTTTATTACAAACATTATATCGAGCCGTCCATCTTTACTTATAAAATTGTAGGCCCGTCTGACTGATTATCAACTTACAGTCAATACCGCTCACCGTAGATATCTAAGATTTGACATAGTCCTTCGTTTAGTTACGCAGGCGAGCACTATGAAAGAAAATTTGTAAAATTTGGCACAGAAGAGGTAAAAATGTAAAAAACAGAAGTTTCTCGCATGTTCATGGCTGTGTGTTTATGCGTGTTATGTGTTTTTTTTTGTACAAAGTTAAAGCGCTTTTGCTAAGAGCGCGAGAGAGAGTGAGCGTGATATTGAACGACGCACACGCACCCTCACACAAATTTGGAATGCGTGTAGAGCAAAGAGAGAAGGGTGGTGAAGAGGGTGTGAAGAGGGAGTGAAGACGGGTGACGAGGGGGGAACAGTAAAAAAGGGGGGAAAGAGTGGAGAGTGCGGTGGAAGAAGGTGGAGAGAAGAGTGGAAATATTGTCTCCTTTAATTTCGGGAAAGACTAAGGATGCTATACGTTCCCAATTATGGACAAGCAGTGCTGATGCTGCTGTGAAATGTGCACTTTTCATATATTTACTATTGAGCTGCTCAATGTGAAAAATTGACAGGAATTTACAAAATTTATGAAAGCTGTCATAAATTCTAGGCAAAATATTACACAGTACAAGACTGAAACGAGAAGGCCAAGCTAACTTCGTCTGTGCCGAAGTTTTTATACCCTTGCAAAAGCTGTTTTTGAAATGAAAGAGTTTAAGAACGCTTAGATAAAAATCAAAAACTTTTGTAACTAAAATCCATTTTCAGTCAGATGATCATCTAATTTCGACCAAATTTCGCGAATCTTTTTGAAAACATATCAACAGACAACAAAACATATTAACAATCGCCAAGTTTAAGAACGATAAAATTGAAAACAAAAAGTTTTTCTCACTAAGACTCATTTTCCGACCGATAAGTCCAATGGCAGCCTGAAGATATAGTCATCTGATTTCGACCAAATTTTTTCTATTAGTTTGAAAGCGTTTAATATTAATAATCACCAACCTTAAGACCGATTTACTTGAAAACAAAAAATTTTTTCACTAAGACCCATTTTCCGACCGATCGGTCCTATGGCAGCTATAAGATATAGTCATCCGATTTTGACCAAAGTTTGCAAATCTGTTTGAAAGATATAATATTAATAAGGGACGAGTTTGAGGACCCTAACATTGAAACCAAAAAAGTTTTTCTCAGTAAGACCCATTTTCCGACCGATCAGTCCTATGGCAGCTAAAAGATATGGTCTTCCAATTTTGACCAAAGTGTGCAAATCTGTTTGAAAACATATAATATTAATAATGACCGTGTTTGGGAACGCTAACATTAAGAACAAAAAAGTTTTTCTCACTAAGACCCATTTTTTGACCGATGGTTCCTATGGCAGCTATAAGATATAGTCATCCGATCCGGTCGGTTCCGACATATTAGCAGCGTGCAGTAAAAAGAAGACTCTGTGCAAAATTTCAGCTCGATAGCTTTAAAACTGAGAGACTAGTTTGCGTAGAAACAGACGGACAGACAGACGGACGGACAAAGCTCAATCGACTCAGCTCGTCGCCCTGATCAAGAATATATATAGTTTATGGGGTCGGAAATGAATACTCCTATGCGCTGCAAACTTCTGGGCAAAATTATAATACCCTTTGCAAGGGTATAAAAACACCGATATTAGAGCCTTAAATTCGGATACAAGGAACTTCTGTAAGCATCACACAGCGACAATCAATTTAAATTAGTTTTTAATAGCTTAAGTTAAAAATCTGCAAGATTCAGCAAATGTGGACAGTGTCATTAGGAACGCAATATACAAAATGCAGTTCAATCGTTCAATTGGTTAAGGTACCTCCAGACGGTGTTGAACCTTAATTCTTGAATATCTTCAAATCGCACGGTAGATTTTTATAAAAATCTATGTTTATGATGTTAAAAGGGGCTATTGCATGTCCCTAAGAGATCATACTCGACAGCCCAAAAATCGCGATGTGCAATAACATTTTTAGATTCACCCACGAACCACTTTATATAAGCCATAAAGCAGACCTAACTAGAGCGTAAGCTAAAGTCGGCTCTAACCGACTTCGATATACCCGTTACTCATGGAAACAAATGTTTAATAGCCTTCCAGTGAGCCTGAGGTGGGACAGCCGAAAAGTGTGCAACATTTTTTCTCGGCTATTTATCATCCGATCTTGGTGAACATTTCAGGGCTTATAGATATTGCGATAGATATAAATTTCAGATCGATGTCTTAAAAATTGAGGGAGTTATTCAACATTTTTTATTGTGGGGGCGGGGGTGGACGTGGCAAAAATTTTAAATAAACTTGATCTGCGTGCAGACAATAGGAGTCTAGATTTCAAATTTGGTTGCTCTAGCTCTTCTAGTCTCTGATGGATAGACGGACGGACGGACAGACGGACATGGCTATATCGACTCGGCTGTTGATGCTGATCAAGCATATATATACTTTATATGGTCGGAAATGATTCCTTCTGCCTCTTACATACATTTGCACGACTTTAGTATACCCTTTTACTCTACAAGTAACGGGTATAAAAATAGACAGAACTGCGTTTCCAGTTTTACCAACGAAGCCTTAGTTCGCTGTTTATAGGCATTTTTGAACTAGCAATTGCCTTAGAACAACATTAACCATTTAGGGTAAAACCAGCTTCAACAAAATTATGTAATAAATTTTATGAGAAAAGTGCTTCATTACCAGCAGGATATCAGATCATATCATTTAAATACTTCAGTTCAGAGCATCTTAGCGTACCGCGGTTTGTCCACTAAAAACAATTTTAATATAAATTTTACTTTTTCTTCATGGCAATGACGAATCTTACCCATACGATTAATTGATTAATGTTGGGGAAGCTTTTGATACCGAAACGGTCAATGTTGTTCAAAAGCAATTGCTAGAACAAAAATATAAATAAACCGCTAACCAATGCTAAGTGGGTATAACAGAGTGTCTATTTTAAGGTCTGGCTATTGGCCAATATGAATTGGTTGGTGGGTGAGTCTAAAAATGGTACTACACATCGCGGTTTTTTGGCTGTCGAGTACCATCTCTTAGGCACATGCAATAGTCCATTATACCAACAAAAGTATTGAATTTATTAAAAATCAACTTTGGACTTTTAAAGATATTCAAGAATTAAGGTTTAACTAATTAAGGCTTAACTCCACGCTACAAAGCTATGGAGATACCTTAAGCAATTGTACGATTAAACTGCATTTTGTATATTGCGTTCCTAATGACACTGTCCACATTTGCTGAATTTTGCAGATTTTTATCTTACGCCACTAAAAACTTAGTTAAAATTGTTGTCGCTGTGTGTTGCAAGTACAAAAGTGTCCATTGAACGCGAACCGAGGCGCTTACAGATCATAACTTAAGGGTCTTACGGCAGTTTTGAAAAAAAAGTTCCTAGCGCCTCGAAAATTTGTTTGGGTTCCTTAGGGCGGGATGAGATAAAATTTAACATGTGTACAGGCGACAAAGTTTTGATTTTTTTTTACCAGATGTGAACTCGAATCCGTCTCCAAGATAAAATGAAGCCAATCATATTAATATATATCACAGTGCCACAAAATTCAACTTTTTTTAATGCCTGGGAACGGGACCAATAAATTATGTAACTAGAGGCATCAGGTAGTAACACCTCATACCCAGTTTTTCCAGATCACGTCAAAATCACGTTTATTGGCACATTTATACTCAGTGATTGGAAAGGTACCCAATTTTCTTACCTAGGTAAGGTACAAGGTAAATGTCCAAAAATATACCTAGGTAAGGTAAAAGGTATCCGGGATTCCCAGTACCTAAGTAAAGGTAAAGGTACAAAAAAGGTACTTTTAAATTAAAAAGCATGGTTCATCAATTTATATTAGTAATAAATGTTAACTGTCCGGGCCGGGGGACGCCGACAACGATCATGCAATTGAAGGTTGTCCAGGTCAACTTGCATAAAAGGAAGCTCGCGTCAGCGGAGCTCCTGATAACCCTTGAGGTAGGGCCCGCCGATGGGGCCTTAGTTCAGGAACCTTGGAATGCGGCAGGGAACAAGGTCTCAGGGCTAAGGTCACCAAACTACAATATTTTCCATCCCACCGCGGTAAGTAAGGCAAGGACAGCCATTCTAGTAAGAAAAGGCATCTATGCTTACCTAATTACAGCACGGACGACCTCACAGTTGTGGCCCTGGAAGGCCACGATGATGAGCCAGTAATAATGGCGTCCTGCTATATGGCACACGAGAGAGAGAGCCACCGGCCGAGCTCGTACGTCTAACGGCCGAGGCGAGTAGGAAAAACCAGTCCAGACATAAGCGACATAGGTGTGTCTCTCCTAAGCTTTATACAACAAACTAATATGAAAGTAGAAAGAGATGTGCCCACATACGTGGGACCAACATCGGTCAACGTTCTAGACCTAACTCTGACCTTAGGGAATAGTACTCAGGCATCAGAATGGAGAGCACTTGAAAGACTCTCCTTCTCAGACCACAAGTACATCAATTTTAAGATCGAGTTCGACCACAACCAAACCAGAAAAGCCTACAGGAACCCCCGGAACACCAACTGGATGAAGTACCTTAAAACGGTAGAATCAAAACTACCTACGCCAGCGAACATCTGCTCGGTAGGCGATATTGAGATGTCCGTGAAGACGTTCACGTCCAACCTAACCGAAGCATACAAAACCACATGCAAACTCACAGTTAGCAAACGGAGAACCAGACCCCCTGGTGGACCCCAGCGCTGAAAGAGAATAGGAAAGACGTGCAAGAATGCTTTAAATTCGCCAAACAAGCGGATGAGCAGATAATTTGGGAGAAATACATGACAAGACTTTGCTTCTTCAAAAAAGAAGTACGAAAGGCAAAGCAAAACTCATGGAGAACCTTCTGCACCAGCATAGAGAAGGTCTCTCAAACAGCTAGACTCAGGAAACTGCTGTCTAAGCAGCCACCCATGCAGAGTCAGCTCGAAACGAACGACGGTCATCGGAAGGAAAGCAGCAGGGAAGCGATATGCGCTCTTCTTGATGCGCACTTATCAGGCTGTACTGTAGTCAAGGAGTCAGATACGCCTCATGACCTACACACGCAACATATCAAAATCCCAAATAACATCATTACTCCAGAGAAAATCCGTTGGGCGATCGACTCGTTCGCGAGTTACAAGTCCCGAGGACTGGATGGAATGTTCCCAGCCATGCTAAAGACGAGCAAATGCCCAATCGCCCCATGGCTGCAATCCATTTTAGAAGCTTGCTTGAGATGGAGCTATGTACCGGTGGTCTGGAGGACAGCACGTGTTGTATTTCTGCCCAAAGCGGAAAAATGCAGTCATGTGCAACCAAAGGACTACAGATCCATAAGCCTTACATCATTCCTGCTCAAAACAATGAAAAAACGCTACACTCCCTAGTAGCCACCATCGAGAAGGCAATGTACCATCAGGAATTTGCCCTGGATGCATTTCTAGACATATCTGGTGCATTTAACAACTTCACCACAGAAGCGATAATGCGAAACCTAAGAGCACTAGCAATACACAAGGCATTGGACTCCTGAATATACAACCTGCTGAGCTGCAGAAGAGTACAAGCCGGGTGGGGTACCACAACCATGACGAAAGAGTCACATGGCGGAGCGGCTCCGGGCGGAGTCCTGTCCCCCTTTCAATGGTACCTAGTGGTCAACGAACTACTACTAAAATTCCGCAGGAAGGCATCCAAGATAGCCGCATATGCCGACGACATAAGCATAATTATCATGGGGAAATGTCCATCGACTCTTAGCTCAATTATGGACTCTACTCTCAAAGAGATACTAAAGTGGGCCACAGAAGCCGGACTCAGTATCAATGCGGAGAAGACGGACCTGATTCTCTTCACCAAGAGATACAAGGTACCGCAATGGACTCCACCTACGATAAATGGAACACCGTTAACGCCAAAGAACAACGTAAAATACCTTCGGGTAGTAATCGATAGCAAACTGTCATGAAGACTCAATGTGGAGGAAAGGGTGAAAAAGGCAACCAATGCGCTATATGCATCCCAGAAGATGCTAAGCAGCACTTGGGGCCTATCACCAAGTCTAACGCACTGGATCTTCATCTCAATAATACGACCGATACTACTACATGGCATATTGGTATGGTGGCAAGCCACGGAGAAGACCACATATCTAAAGCTGATGAAATAGGCCCTGCAGCAGGCATTAGTCTGCATAACGGGGGCGCTGAGGTCCACTCCAACAAAAGCACTCGAACACATCCTAGGAGTCAACCCCCTGGACATCCAAGCACGCCTCCTTGCACAAAAGACGGCCCAACGTCGTTGTGCTGCAGGCACCATGGCCCTACAAAGATATGGACACAGCATGGTCGGTAGAGTGATCAACAGTAGCACGGACTACATGATCCCAAAAGGCAACTTCACAGGCGCATCAGCTCTACTGGGACCAGAAGACTGGCGTACAGAACTGGCCCAGGAAGCAATGCACCTATTCACAGACGGCTCCAAGATGCCCTCAGGAGTCGGAGCCGCCGTATACTGCGATGAGCCGGAATTGAGGCTCTCCTGCAAACTGCCAGACCACTGCACCATATTCCAGGCGGAAGTCTTCGCAATAAGGAAAGCAGCGGAATTGGCAGAACAATACGCACCGAACAATCAAATAAACATATACGTTGACAGTCAAGCGACAATCAAAGCAATGCAGTCCCGCGCTATCAACTCCAAAAATTTTCAGGCAAGCAGGAAGGCAATAGATTCCCTCAGCACCTCCAGAAAGGTTCAAATCTATTGCAAAACCCGGAACCGCACTAAGCCAAGAAGCATCACTAAACATACCTATCTCCGTACATACGCTATACAGCAAGATGGAAGAGATAGGGGAGAAAGAAGCAGAGGAAAAGTGGAAGAACAGACGCAGAAGTTAAAACTCCTTGTAGAAGAGCATCTTTAAGTTGATCACAATAATTCAAATTTTTCAAGCATAGAAGTCAGGAAAAATCCTAAACTACAACGGGATTTAGCCTGCAAAATTGTGAATAGTGTGATAAAAATAAGGATCATCTTGTGGCACTGGGCTAGAGCCGAATAAATAAATTAAGTTGAAGATCAATAGCCTTAGCGAAAATGTCAGTAACATTATTCAATCCATTAATAAATAAAAAATTCTTGGAAAAATAATTTCCTTACCTTTAAATCAGACTCTTCTAAAAACTCAGCCTTCACGTGTTTCCTTCAAAACTGTAAAAGCATTTATTTCAGAAGTTGAATACATTTTCTTTAACTGTTTAACATTTGGATATCTCTAAGAACTTCAGCTAATATAGTAGCAATTATTTTATGTGTGGGGAAAAATCGCACACGCTTTCATCTTCGTAAAAAAATTGCGACTTAAAGCCGGTTTCCAGTACAAAATTGGTCTAAAAATCGGAAAACTTTGCGAAAGTGAAAATGGGAGCGCGGCTGATAGTCCGGCTTCCTTTTTTCTAGCATGGATCGTATAGTTTTTGACACGGAGTGTTTACCGGAGGTCCAATTAAAGCTACAAAACAGCTCCCTGATACGTTTCTTTTCTATAATCACGTACGAACAGTACTTAGTACCTTACCTATTGTCCAGGTAAATGAAAATTATGACCTAGGTAAGGTAAAAGGTACTCGAATATGAAAATACCGAGGTAAGGTAAAAGGTACACAAAATATGTATCTAGGTATGTACCTAGGTATTTGTACCAAGGTACTTCCAAACACAGTTTATACTAGCAACACTGTAACGAACCTATTTCTGCCGGCTCACGCTCAGCGCAGTCGCGGGACGCTCCAACAAATTTATATTGCGGAGTTGGTCTATGGAAATAATAACGCTGAAGGGTTTCGGTTTTTTTCGTGCCTGTTTATTGGCCTTATACTCTAATGGACAATGTGCTTAACTCTAGCTGGCTTATCGCTACTTTTGCTTATCGCTACGGCTTTCCAGATCGGTTTGCCAATGGCTATGCCTTAAGTCGACCTCTCCGTTGTGTTTCTGGCTCCTTGTTCAGACCCCGCAGGCACCACGATCCGCCTGGACACGCTTGCTAACTCGCAAAGCTCGCCGGCTCTCGTTTTACCGCACCGCAGCGGTTCTTGTTAGCGCAAGGCGACTGACAGGAGGCGGAAATGTCCACCTTTCTCTGGCCCCCGATTCGCCTGGACACGCTTGCTGAATTCGCAAAACTCGCCGGCCCTCGTTGCTTTCCGCACAGTTTAAGGACTGAACCCCTTTTTAGCTCGCACTCACTCGGCCTTTTCCTCCCGCGACGATCCGTGGTCTCCTGTGTACAAATCTTCCCGATGTTTTCCTCGTCCTCCACTCGCGTTGGTGTTCGCACTCGCTTATATTCACGCACTGGGACTTCGCACTCGATGTAAATGTCTCGCACTCTGTAGGTTACTCGACTGACTCGTCTTCTGAGCCGCGCGTCCTTTTATAACCCCGAGCCCAGCACTGCTTCGCATTGGTACGCCATTCGCTGCCAAGTCCCGTTGTTGCCATGCGCTGCCTGGTCCCGTTGTTGCCATGCTCTGCCAGTGGAAATTTCCACTGGCGCCCTGGTGTGCTTCTGCTGGAGTGAGCGTGAATCGCTCGTCTTGCTTTCCGCTGCTGTCTCCTTCTTCAGTCTTCCAACGGTTCTTCTTTCTTGTTTCAGCTTTGCGCTCTGCTGAGCGCTCCAACTGTACCTTTCATCCTCCTCTGCGCCTTGCCCCTCAGCTCCTGCAGCCCAATTCGCCGCGCCACTTTAACCCTCGGCCGCCCATCTTTTTGGCCACCGTTGACTACTCTAGGTGTAACATACTACACTATATATACATATAACTTATTTAATTTAATTATTTAATTAGTTCTCCATCTACTCATATTTCACAGCGCTGAGTTGTGAGGCTTTAAAAATAAAGTCCTCACACTCCTCCCTTCCTTTGGTAAAAAAAAAAATCGCTTCCCTGTCCATTGCTGACCTTTCTCAACTGACTGCCTTCAAATTTCCGTTGATCTTCCCAAAATTACCTTTTCCCTACCCGTTTCCCTGAAATTTCCCGTTTCCCCATATTTCCCCCTGCCAGTTCCCACTTTCCGCCCCGAATTTCCCCCTTTACACATTCCCATTATTTTCTGTCAGTGTGACCGCACTCACGTGATCGTGGCACGCTGTCTTCTCCCATCCCTACTACCGGGTCGCCATAAATCTTACACTTTCATTCATCTAATTTGGCGACCTCCCCGCCAAAAATTTAAATATTTTAACACCCTCCGCCTATCCACTTCCCTGCTTTGGCCAGACTCCCTGGATGTTCTCCCCACCCCCCCCGAATGGTAAGTACTCGTTCCTTCCTTTTATGTTTCAATTTTTATTTCATTTTTTTCTCTTAGTTTTCCCCACCCCTCGCTGCTCACTGCGGCTCCTCTTGGAATACTCGGATTCCCATTCGACTAAATTTTAGTCGGAACCGACCCGTGGCGACGTTTAGGATGTGGGCCCGTCGCCTGGTACCCATATCAGCGAACCCTCGCCGCTGCAACGCTGCTCGCACCTCTTGAGGCCACTCCTTTGGCTCCAACAACCGCCAGCGGCCTGGCTTCCATGGCCCAGCTGCATGCCACTGCCGCCACTGCTCCTCCTGCTGCGCCCGACCTGCCTGTTCCTCTTCCGCGGCGCCCTCCTCACTCACCACCGTCAGCAATGAGGGTGGCTGCTCTGACCTCTTGGTCGCCTCTGGGCAGGACTGCTGCCGCAAAAAGATAGACCTCCAGGTTGGCTTATCCCGCGCTTCCTGCTCCTCCCTCCCGGCCGGTGGCTGCTTCTCCGCCTGACGGGGCGTCTGCTGCTGCTGTGACGCACGTTGCGGCTGCTGCTGCTGCGGAGGCTTACGTTTGGGCGGATTGGGAAGCTCCTCAATCAGCACGGCTCCCTTTGACCCAGACACCACCACTGGCTCACGCCAGGTCAGGATGAGAGCCACGTGGTGCTCCCAATGCGTACCTCGGAACACTGACCTCTTAAATGAAAATTATGACCTAGGTAAGGTAAAAGGTACTCGAATATGAAAATACCGAGGTAAGGTAAAAGGTACACAAAATATGTATCTAGGTATGTACCTAGGTATTTGTACCAAGGTACTTCCAAACACAGTTTATACTAGCAACACTGTAACGAACCTATTTCTGCCGGCTCACGCTCAGCGCAGTCGCGGGACGCTCCAACAAATTTATATTGCGGAGTTGGTCTATGGAAATAATAACGCTGAAGGGTTTCGGTTTTTTTCGTGCCTGTTTATTGGCCTTATACTCTAATGGACAACGTGCTTAACTCTAGCTGGCTTATCGCTACTTTTGCTTATCGCTACGGCCTTCCAGATCGGTTTGCCAATGGCTATGCCTTAAGTCGACCTCTCCGTTGTGTTTCTGGCTCCTTGTTCAGACCCCGCAGGCACCACGATCCGCCTGGACACGCTTGCTAACTCGCAAAGCTCGCCGGCTCTCGTTTTACCGCACCGCAGCGGTTCTTGTTAGCGCAAGGCGACTGACAGGAGGCGGAAATGTCCACCTTTCTCTGGCCCCCGATTCGCCTGGACACGCTTGCTGAATTCGCAAAACTCGCCGGCCCTCGTTGCTTTCCGCACAGTTTAAGGACTGAACCCCTTTTTAGCTCGCACTCACTCGGCCTTTTCCTCCCGCGACGATCCGTGGTCTCCTGTGTACAAATCTTCCCGATGTTTTCCTCGTCCTCCACTCGCGTTGGTGTTCGCACTCGCTTATATTCACGCACTGGGACTTCGCACTCGATGTAAATGTCTCGCACTCTGTAGGTTACTCGACTGACTCGTCTTCTGAGCCGCGCGTCCTTTTATAACCCCGAGCCCAGCACTGCTTCGCATTGGTACGCCATTCGCTGCCAAGTCCCGTTGTTGCCATGCGCTGCCTGGTCCCGTTGTTGCCATGCTCTGCCAGTGGAAATTTCCACTAGCGCCCTGGTGTGCTTCTGCTGGAGTGAGCGTGATCGCTCGTCTTGCTTTCCGCTGCTGTCTCCTTCTTCAGTCTTCCAACGGTTCTTCTTTCTTGTTTCAGCTTTGCGCTCTGCTGAGCGCTCCAACTGTACCTTTCATCCTCCTCTGCGCCTTGCCCCTCAGCTCCTGCAGCCCAATTCGCCGCGCCACTTTAACCCTCGGCCGCCCATCTTTTTGGCCACCGTTGACTACTCTAGGTGTAACATACTACACTATATATACATATAACTTATTTAATTTAATTATTTAATTAGTTCTCCATCTACTCATATTTCACAGCGCTGAGTTGTGAGGCTTTAAAAATAAAGTCCTCACACTCCTCCCTTCCTTTGGTAAAAAAAAAAATCGCTTCCCTGTCCATTGCTGACCTTTCTCAACTGACTGCCTTCAAATTTCCGTTGATCTTCCCAAAATTACCTTTTCCCTACCCGTTTCCCTGAAATTTCCCGTTTCCCCATATTTCCCCCTGTGCCAGTTCCCACTTTCCGCCCCGAATTTCCCCCTTTACACATTCCCATTATTTTCTGTCAGTGTGACCGCACTCACGTGATCGTGGCACGCTGTCTTCTCCCATCCCTACTACCGGGTCGCCATAAATCTTACACTTTCATTCATCTAATTTGGCGACCTCCCCGCCAAAAATTTAAATATTTTAACACCCTCCGCCTATCCACTTCCCTGCTTTGGCCAGACTCCCTGGATGTTCTCCCCACCCCCCCCGAATGGTAAGTACTCGTTCCTTCCTTTTATGTTTCAATTTTTATTTCATTTTTTTTCTCTTAGTTTTCCCCACCCCTCGCTGCTCACTGCGGCTCCTCTTGGAATACTCGGATTCCCATTCGACTAAATTTTAGTCGGAACCGACCCGTGGCGACGTTTAGGATGTGGGCCCGTCGCCTGGTACCCATATCAGCGAACCCTCGCCGCTGCAACGCTGCTCGCACCTCTTGAGGCCACTCCTTTGGCTCCAACAACCGCCAGCGGCCTGGCTTCCATGGCCCAGCTGCATGCCACTGCCGCCACTGCTCCTCCTGCTGCGCCCGACCTGCCTGTTCCTCTTCCGCGGCGCCCTCCTCACTCACCACCGTCAGCAATGAGGGTGGCTGCTCTGACCTCTTGGTCGCCTCTGGGCAGGACTGCTGCCGCAAAAAGATAGACCTCCAGGTTGGCTTATCCCGCGCTTCCTGCTCCTCCCTCCCGGCCGGTGGCTGCTTCTCCGCCTGACGGGGCGTCTGCTGCTGCTGTGACGCACGTTGCGGCTGCTGCTGCTGCGGAGGCTTACGTTTGGGCGGATTGGGAAGCTCCTCAATCAGCACGGCTCCCTTTGACCCAGACACCACCACTGGCTCACGCCAGGTCAGGATGAGAGCCACGTGGTGCTCCCAATGCGTACCTCGGAACACTGACCTCTTCACCCGGTTGAGGATCGGCTCCTCCTCGGTGGGGTGCTTCTCTTCCGGGGTTGGATTCGCGTTGTCGGCCTCCTCCCTCTTCGTCTGAAATGACGATGACGTCCGGATCGAGACGCTGCGGTTGACGCCGGCGCTGCCAAGCGGCTTCCGCCTCCAACTCTTCTGGCCTCAGGCCCAAGGGCGACAGGGACCTTCCGCGGGCTGTTGGCACTGGGTCAGCTACACCGCTCGCCACAGCCGCTTCCTCCATGTCGCTGCACACCGACGTGTGCGAAGGCGCGCGACTTATCGTCGGCTCCTCCACCGACCATGGCTGCGTGGTAGCGATTGACGCGGTGGACGGAATGGACGACGTTTCAAGGTCCAGCACGTCATCCCGCCTGGACACCAGCAACCGTCGTCTCGGTTTCCTCATTTTTCCTCCCTGGTGAGTACTCGGTGATGCTCCTCGAGCAATCGTTTTCCGCCCACAAAATGGCAACCGCCTTCGGATGCCCACTCCATTTTTCCGCCTTAGTCGCTCGACTAGGCTGACTGGAGGGGTGGCTCCGCGCGGCCCAACTCCCCTTACGCTCGCCTCAGCTAAATCGCTGGTCCGGCGGCTGGGATCGGCTGGCTGCCTCCTCGCAACTTGATCCGCCACTTTCCTCGTATGTCCGTTCTCCATGACTTTTCTTTGCCCATGCACTGCCGCTCTGCCGCTGAGCCGTCGCTGGCACCGTTGTTTTGCAGCTCAGCTCTGCACAACCCATGGCGGAGCTCAGGATTAACGACGTTGTCGCCTTCTGCTATCTCGCTCGCACCTGTGGCTGCTAAAGTTCCCCTTCTGATGCATTTAAGCTGGCTATTTTCGCCGCTTCTTAACCCTAGGTTGGCCATCGGCTTCTTTTGAGCATTTTTTTTTTTTGTATGACGTTATTTTCCTTGTATTTTGGTTAAGTTTAATGGGCTTAATTATTTACCCCAACGTTTCTTTCCCTTTTTTTCGTATTAATTTGTTTTGTTTATTTTCTTATTATTTTTTTTTAATTCTTTACCCTACATTTCTTTCCCTCTCTTTTTTTCCTATTTTTTTTTTATTTACATAATTCTGGGTTTTCTCTTGTTATTTTTTTCTATCTGTTTTTTTTTTTTAATTTTAATAATATTTTTCAAATATTTTTGCTTTTGGTTTCCCCTTTTATCCTCTTTTTCTTCGTTCGTCTACCCTTCCTCGTTCCTCAAAGACTGATCCTGGCTGCCTGAACTGCCCTTTTCATCCTGCGAGCCGTAATGTGGTTTCAGTCCGCTTATGTGAGCTGTTCGGGTGCGTCGACTGCAAGGTTCACGCAGTTTGCAAATTACAGGCGAGGTAAACCCGACCACTTTAAATGGTCCTCCAAACCTCGGTGCCAGTTTTGCCGCGAAGCCTTCTGCCGCCTTTGATAAGTGGTGCTCTTTAGACCAGACCCACTCACCTATTGCGGGTTTCCAGGCCCGTCGTCGCAAATTATAGTGACGTGCCTGATCCTGTGCAGCGCGCTCCAGATTCCGACGCACAAGCTCAAAGATTTCCTTTAGCTTGTCGGCGTTTTGTGCGGGATTCTGCGCTGCTTGACCCGTACCCAAGGCTGTTTCATCGTACAGTGCTTGTGGTAGTCTGGGCTCCCGTCCTTGTATAACAAATGCTGGGGTGTATCCAGTGGATTCGACCACACTGGTGTTAATAGCCAGCATTATTTCGGGCAAAGCATCATCCCACATTCTTTGATCCTGCCCCGAAAACTGTGCCACCATGGTCTTCACAGTTCTATTAACCCTTTCGGTGGGATTTTCCTGTGGGGTGTACGGAGCTGTGTACTGATGACGCACTCCCAACTTTTCGACAAATTTCGTGAATATTTTGCTCGTGAATTGGGCGCCATTGTCTGTGATAAGCATTTTTGGTACCCCAAACCGAGCGACTATTCTTTCTCGAACAGCCTTTTGTAAAGCTGGGGCCGTGGCTTTCCGTAAAGCCACCAACTCAGTCCATTTTGAAAATCTATCTATCATAACCAGTAACATTGTGTTTCCATGCTTCGACCTTGGCAATGGACCCACAAAATCCGCACAGATGGTAGCCCACGGCTCATCTGGGATTTGTGTCAGCATTTTTCCTGGTGCTTGCAGTTGGCTGGATTTGTATTTTTGGCAAATGACACACTTGCTTACATACGCTCTAACATCTCGATGCAACCCAGGCCAATAATACCTTGATGCTACTCGAGCAATCGTTTTCCGGCTTCCCGTATGCCCCGCTGTGGTTTCATCGTGGTTTTCTTTTAAGACTCTATTTCGCTGGCTTATTGGTACGCACAACTTCCACGCCACCACATCCTCATGCCCTGCGCGATGCGGAATGTGCCGAAACACATTAATTCCCTCGACCATGTAGTCGGCGAATTTTTCTGGTTTTGTTTTTACGTTTTCCCTCAGCTGTTGAATCCAAGTATCGCCTCCGTTTGGATGGCCTTGCGATTCTTGAGCCACAGAGAGTTGTCGACAAGTTTCCTCCCGCATTGGTTGGCGCGACAGTGCGTCGGCCACCACATTTAGTTGCCCTTTTCGATATTTTACTTCAAAGTCGTATTGTTGAAGTTCCAAAGCCCACCATGCTATTCTTCCGGCCGGACTCTCAATACTATTCAACCATTTTAATGCCATGTGGTCGGTAACGACGGTAAAATGGTACCCTTCCAAATATGGTCTAAGTTTTCTTATGGCCCACACGATCGCCAAACATTCCTTTTCAGTAGCTGAATAATTTCTCTCAGCTCCGTGCAAGATTCTGCTGGCGTATGATATGACCCTTTCACCCTTTTCGCCTATTTGCGTCAGAATGGCCCCGACTCCATAATCGCTGGCATCCGTTTGCAAAATGAACGGTCGTTCGAAATCGGGACAGGCGAGAACCGGATCAGATGTGAGTTTTTCTTTCACCTTTTCGAATGCCATTTGTCTTTCTGGTGTCCAATCCCACTTCGTGCCTTTCTTTAACAATGCACTCAGCGGGTGCACTAGTGTCGCAAAACCAGGTACAAAACGTCTATACCACGACGCCACTCCCAAGTATTGCCGAAGTTCTTTGACATTTGTTGGAGGTTTTAGCTCCGCTATTGCCGCAACCTTGTCGGGATCGGTGCGAATACCCTGATCCGTCACCAAATGACCCAAATATTTAAGTTCTGTTTTAAAGAACTCGCATTTTTCGGGCTTTCGGCATCATTTCCGGCCCCATAACCTTGTCTAATGCCCTTTGAAACGTGGCTGGAGCCGAAGTTAGACCAAATGGCATTACTCGCCATTGAAATAGTCCCTTGCCGGGCACTGTAAATGCCGTTAAGGCTCGGCTCTCTACCTCCATAGGAATTTGCCAATACCCATCCTTTAAATCCAAACTGCTAATGAATCTAGCCTCTCGTAGCTGATCCAAAATGTGGTTTATTCTTGGCAAGGGGTACGCGTCCTTGATCGTTTTTTCATTCATGTCCCTAAAATCCATGCACAGTCTCCATTTCCCCGTTTTCTTCTTCACCATTACTATTGGAGCACTATGTGGGCTATTTGATGGCTCTATGCAACCTTTATCCAGCAATTCATCGACTTGTGCATTAATTTCTGTTTGCATCTTTGGATTTTTCGGGAAATATCTTTGTTTTACTGGCTTGTCGTCCTTTACTACTGTACGATGTTCAGCCACAGTTGATGTTCCCGACATGCCTGCGAAAACAGCTAATTCCTTCTTTAAAAGCTCCTCAATCATTTCCTTTTCTGCATTGGAATTAACCCCTGTATTTGTTCCTTCGTTTTCCGTTTCTACTGCGACCGTTAGTTTTTCTTCTAACCATCCGTTTTTCCTGCCCCGCTGTGGTATTTTTAAAACGTGTCCTCCGCACGCCAGTTCCACTCCCATTCCAACTAAAAAATCCCACCCTAATACCAGTTCGTCTATGATTCCTGGCATTATTAGAAGGGATACTCGTTTCCGTTTGTTACCAAAGGCTATTTTGACCTCGAGCGATTCGCAAATGTAGCTTCTTCGACCATCTGCTAATTTCACTTGTTTTCTTGTTTCCATTAATTTTCCTGCCTTTCCCAATACTTGTGCTAACGACTGGCTGATGAAGCACGTAGTAGCCCCCGTGTCCACTGTAGCTTTGACGTCTGCTCTCCCTCATCTTTAAATTGACCGATTAACACTGAGGGGCTGATTGTGTCGACACCCGCTCGTCCCTCGCTTGCAGGGGTCGTCAATCGTTTCCCGAGCTTCTACAACAATTAAAGCTGCGCACTCCTATTCTTCCACACTGCCAACAACACAATATTTGCTGGTTTCTGCACTCTCTTGACCAATGTCCTAACTGTCCACAACGTCGGCAGGCTTGTGCTGGGTTTGTCACAAAAGTGTTCGCACTGTTTACATTCCTTGGCGCCGGTTGTGGTTCTGCCTGGCTCCCTTCCATACAACGCCGGCATGCTTCCACTTTCCCTGGCGAGAAATTTGTACCCGTGCCACTATTGTGTCGCCCCGGTCTGTTTTCGTCCCAAAACTTTTTCTTATCGCTCTCTAGGGCCTCGAAGTCGTCCGCTAACTCCATTAATTTATCCAATGTGGAGCATTTGTATGGTCGGACAAACATTCGGAGCGCTGGCGTGCTGTTATCATGTATGATTTGGAATTGATCCGCTTGTTCCCACCGTAATGGACGCATTAACGTTTGCATCTCCACCATGTAGACTTTGAACGTCTCTCCTAATCTCTGTTTCCTTAGGTTAACTTCCTGTTTTAATTTTTCGAAGTAGTCTCGTGGAAGGAAATATCCTTGAAAACTGGTTACGAATGTATCCCAGGTAGTCCACTGCCTGTTATTCGCTATAAACCAGTTCAATGCCATTCCTTTCAGTAGTTCTGGCATTGCTCTGGGGATCATGTCTCGGTCTAGCCAGTATGTGTTGGCCGACCATTTAACTCGTTCTAGAAAATCAATTGGTTTTCCTTTACCATCGAAACTAAATCCCCATTCGCGTACTTGTTTTGCCACTTTTGAGTACTCCACTACGGTTGTCACTTGTTGTGTTTGCGAACCTGTACGTGCTGAACTGGTTTGAGCTGTCGGCGGATTTTCTTGTTGTTGCGTTTGGCCTAGCATAGAGGCCCTGCGCAGATCTGGAATGGACAACTCCGCCAGGTTTAACCCTCAAACTGCACCCAGTAAAGGTGGCTTTGGCGAATTCCTGCTGTGCCTTCGGGCCAAGTCCTCAATTTGAGGTCCTATTATGAGATCGGATTCCATTTTTTGAACCCAATCTCCAAAAACTTTCCTCATTTCCTCGACTGTTCCCTCCATTTCGACTCCGATTTCTTGTCCATATCTAACGAGTTCCTCTTTTTTGAGGTTATAAGTCCATGCCCGTACCATTTTTTTTCTTAACCTTTCGTCACTATTTTTCCAATACCAAAACCACGTTGGGCGCCAGTTGTAACGAACCTATTTCTGCCGGCTCACGCTCAGGGCAGTCGCGGGTCGCTCCAACAAATTTAAATTGCGGAGTTGGTCTATGGAAATAATAACGCTGAAGGGTTTCGGTTTTTTTCGTGCCTGTTTATTGGCCTTATACTCTAATAGACAACGTGCTTAACTCTAGCTGGCTTATCGCTACTTTTGCTTATCGCTACGGCCTTCCAGATCGGTTTGCCAATGGCTATGCCTTAAGTCGACCTCTCCGTTGTGTTTCTGGCTCCTTGTTCAGACCCCGCAGGCACCACGATCCGCCTGGACACGCTTGCTAACTCGCAAAGCTCGCCGGCTCTCGTTTTACCGCACCGCAGCGGTTCTTGTTAGCGCAAGGCGACTGACAGGAGGCGGAAATGTCCACCTTTCTCTGGCCCCCGATTCGCCTGGACACGCTTGCTAAATTCGCAAAACTCGCCGGCCCTCGTTGCTTTCCGCACAGTTTAAGGACTGAACCCCTTTTTAGCTCGCACTCACTCGGCCTTTTCCTCCCGCGACGATCCGTGGTCTCCTGTGTACAAATCTTCCCGATGTTTTCCTCGTCCTCCACTTGCGTTGGTGTTCGCACTCGCTTATATTCACGCACTGGGACTTCACACTCGATGTAAATGTCTCGCACTCTGTAGGTTACTCGACTGACTCGTCTTCTGAGCCGCGCGTCCTTTTATAACCCCGAGCCCAGCACTGCTTCGCATTGGTACGCCATTCGCTGCCAGGTCCCGTTGTTGCCATGCGCTGCCTGGTCCCGTTGTTGCCATGCTCTGCCAGTGGAAATTTCCACTGGCGCCCTGGTGTGCTTCTGCTGGAGTGAGCGTGATCGCTCGTCTTGCTTTCCGCTGCTGTCTCCTTCTTCAGTCTTCCAACGGTTCTTCTTTCTTGTTTCAGCTTTGCGCTCTGCTGAGCGCTCCAACTGTACCTTTCATCCTCCTCTGCGCCTTGCCCCTCAGCTCCTGCAGCCCAATTCGCCGCGCCACTTTAACCCTCGGCCGCCCATCTTTTTGGCCACCGTTGACTACTCTAGGTGTAACATACTACACTATATATATATATATTATTTAATTTAATTTTTTAATTAGTTCCCCATCTACTCATATTTCACAACGCTGAGTTGTGAGGCTTTAAAATAAAGTCCTGACAACACACAGCTACAACATCTGTTGCTGGTTAAAAAAAAGATGATGGATAAAATTTTGGAAAATTCACCAAAGATGAAGGGACTCACCACAATTGTTATACTAAATTCCTGCCTCCAATGGACAAGCGGTTAGTACACGGCCCATAGAGGTCTAACTTAGAAAATGGAATCAATGAAAATCCACTGTATAGAATTTGATTAGATTTTAAATATATTGAGATGCTGACCAATAAGATGTGTCCTTAAGAGATGGTAACATGCATCGAAGAACCGCGATAGTGGGTACCAGATTTGACAGCACCCATTATCGAGTCTATATAGGCCATAAACTATAGATAAAAATAGACAGAATTGTGTTTTCAGCTTTACCAACGAAGCCTTGGTTCGCGGTTTATATGCATTTTCGTACTAGCAATTGCCTCAAAGCAACATTGACCATTTAGGCAAAACCAGCTTCACCAAAATTATGGAACTAATCTTATCAGTAAATTGCTTCATTACCAGCAGAAAAAAGGTCAAATAATTTTAATACTTCAGTTTAAAGCATATTAGCGTTTCGCGGTTTGTCCACCAAAGACATTTTTCGACAGAATTTTGCTTTTTCTTAGTGGATTACAAATTTTATTCATAGGGTCAATTGCAAAAATTTGGAGAAGCTCCGGATACCCAAAGAGTCAATGTTGTTCTTAGGCAATTGCTTTACAAAGATACCCATAGCCCGCGAGCTATGGCTTCGATGGTGAACTTAAAAACATAGTTCGGTTTCTATAAATGGTAAAATTTTGTTCTTATTTTATTCTGATTCTGTATCGTTCCTAGAACTAGTATGCAACAGAAAGTAGCATAATCCATCTAGTTTAAAGGCCTCTACGCAGTTGTGAAGTAACGACAAGTAAAATTTTCATACACTCAGGGAAAAATGGCACAGTAAAAACTATAACAATCATATTTAATTTTATTATGCAATTTTTCTATTATAATCAATTAATATGCACTTTGATTCAACTAGAATCGTATTTAATTACCTAATTATCTTTGCGTCATTTATATGAACTATTCGGGGAATTCAAACTTGAGAATTACATGTGGTCTGATGTTCTTAGGCAGATGGTAGATTCAATTCAATACAAGTAGTATCTTAGAAGGCTTTCCGCCATCGCGCGCAATGTCGCAACCGGTAGAGAGAACGTTCCAATTGTGTTCAGACCAAGGCTGCAAACCGGTCCGGAACCGAAACCCTGAGAACCGGTTCGGTTCGGGTTTTTTGGGGTACGCGAACCGGACCATGAACCCGGCGCTCTATATTTTGACTCGTCGCACCTGAGCCCAAACCGGACCACTTTATCGAAAATTAGGTCCGGTTCACCACTTTAATGAATTTATTTAACGATACATATTGGAAATCTCTGGAGATTTTACTCTAAACGATTGCATTTCTAACTAAGCGTGAATAATTTTTGATGTAGTGACAAGATTAAGTATGATGATGATGATAGATTATACGGAAAGAAACCGTTTGACCATATGCGGAATCAACTTGGCTTTGAACGGACAGTATAGATCACAATTACTACCAAGTGATTTATATTACGCTTGGCTTTCACGCCGCGCAGTTGTTTTAAAATCTTCAGTAAATAATTGCTTATTACTATCTAAGTGCCCCGACAAACATTCTTCTACTATGAGTTCAGTACCAGTATTGGCTGCAGTATTCGCAGACCCGAGATTTCATATTTTGCTTACAAAAAACAGTGGCAAAACAACTGACTCAACGTCTGATTATGAAGAAGAGTAGCTTATGAAAGCAATAAAAAATATCAAATATAAAAGCTGTGAATGATGTTATAGATTTCTTTGGAAACTGTCAAAGAGCACATACATCGACAAATGTTTGAAAATGTTGTAAAAGTCATAAAAACGAAGACTTAAAAAATATTGACTTTACTATAGCAAATCAGGTATCAGTTGAACGAGCATTTCAACACTTAAGTTTATTCTTTCTGATTTAAGTGGTGGTATAGATGAACACCAGCTGGAAGATATAATGCTTAAGCATAGCATTCTTGTTTGAAAATGCTTATTAATTGCAATTATGTATTTGCATTACCCTTCAGTTATTTTAAAACATTTCTAGCATGATTTGATTCCTGTATTTTAATGCATCATGTATATATCCTGCTAGCGTGTTCCAGTTTCGCCCGTTCAAAATGTCTATGATTTGGGATTGGGATTGGATGGACTTTTGCCAGTAAAGAATTCTCAATTCTCTTAGAATTGGGAATTCGGCCAAAAAGTGGAAAGTATTCTCCTTTGCATGCCTATTACAAGGCGAGCATTCGTTTTCAATTGAGGTATTGGATCTGTAATTTCTGCAATTCAGCGCAAGAAGATCACATCGAGCTCTGAAAATTTGTGATATCACGTGGTAGCGATCATTGAAATAATTTCCTTCACCCAACGAGAAGCTTAGAAGCTTGTACATCCGCCTGTTTGTGCTTTGTGGGCCTCTGCTATAAATTTTTCATTTGAATTCGCAGCAATACGCTCTAAAATCGACTCGTGCGAATTCTTCCAAGAGAAGTGATTGCTCAAGTCTAGGAT
The DNA here is from genome assembly GCA_037044535.1 of Lordiphosa magnipectinata. NCBI lineage: Eukaryota > Metazoa > Arthropoda > Insecta > Diptera > Drosophilidae > Lordiphosa > Lordiphosa magnipectinata. The sequence goes on along the minus strand of JBAMBO010000260.1, from coordinate 445,346 downwards.
CACATTATATTCTGCTGCCATCAAAAGCCATTCTTGAAAACATTGCCCGTCCCTTGAGAGCAGTTCTTTTGTTATTTTGTGTACCAATCTAGTTTCCGGCTTGTCGTCCATCACTTTTCTCATGTATTGGAAATGCATGTCTAGAGTATAGCAGTAAAGTTCTGGAAGCCCAGTGTCCAGGTGAATTGCATAGGTGGGACTATTTCGAGGCAGCTTGAACAGTTTCTTGATGAAAACCCGTATCAACTTCTCTACTTCGTTTTGTCTAGAGTATCCCCGTTCCTGTGATGCGAAACACATAATAGACCGAGCTGTTGCCTCAAACATTTTGTATTTTACGTTCGGTAGCACATTTTGTTTTGATTTTTTAATGTGGATCTGCAGGTTCCAAGTATTGCAATAGTCGTTTAAGTGACTCAGCATGCTTTACAGCATACTTGCGGAGTCAGCCAGAAGCACCATGTCATCAGCGTAGAGTAAGGTCTTTATGTGACTGTTGCCATAATAAATTCCTACAGGCAGCGCTTCTTTTACATCGTTTATAAAGAGCGAGAACAGTAGTGGACTCATCACGCAACACTGCTTTACTCCAGCGTTATTTTCAAACCAATCTGATAGTTGTGAACCATCCCAAACCGCAGCAAAATTTTCATCGTACATCTTGTGAAGGGCTTTTAAAAATTTTGACGAAATACTTATGTTGCTGAGCTTGTAGATTAAGCTTCTTCTATTTATTGTGTCAAACGTCGCTTTAAAATTTATAAAGCAGACACAAAGTTTTTTTTTGAACTGCAAATACTGTCGAAAAATCCTTCCTAAAGCCAAACTGGCTTTCGCTAAGCAAATCACGTTTGTCCACCCAAATCTCTAAGCGCTTTAAGAGTATTGAAGAGAACAGCTTCATGGCATAGTTTAGAAAGGCTATACCTCTGTAGTTGCTTGCCTCTGTTAGGTTTCCTTTTTTATATAATGGAAACATTACACTCTTTTTGAAGCTATCAGGTATTGCTCCGGAGGTGAGAATGCTGTCAAAGGTGCGCGCAAGTTCTTCAACAAATTCTGGTGTTGTATGTTTGAAGAATTCTGCAGGTATACGGTCTTCGCCCGGTGCCTTATTCGTTTTAGCTTTTGTGATCGCCGCCTCAATTTCCGATGTGCTAACTTGCATGTCCAGGTCGTCGTCTGATGTATTGGGAAGTCCGAAATGAAATTGTGCTCCACTTTGGAGGACGAAAAGGAGATTTTTAAAGTAGGACGCGAGCTGTTCATTTTCCGCTTTAATTGGATTAAGACTTGCAGTGCCATTAAGTCTTCTTACCATACTCCAGAACGATTTGCTATCCTTTATTTGCACTATTTCTCTCTTGATGCGCCGATAATATTCTTGCTCCTTTTGCTTACAAAGGTCTTTAAAGTGAAGGTTTGCATTCTTGTACTCGCTTTTCGTAGACGAAGAGTTCTCTGCTTTTGCACGCTTTAGAAGTTGAAAAGACTGTTTTCTGGCTAATTCACATTGTCTGTCGAACCAAGGCTGGATGTAGCTAGTTTTTCGCAATGTATTCATAATGGGGGCGGCATTTTTAATGCAGTTTATTAGCTGTTCCATAGTAGCCACATTGTTTTCGACTTCCAGTTGCGCTACTTGCTGATTCAGATTTTCCTTATAACGATTCTCAAAACGTTGACACCAGATTATCTTCGGAAGTAGAACGTGGACGTCGCTCTGCTGTTGTCCTTGCCTAGCACGGCTTTCGACTGTAATAGGCATGTGGTCTGAGTATACTTGCTCACCGATTTCCATGTCTCTTAGATACTTTTCCCAGAATGCACCAACTGCGCAGTAATCGATTATGGAGCAGGCCTCTCCTCTGATGAAAGTGAAGTTACCATCACAGTCACTATTTGCTTTTCCGTTTAGAATCGTTAGGCCTAGGCATTCGCACATATTTATGAAGCGCTGACCCCTTTTGTCGAGCTTAAGGTCCCTTGATTTTCTGGCTATATTAGCATATCTGCTCACTTGTGATTCACTTGGAGGCTGTTCCTGGCCGATTCTTGCGTTGAAGTCTCCCATAATCATAACCGTATTGTTGTCCAGCTCAGTTAGAGTATCATATAGCTTATTGAAATCCGCCTCCCAACTGTTACAGTTAAGATATACCGGTATAATTTTAAGGGATTCCGCACCAAGATTGAGCTTCATAATAGTATATCCATTGTACATAATAAAGTCCATATCTAAATAGCGATAAATTGTTTTCCGGATCCCATACAGACATCCTCCTGAGGCTCGACCACGAGTGGCGACACGCGTAGCAATTTGCCAATGCAACTTGTAGTCGGCAAAATAGGTTTCGTATGCAGCTTCATTTTTGTCTATAAATGTTTCAAAAAACGTTAAAATATCGTGGTCGTTTACAAGTTTAAAAAATAGAAAGCTAACTTCGGCTCGACCGAAGTTTTTATACCCTTGTAGCTTGTATGATTTATATAAATTAGTAACCCGATTCCACTGACACAAATATGCACATTCTGCCAAATGTACACATTTTTGACAAGGCCTCCTATATACATTTTCTACATCCAATTTCTATGCCAGCTTACTATATAGTTGTAATATCAAACTTGGTGGAATTAGTGAAAGCATAGAAAACTTATAAATACGAGCCTTGGGGACGTTTGCGTTAAAGACAAAAAAGTTTTTATCACTAAAACAACATTTTCGACCGATGGTTCCTATGGCAGCTATATGCTATAGTCATCCGATCTGGCCGGTTCCGACAAATGTGCTGCTTGGGTTAAGATAGCTTTAAAACTGGCGGAGGAGTAGCACAGAAACAGACGGACAGACGGACCGACGGACAGACGGACGGACAGACGGACATGGCTATATCAACTCAGCTGGTCATGCTGATCAAGAATATATATTCTTTGTGTGGTCCGAGATGCTTTCTTCCATGCGTTACAAACATCTCTACAATTTTAATATACCCTCTACAAGGGTATAAAAAAGGACTGTGTATGCGCTTGTTTGTTAATCCAGCTATATTATATGACAAAATTTTTGAATCTATTATGATATTTTGTTATGTATTAATATGACTGACGGCCTTATTACTAAAAATTACAATTTTCATTGGAACGTTGGAAAGTGCCTCCATTGGATGCCCCTTTTGCTTTCATCCTGCTGATTAGCCTACCATAGTTGATGTCGATATTCTAATCGCTCCCGAGAAGAGCTTTGAGAGTTGGTTCTGCTGATTGACCATTCTGAGCAAGCTCATCCTGTCCATTTCAACAAAACCATTTATCCTCAATGCATAGCTGGTCATCACGTACTAGCACTTTTTTGTTTGGATAGGCTGCCATAATATCTGAACGCAATGTAAGCATTGCATTTTTCCTCACCATTCGCTTACTGTTGAGATCCTTATTTATAAAAATTCGGGTCCTTTTTAAAAGGTTGGTTTGCTTTAGCACAGCATGTACAGTAGCCGTTGACCTAAATTCAGCAAGTACCGTCATTTTTCCGCCAATCTCCTTAAGTTTCCAGGCCGACTCAATGGAAAAATGGACTCGATGGAAAAACTAGACATTATTTGTAAATTTTGCGCCATTACCATTTTTACAGCCTCCATCGGGTATATATGCGTGTCCAGACCTCTAAATATTAGGCTGCGCTTTTTCGTGTCATCTTCAACTCTCAGTAGCCGTATGTCTTCGTTTTCATGCTGCTGTCTTAGCTCCTGAACTTCCATCTTGAGTGCGAAATTTTCTGCTGTTAGCTGCTCCACCTTTGATGCCATATGTGTCATATTGGCCCTTACGTCCAAAATGTCTTCCTTGGTAGCGGCGTTTCTGAACGTATCTGATGTGTCTTTTAGAAGACGCTTTGCTCCTGCGGACGACTGAATCGTTTCGCAGGATAAAACTTGGGACTCGCTAGCTGGTGTGGTTGGGGGTGTTCTTTGCATTTTCTTCATTTTTAAATTCAATTACGTTCAGCAAAAAAAATTTGTTTTGTTTTTTTTTTAAACTGCCTATAAGTATGCTAATCGATTGACAGTTTTAAAGCACTGCTGGTGCAGCAAATTTCGGCAAAGCTTTTTGCGGTCAAAGTCCAACTTGCATAGGTCCACCGGCGTCTCAGCTGATTCGCATTGTTGTGCCCCTCACTCTGCAGTTTTGCATAAACAACGCTTCACCGGCGCTCCGCTCAGAACTCCAACTCTCCCGTGTCGACCAGCCCTTCTGCGTCATAATATTGAATATTATGATTAAGTATATGAATAGAGAGGTATATAAATTTCATTATCGACGTAGAATTAATAAATCGAAAGTCAAACTATTCTTTTTTGTTCAAGCGAACCAAGGCTCGAACCAAAACCTTGGGTTCAGGGGTTCCAGGAACCGGTGCGCGAACCAAACCTAGGACTTTACAAAAGGTTCGAACCCCCGGACCGAACCTTCTGCAGAATTTTAGAGGATTGCAGGCTTGGTTCAGACCAAGGATCCCGAGCTCGAACCCCCGCAGAGTAAGTAAACATTTTTAAATACAATTTAATATAATTCGGTGTTTTTCAGAGTCCAACTGGTGGTGGCATACATGTTTTTCTATTATGAGCGCAGTACCAATATTGGCTGCAGTATTCTTAGACCCGAATTTTGATAATTAAAATTACATTATTGAAATAAAGAATACTATTTTAAAAAATAAGTATTAATATATCGAAAGTATTCTTTTATGTTCAAAAGAACCGAGGTTCGAACCAAAAGCTTGGGTTCAGGGGTTCCAGGAACCGGTTCGCGAACCGAACCTTAGACTTAACAGCGGGTTCGAACACCCGGACCGAACATTCTTCAAAATTTTAGTGGTTTGCAGCCCTATATTACTTATTGACTGCGGTATACGGAGCATCAAATTATGTTAGTTTACATGTAAAAGAACCGTTATTTTCACAATTGTGTGGTGGATTTTATATAACTAAACTCAACTGAGGTAATAATGATTTGAACATTGATACTTCACATAGCTGGCTTTGCTAGTGTTGGCAAAACAAATAGAAAGAAATAAAAATATAAAAAAATTCAGAAATTTAGAAATATGTAAAAATAGGAGAATATTATATGTTCTTTTAAGGCGTTGGTCTAAGCCGTTTTACAGATCTTTCTGATATTTTCATGCCATAGGATGTGTCCAAAAATATATCAACGCAATTAGTAGGACCCGAGCGACTCTGTCTATTCATATATAGCTCTATTTTGCCATGCAAGTTTACCGTTCCTTAAATTCATATATATTTTCAGATTTTCTGGTAAAAATCTTACGAAGTGCTGCGATCGACCCTGATATCCTTGCAATGAATGACTATTAAGCGGTTCTTTAAAATCGCCACCATCAACCACATACACCTATTCTGTAGTGCGAAAATTATGCGGCAGCAACATGCATCTTTCTTTGATGAATTTTAGAACCTTTTGTGGACATGGTTCAATATTTTTTAATTTCCTTGTCTCAGGCCCATGGTGATTTTCCAAGAGGTTGTTCTAAACGTGTTCTCTTTATTTCTAAAAAGCTCTATAATTGATTGCTGACCTATGCTGCAGTTCGACACAAATACATGTCTATAGCGATTAGTCAATGCGCGTAAGCACATTAGCCTTAAATATTATTTAAAAAAACATAACAAAAAAAAAAAATTATAATGCCTCAGCCTTACTGGGACTTGAGCTTAGGTCTACTATACTTCAGTCAAGTCAGTCAGTTCTGAACCTCTACACTATTGCCAGCAATATCTACTGAGTAGTTAAATGTGCTATATGAAATCGATATAATATTTTTTTGTGATTTACTTTCCACACTAAAGTAAAAAGTAACGAAGTTTTTCAGCCGGGGTTTTAACTCAGCCTGGCCAATGTCAATTACAAGAAATTTGTAATTAGCGGGGACTATTGGGAATGATAGGGCGATGGGAGAATTGGTTTTCTTCTAGAAATCCTCTACCATCAATTTCACGCCACTGCAATACACTCTGGTAAAGTGGGAGTTACAGACTAATAGACAGACTGAGAAACCACGTGGTTAGTACCCGACGCGGTTCCACGGTCTGATTGTTGGACTAGAAGGGGATCGGTCACGTGGTTAGTACCCGGTGTGACTAATTCCGGCCTACGGACTACTAATGAAGGGGACACTACTCTGCTCAGAACACTATGACTAACTGAATACGCGATTAGTATCCAGGTTGACTCGTTCCTAACTCAGCAATATCGAGGACAGGGCCTAAACCTCGGTTAGTGCCTGACGTGAATAGCGGTGTCTTACTAATAGCCTAAGGGTTCTCAGGGGCGGGGCAGAACATACGGTTAGTGCCCAGCGTGACTCTAGACTAGCCTAAAGACGATCAAGGATGGGAGAAAACACGCGGTTAAACCAAAGGTTCTCGGGTCGGAATAGAGTACGCGGTTAGTACCCAGCGTGACTTTAGTGTAGTATGACCAAATATAATATTCAGCATACCCAACCAATGTAAGGGTATTATAAACCAAACATAGAATAGTTCACATAGTCTGCATTTCCACCGCATGGCATTCCATTGCTTGAGTTACGTATATGTTCAATGTATATGCCTTAAGCATATGCATATATGTAAAGGGTCACTACGAGCTCCCGCTCTGCCGCTGTACTCAGCGACAGAGACACACATATACATATACATAATAATCCTTAGCGGCTGCTTCGCTGCCAGCGTATCTGGCGGCGCGGCCCGCTAGCTATGCTAAGACTTTTTATGAAAAACTGAATTCAACTAATAAAATATATCAAAAGAATCAAAACGTCTACGTTCCTGACTTTTCAGCTAAAAGTTGTAGGCGTTTATCTACATGACGAGCGTGACAGTTCAGACAGTTAAGACAGTTTAGACAGTGAACAAAGTGAATAAATGAAAAACGTCAAAACTTAATTGTGCACAAATTCGTGTAGCAGCCATTCTGCTCACAAAACAGTGCCAGGCTGCACTTCTACCCAACTGCCCAAGTAGTAAATATTTTTGAACTGAACTGATGACCTGTGCGATGAGAAAATAAAATTGACCTGTGCGAAGACCTGCACCGGTACCGCCTGAGCCCGAAGGCTCCGGACATCAAAAGAAGAAAATAAAATCAACCTGTGCGATGACCAGCGCCGGCATCGTTTGATCCCAAAGGCCCTGGATAACTGCAGCAGATAAAATTAAAACAAACAATCTGGATACCGTCAACCTGGAGGATGCTGCTCCTGTTGTGCAAAGGGATGCACCGAGCCTGGCTGAGGCTTTATAAATTAATCAAAACAACGGACCCCGCCCCTCACAATATCAGAGTACAGGGCAAGGCAAGAGAAGAAACCACCAAAGAAGACTAAGCGTGGTGGACGAATAAGGAAACTCTTGCAGCAGAGCAGACTAGAACTGGATCTACAAAAAACGTACGATAATGAGGAAGACCGACAACGCTGCCAAGAGCGTATCAACGAAATAAACAAACAACTCCGCCCAAAAGAGCGAAGTAACGCAAAAGGGCTGCAGAAATGCGAATGCCCGACTTTGCCGCAATTATAAATTCTCACCCTCAAGTTGAAGCACCCTCAAAGTGCAACTTGAAAAATAGTAAAAACTGTTAGGCTTTTCTACTAACACATACGGTTGGACCATTAATTGTACAAACAAAATTTGTCAGCCAGCCGTATGCCCTTCTTCCTTTTCCTTTCCATTACTAAATAAAAACAACGCGAAAGACGAATACATATTTGTAGATTTTCAAAGAAAAATATTCAAAATTTTTTATGTTCTCTTCAAAAATGTAATCCAAATAAGTTTGAAAAAAATGGGTTGGTTCGGATATGACGATAATCAGACCAAAGACAAAGAAAGATGATATTAAATCACTCTGGATCTTACTCCTTATATTGACAATGGTCAGTGTTGCTCAATTCATTCTAACATTGTATGTTAAACATAACAAAACAAGAAAGAAAGTCGGTCACGCCCGACTATAACATACTCTGCACCCTTAATGTCGCAGCTCGCATTTGGTCACGAGTCAAACGGCCAGTTAATACACAACGCACAACGCAGTGCGCTCTCTAAGTCTCTCTCTCTCTCTCTCTCTCTCTCTCTCTCTCTCTCACTAAGATTGCTTCTGCTGAACGCAATGCTTAGGTTATGGGTGGGGTGGGTGGGGACGGTTTTTTGCTCATAACTTGAGTATCGTTCATCCGATCTTTATCATTCCTTCGGCAAATCGATAAATAATTTTGAGTACTAGATATCTCTAGAAAGTACGAACCATCTATCATCAAAACTGTGGGAGATATAACGTTTTCCAAATTCCAAATTACGGGGGCGCGAGGTTGCCTGGCAAAAATTGAAAATAAACTTGATCTGCCTGCAAGTATAAGAAATATATGTCCCATACATGTCAAACCTCTATCTCTTACCATCTCTGAGATCTCTTCGTTCATACGGACGGACGGACAGACAGACAGACGGACATGGCTATATCGACTCGGCTGTTGATGCTGATCAAGAATATGTATACTTTATAGGGTCGGAAATGATTCCTTCTCCCTGTTACATACTTTTGCACAAACTTAATATAATATACTCTGTGTACCTTTGGTACAGAGTATAATTATCAAGAAAAGATACATTAGCTGAGCAAACAAGATCGATAAAATTAACAAAAAAAAAAATTTTTTTCTTTTGAATTTGTAAAATAGTTAATATGTTTCCGAGAATAGAAAACCTCTCATTAGGTATATACATATTTCGAATATTTTATACAATTACCCCATTCATGGATTTCCCAAAAATACTTGCAAATATCATAGAACTTCAAAATGAATTCGACAAGTCGTTTAAGTGCTTAAATAAAAATGCACATATTTACAATGCCACTAAAGTCAAGCACATAAGGATACTATTGAAATCGTTCGATTCAACACGCCTAATTTTAATTGACAATTTAGCAAAGTATGATTCGTTACAGTCCGTACAATTAAAGGACATAGTCAAACTGCTAAAGGAAAATATCTTGTATGTTGCAGAACGACACAAATTACATATTCTAGTTCCCACCACTTTAAATTTTCCGGCCGTGTTCGATGAATCATTTCTACTGGAATCTGAATCAAGTGAACCAGAATCGATCAAATCAGATTCAGATATAGAAAAAAAAATGTTAAAGATTCGACAAATTCAGCGGTACTGGAATCCGAATCAACTGAACCAGAAAAGCCTGAACCGATAAAATCAGATTCAGATATAGAGAAAATATATTAACAAGATCCGACAAATTCAGCGGTATTACCAATACCTGATCTGTTAGATCCAGAATCTTCTGATACCGAAACAAACACAAGCGTAATAGAACAACAACCTATCACAATGACAGACGAATCGGCTGCCCAAAGGGCATACATTAAAGAAATATCTCATGCTATTCCAGAATTTGATGGAAAGAAAATCCATCTTCAACGATTTATTACTGCAATCAAATTGATTAACCTTACAAAAGGCCTACATGAAGAAACTGCAATCGAAGTAATAAAATCAAAAAAAATTGGTTAAACTCTTTATAAAATACAAGAGGAAACCACTATAAATGCGATTATATCTAAATTGCAGACTTCGATTGTCGGTGAAACATCTGATGTAATAAAAGCGAAAATTGCCAATGTTTGCCAAAAAGGAAAAACAACCACACAATTCACAAATGAAATCGATAATTTATGAAAATTATTGGAATCTTCGTTTATCGATGAAGGATTAAAGGCAGAACATGCTGATACGTTCAGTTCTAAAGAAGCCATTTCAGTCATGATCAAAAATTGTGAGCATGGCAAACTATAAACAATACTTGAAGCAGGCACATTCAAAACGATGAATGAAGCCATCACAAAATATATTCATTGTAGTACAGAAATGACTGGTAATCCCAGCTCTGTATTATATTCCCAAAGAGGACACGCCTACCGAGGTAATAGCCTTAGAGGTAACTACCGAGGTAGAAGAAATAACCTAATTGGTCGTGGTAATTATAACCGAAACTACCAAAATAACAACAATAATGGTAATTATAACCAAAACTACCAAAACTACAACAATAACAGAGGAAATTATAGAGGTAATACTCGTGGTTAGAACGACCATAACCGAGGAAGGAATAATTCCAACCGAGTTAATAATTCCAATAATACTGGCAATAACAATGTTCGAGTAACTCAGACCAACTCGGAAAACCAGCAGAACCCTTAAGATATTCACCAAGAAAAGCAAAAGTACACACTATAAATCTAAACCTCAGTATATTTAATAAAATAAACAATGAAAAAACAGGCAAAACATTTACATTATTGTTAGATACTGATCCATATTAAAAGAAAATGTTGATACATTTGAAAATATTAATTCAAACATATCAGCACAAATATCAGGAAGCTATCGTTATCGTTGATCGAAGCGGCTGTGGTAAAATCCAAGATCCTCTTCAAATATTTATTTATCATTGCCAAATGCAACAAAAACAAAACAACATTTAATAAAACTTTACCTGCCGGACCTGTTCTACTTGTGTTCAGCTTGTGTGCGTGCTCGGCAAACAATTAACTAATTTAAACCATTTGCGGCAGCTAGTACAAATACAAAATTTACCGCGTACCACTGAATTTACACAACCATACACATATTCAACACTATCATAGCTCATCTTACCATCACACACAAAACTCTCCACTCAATACACTACACTACACAAATTTTAAAAGTACAATGGGTCAGCCAACCAAGCGCATACGCCAAAACACCAATCCTGACCTCAAAGCTGGTCGGATATCTGTTTCGCCGTCTATGACCTCATCCGCCGCGCTGCGCCAAATGCTGGAGGAGCGTTTTGTTGAGCAGGCCGAGTTCATCACGGCCAACTTGCGAGAGGCGAAGGAGCGAATGCTCAATGTTCTTCTGCAGCGGATGGATGGAATGGCTGATGAGATTCGACATCTTAGGGAGAAGGTGAGCCGCCTGTATTGTTGGTGAGCTGCGAACCCTACGGGAGCGGGTTGGGGTGCTGGAAAATAGGTTGGCTGCGCAGCTGACAACGCATGTGATCTGCGCATGCATGGTGTGCCCTATGTTGATGGTGAAAACGTTAGAGCACAATTGAAATCAATTGTGTTTTAATTTACAACTCACTCCGCCAATACGCACTGAAGACATTTTTCGAGCAAGAAGAACGCAAAACTCTCAAGTGGATCCAGTAATAATAATAAAACTGGAAAATATTCGCGATAAAATATTACTACTACGGGCCATTGGAGCTTACCGACGCGAATGCAAATGACCACTGAGCTAGGAATTACTGGGATTTGAATCTGATGCTCCAGTATACGTAAACAAGCAGCTTTCAAAAGAGAACTATATGATATTCAAAGAGGCAATGAACATGAAGAAAAAGAAATCTCTCACTGCTGTTTACTGTTTACTCGTAGAGGGCTCGTGCATGTAAAACGCAGAGAAGATATCGCAGTTTGCATTGAGAGAATGGAAGAGCTTTCGTTGCGCTTAGAAGAACTACCGCCCATTCCCCCTTCCACTGTAAGCGCTGATAACAATGATAATTTTCGTGAGCATTCTTAATTCTTTTGCTTTCTATTTCTATTTAAATAAATCTGTTTATATTTTTCTTGTCTGATGTTAGGTTTAATTTATTTCTTTTGCATATAAGGGAGTTTCGTATATGTTTTTATATTATATTTATTAATGCAGGATGACATGTACTTTTCCACGGCAGGCAGTTTGGTTAAGATTTTGAGTAAGCGAAAAAAAGAACGGAAAGCGGCTCATATCAATGCACAGAGTCTTGCGAAGAAAATGGATGAATTTAGATATGTTTTTGTTAATTCTGATGTTGATGTTATCTGTGTGTCCGAGACGTGGTTTTTGTCTGACTATTGTGACTTGTCCGTTGAATGTGAGGGTAATATTGTTTATCGGGCAGATCGTATTGGACATGCTGGAGGAGTTGCGATCTATGTCAACAAGCGACTGAACTGTAGACTAATAGAAAGACATCCAATTAACAGTTACAGTTAACAGCACTGATAGGATGTATTTATAGGCCTAATCGCAACATTGACTGCGCATACCTAATTGAAATTGTCTCGCAACTTTCCACTCAATATGTAGATGTAAAACTAGCTGGCGATCTAAACAGTAATCTTTTGTGTGAAAATCATCTTTTAGACAGTTTTACATCTTTAGGTCTGGACGCAGTTTACAAAACAATGCCCACACACTTTTCAACTACGTGCAATTCTCTATTAGATATCTTCTTTGTTAATGATGCGACCAAAATCCTACTATATGACCAGGTTTGCGTGCCAGCTTTCTCCAGACATAACTTAATTTTCTTGACGTACAACATAATTCTAGACCATAGTAGCCATAAGATATATATAAGTATAGAGACTTTAATAACATTAACTACTCAGACCTTGAGACTGATATCCTACTCTGTGACTGGTCACTGATTTATCAATCGCCGACAGCAGATGTCCAGCTTGAGATTATGCACAGCTATTTGACCCGTCTGTTTGATAAATTAATTAAGCTCAAGACTAAAATAATAAAGCCTTCTGTACAGCCATGGTTCAGAAATGAAATAAAAAGACATTATCCAACGAAATTTTTCGTATAACAGGTGGAAGCGATATAAAACAAATGACTTACTAACGGAATACAGAAGGCTAAGAGGTAGGGTAAGAACAGCAATATATCATGCTAAGGCCCTATACGGACATCCGACGTTCGTAATTTAGCTAACTTTGTCATATCTTTCATCACCGTGGAAGGTAAGAGTAGTATGACCAGAATTAAGAAAAAATTACGCCGAAAATGTAAGTTTGTGATATTTTTAGTTTAACTGGAGGCGGGTCACACTGCTCGATCAACTGTATTTAGATTTGAAGCCAAGATGTTTTTTTTGTAAAAGCTCGGCCACTTCTCCCCAAGTCTTGTTCACAAAATCTGAATCCTGCCCGGCAGACGCTCCGAGAATCCGGCTTGGTTGCCGATCCCGTAGTCCATTCACAGAAGCCCTCGAAAGCACACCCATGAAGGATGTCTACCCAGATGTCATCATAAAAACTCATGAAATTGCCTTTTTATAATTTTTTTAAAAATATATTTTTTTCATTATCCGTCAGAAATTTACAAGCCTACCAACTAGCCCAAATTCACATACTACAATGCCCATTGTATATGCCCGGTGCCTCCACTGTGTGGTTGTCCACCTAGCACTAAGTTGGTTTTATTATAGCCGCACACCTGCGTTTATGCCGGGAGGCATTTGAGCTCTGTCGGGAATAGCAGACATTAGTGTTTGGATCGCCCGACGACAATAAATGTCAATTCTGCGTCTGTCCCCCCTGCGCAAGCCAAATGGCCCGATGGCCGCCCAGGGGGCGAAAACTCGCTATTCCCTCGGAAAAAAAGGGAAAGATCGCAAATGACATCCCGCTCTTTCAACGCCAAAATTAAAGAAATTGTCCTTCATGCGAAAACATTTTCAAACGGCTCTTTCGTTTTTGCTTTTCTGCCATGGTTTTTATATTATTTTTTTACAAATCACTTTAACTAAAATCACTCCATTTGATCGATGCAGGTAGGTGGTGCATTCTCAATGCTGCGTCAGCTGCTCAAAGCACAATAAGGCCCACAGCCAATTAACATAGTCTCCACAAATGTGCTGTTAAGCGTAACTTTGACTGTTAAGGCTGACATTCAAATTCTTATCTCCGTACTAGCAAAAAGTTCAAGTGGCGAAGTTGTAACTTCTGCTTCTTCTTCCCTCAATTTTTATATGAAACTTCTCGTTGCTTCGGATGTCCGTTTGGGGCTTAAGCGTAAGTATTATAATATAAAGTTTACGGGAGCCATATCGTATGGAAAAACTTGGAAAGAGCTTAAAAAGTGTGTAGTTTTTTCTAAAATGTTTGAGCCAAGTATAAATATTGATGTAAATAGCCTAAATGATTAATTCGTTCAAACTCAAGTATCTGATGCACCATGCAATTCGTACCTGAGTGCTCTATCTATCTGTGATAATAGCTTTAGTTTTGTAAATGTTAGTCCTTGTGATGTTTTAAAAAGAATTTTTAGGGTGAAGTCCAATGCAGCCGGTTTTGACAATATTAGTCCAAGGTTTGTTAAACTACGTCTTCCATTCTTATTAGATCACCTAACGCACATCCTTAATACTATAATTATGACTTCATCTTTTCCCGAAATGTGGTAGCGAGCCAAAATCCTCTCAATTCCAAAAACCCATGGACAATTCAGACCCATACCGATTCTTCCGTTTCTATCAAAAGTCTTCGAGCATTTAATGGCAATACAAGTTCAGACATATCTCACTTCAAATATGCTATTGTGCGACCAACAGTCTGGATTCCAGAAAAAGCGTACAACAGCATTAATAAATATTGTTGAGGAGTTTCGTGGACAGTTGGATGACAGTAAAGTTACATTTTTAACACTTCTCGATCACAGTAAAGCTTTCGATACGGTCAATCACGATATTCTTTGTACCAAGCTGAGCAATATTTATAATTTCTCGGAAACTGCGATAAAACTGCTAAAATCATATCTAGCAAATCGATCCCAAGCAGTTGTCTCTGGCTCATCTATTTCCCAATTCAAGCTTCTAACACGTGGCGTTCCCCAAGGATCTGTGTTAGGACCTCTCTTGTTTTCTGTCTATATAAATGACATGCCCAATGTACTGTCTAAATGTAATGTGTATATGTTTGCTGACGATGTACAGATATATGTTAGTCGCCCGTTGGTAGAAATTAATGTGTGTATTGTTGATTGTAATGAATAGCTAAACAATATAGATAAGTAGGTCAAGCAAAATGGACTGAGCTTAAATCCTACCAAATCGAAATGCATTGTGAATTACAAGAAGGCCCTTAGTACTGCTCAGCTGAGCCAACTCCATATAAATGGAACTAAAATTGAATATGTTGATCATACTACATACTACTAATCTGGGCATAATTGTCAATAAAACGCTATCGTGGGGTAACCATATATCTAAGGCAACGGGACAAACCTTTGGGCTACTAAGGCAACTTTCTATATGTCAAAAGTTTTTACCTGTTCACATCAGAGTACTCATAGCAAAAACGTATCTAATTCCCTTTCTATTCTATGGTATAGAAATTTTTGGCCACTGCAGTGTTGCTGATATGAGAAAACTCAATGTTGCCTTTAACTCGATTGCTCGATTCATATTCAACCGAAGAAGGTCTGATTCAATAACGCAATTGGCGAATACGATATTTGATATAAGCCTTAAAAAGTGGATAGGCTATAGAACTGTATTGTTTTTACATAAAATACTCACTTCGAAAGAGCCGGACTATCTTTTTAACAAACTTAAATTCGCTACCTCAGCCAGAAAATACAACCTAATCTGTCCACGCACTAAGCTGTCTTGCTCTGAACGACAGTTTTTTAAGCCTGCAATCAAAACATGGAATAATTTACCTAATGACATAAAAACTATACGAAACGAAACTCAATTTAATAGATAGATTTAATAATAGAAATTAAAAGAATTTTTAAAAAACTAAATAGCTTCTCAGAAAAAAAAAAATTATAATAATAATAAATCAAATCTATGTATTAGTTATAATTTATGCATGTAGTATGTAAGAGAATATTGTTAGTGAAAAATAATAATAATTTTTTTTTTAAATTTATCGTTGTGACTAGTGCGTTAAAAATAGGTATCATCTTGTAGCACTGGGCTAGAGCCGAATAAATAAAAATTGGTAAATGTTCCTTTTTCTCTAAAGGTTTAACATTCGTAGAATTATCTACTGGAAAATATGCCATTCCTCACGACTTTCACATAGTCAGACATGATTTCCCAATACCGAGCGATGGCATTATTGGTTTGGATTGCTTCAAAAAGTATAATTGCCAATTAGATTGCACACAAAAATGTGACGCCTTTATACTTCGGCCTAATAATTTAAATTATCCAATAAATTTACCAATATCTTACACTTGTTAATGCCACAATACTTCCAGCACGATCTGAAGTAGTCCGTCATATTAAAATTTCCTCACTGGAAAAAGATATTCTAATCCCAAATAAAGAAATTGATACAGGAATATATGTTGCAAATACAATTTCCGATAATCAACAAACGTTTGTCCGAATACTGAATACCGCAAATTCTGTGAAAATTATAAACTGTAATGACATCAAAATAGAAAAGTTAGTGAAATGGTCCACGACATTAGCAAAGAGCGCCAAGAAAAGGTGATGAAAAAATTAACAAAGAACTTTCCAAAATTATTTAAAACACAATTAAAAGATCTCTGCACCAAGTACACAGACATATTCGGACTAGAGACCGAATCTATTACGACAAATAATTTTTATAAGCAAGAACTAAGAGTAAAAGATACTGAGCCAGTGTACATTAAGAATTACAGAATTCCTCATACTCATAAAGAAGAAGTTACTAAGCAAGTCGAAAAACTCATCTCTGACAAAATAGTAGAATCCTCCGTATCAGAATATAACAGCCCAATACCACTTCTTCCTAAAAAAGGATTACCAGGTTCCGATAGCAAAAGATAGCGATTAGTTATAGATTATCGTCAAATAAATACAAAATTACTTTCCGATAAATTTCCGTGACCAAGAATAGATGACTTTCTTGACCAATTAGGCAGAGCCAAATATTTTTCATGTTTGGACTTAATGTCCGGTTTTCACCAAATAGAGCTGAAAGAACACTCTAGAAATATTACGTCTTTTTCAAAGAGCGATGGCTCATATCGTTTCACACGATTACCATATGGCTTAAAGATAGCGCCAAATTCTTTCCAAAGAATGATGACAATAGCTTTCTCTGGATTAGACCGTTCACAAGGATTCTTGTATATGGATGACTTAATAGTCATCGGATGTTCAGAAAATCACATGATCAAAAACCTAACAAATGTCTTTGATTTGTGTAGGAAACACAACCTTAAACTACATCCAGCAAAATGCACATTCTTCATGCATGAAGTGACTTTTCTAGGTCACAAATGTACAGATCAAGGTATTTTACCAGATGACAAAAAATATGATATCATTGAAAATTATCCAGCCCCTACGGACGCTGATAGCGCTAGAAGATTTATTGCATTTTGCAATTATTACAGACGTTTTATACAAAACTTTGCATATTGTTCGCCTCACATAACAAGATAATGTTAAAAGAATGTAAAGTATGAATGGTCCAATGAATGGCAAAAAGCATTCGATTATTTTAAAAAAAAGATTTAATAAAGCCTACTCTACTAACATATCCAGATTTTGATAAAGAATGTAGCATTATAACAGATGCCAGTAAACTAGCCTGCGGACTAGTTTTAACTCAAACTTATGGAGATAAACAATTGCCCGTAGCATATGCTTCTCGTTCGTTTAAAAAGGAGAAAGCAATAAAAATACAACCAAACAAGAGTTAGCAACAATTAACTGGGCAATAACACATTTTCGACCATAGATATATGGCAAACATTTCACAATTAAAACAAACCATAGACCATTGACATATTTGTTCTCAATGGTAAACCCAAGTTCACAACTAACAAGAATGATACTAGACTTAGAAGAGTATGATTTTACTGTAGAATATCTCGAGAGCAAAGACAATTTCGTTGCTGATGCATTATCCCGCATCACGATGAAAGAATTAAAAATTATCTCAGCCAGTATATTAAAAGTATATACAAGAAATCAAAGTAGACAAAAATCCTGCGCAGGAAAAGAAAAAGTAGAATTTCCTAGGCAATCTCCTCTATATATATAACAGTATGTCCTGACTGACTGACTGACTGATTCACTGACTGATTGGCAATCAACGCAGAGCGCAAACGGTAAGAGATAGAAGGCTGAAATTTGGACAGGAGTTTCCATTAGTGGTGAAAGTGCGTACTAAGACGGGGTTTTGGAAAATTCCAACCGGAAATGCCGAAAAAGCGTCGGAAAAGTTGACTTCAAATCTGGTTTGTAAGCATAGTACGCGAAATAATTCGACACGTGCTTTCCCGATTTTGTAAAATCCACCCAGGAGGAAAATGGCCGGAAAATTCTGCATGCTAAAAACTATTTTTCATCCGATTGAGTTGAAACTCGGTTTGTAAGGATAGAATACGAAATAATTGGAAATGTTATTTTCCAATGTCGGAAAATCCGCCCCCAGGCGTGAAAATTCCCGGAAAATTCTGCATGCATAAACTATATTCATCCGATTGGCTTGAAACTCGGTTTGTAGGGATAGAATTCAAAATAAAGTGAACGTAACGGAAACGGTAACTGTAACGGAAATTAACGGTAACGGTAACGGTAACGGTAAGAACGTAAAATTAGAAATTAAAAATTAGAAATTAAAAATTAAAAATTAGAAATGTAAAATTAGAAATTAAAAATTAGAAATTAGAAATGTAAAATTAGAAATTAGAAATTAGAAATTAGAAATTAAAAATTAAAAATTAGAAATTAGAAATTAGAAATTAAAATTAGAAATTAAAAATTAGAAATTAGAAATTAGAAATTAGAAATTAGAAATTAAAAATTAGAAATTAAAAATTAAAAATTAAAAATTAAAATTAGAAATTAAAAATTAGAAATTAGAAATTAGAATAAATTAAAATTAGAAATTAAAATTAGAAATTAAAAATTAAAAATTAGAAATTAGAAATTAAAAATTAAAAATTAAAAAATTAAAAATTAGAAATTAGAAATTAAAAATTAAAATTAGAAATTTAGAAATTAGAAATTAGAAATTAAAAATTAAAAATTAGAAATTAAAAATTAAAAATTAAAAATTAGAAATTAAAAAATTAGAAATTTATAAATTAGAAATTAGAAATTAGAAATTAGAAATTAGAAATTAGAAAATTAAAATTTAAAAATTAAAATTAAAAATTTAAAAATTAGAAATTAGAAATTAAAAATTAAAAATTAGAAATTAAAAAATTAGAAATTACAATTAGAAATTAGAAATTAGAAATTAGAAATTAAAATGAAAATTAGAAATTAAAATTAAAATTAAAAATTAGAAATTAAAATTAGAAATTAAAATTAAAATTAAAAATTAGAAATGGTAAAATTAAAATTAGAAATTAAAAATTAGAAATTAAAAATGAAAAATTAAAAATGAAAAATTAAAATTGAAAATGGTAATTAAAGACTTCTTATGAAAAACTGAATTCAATTAATAAAATATATGAAAAGAATCAACACGTCTACGTTCCTGACTTTTCAGCTGAACGTTGTAGGCGTTTAAATACACTAGACTAGCCTAAAGACTATCAAGGATGGGAGAGAATACGCGGTTAACACCCTACGTGTTTCACTAATATCCTAAAGTCACGATATTTGGAGAGAGAAACTTCGGCGCCTTGTACGACCGAACCCCTCGACAGCTTGTGAGGAGTCATTCCTCACAAAGGGGCAAGGTAGGGTTAATGGCGGCGAATTGAGGAAAGCTCTCTCACGGAGAGAGACGAGAGGGAAGATAAGTGGAGAGTTTTAGAGGAAGGGCCATGGCCAGAAAGGCAAAGGCCCAGCTTCAGCGGAGCAGCGAACTGGATGGCGGAGGTGAGCGGTGATTGGTGCCAAGGGACAAATGGAACGGGATCAAGGCCTCGGTAGCAGCGTTAGCAACAGAGGCAGAGGAAGCGAGACAGACCCTGCTGGAAGCAGCGGAACTTAGCCTGTGCGGCGAATATCAAAGAAGCGGCTGCCCAGAGGAGGGGACAGTCGGTGATATACGCGAGCGCGAACGGAATTCGGAATTGTGAATCCAAGGGCAAGTAGAGGTAAACGTGAAACCGCAACGGCAGAGTAACCGAGGATTGCGAGTAGTCGAAGCGATACTGCTCGACGATAAGTTGCAAGGAGGTCAGCGGTAGCAAGTGGTTAAAGCGCGAGAGCGTCCTGCGAAAGGTCGAAGCGAACAGCACGACGAGAGCAGCAAGACGAGCACTAGATAACTAGACGAGTCCTCGGTGTGTTACGAGAGCAATAGCGAACGGGAAAACGGTAAACATGAAACCTGAATTGTAATCTTAAAATAAAGCTTGATACCAACCCAAACACAGACTAAAGTACATTCTAACCGTTGTCTTCTTATTTATGGCAAACCTCCACAATATAAATTTGTTGAAGCGATCCCCGAGCACCCTGAGCTACGCCCGGCTGCAAAGGTTCGTTACAACTATCGCCCAACGTGGTATTGCAAGATTAAGAAGTTTAAAACAGCACAAAAATGGCACAAGCATGGGTATATACTCTCAAGAAGGAGCAATTAGTGAAATTTGCTAACGAATTTGGGTTGGAAGTGAGTGGAACAGTGGAAAAAATGAGGAAACAGTTCGGTGAATGGGCTCAAAATATGGAAACGAATATGAAAGTGGGTCTGAGAATCAACGAATTGGCCAGACTTTATGCCAAAAGCAGCCCGGCTAATGACCAATTACAGCCACCTGATCAGGACCACGAAGAGTTGTCCGTACCAAGAATGGCCGAAATGCGAATGCGAAATGCGAAATCAAAAAGGACAGACGTCGACCACCAAGGAGCAAATATGCAAAAGTTGCCAAACAGGTGAGAGAATGGGGAATAAGTTTCGATGGACAAAGCAAACCACTAGAGTTCATTGAACAAGTGGAGTGGTCCGCGGACACATCCGGAATAAACCCAGATCTATTACCCAGGCAAATAACAAGCAATGGACCACATGGTTAGAATTTTTGGAGAGCTTCCAAGAGTATTTTCTAACAAGGGATTACTTCACAAAGGTGAAAAATGAAGTGTACAGAAGGAAACAAGGACTGTCCGAGAAATTTAAAGTGTATATGGGCGAAATGCAGACATTAATGTGGAAACTGCGATATAAAAGAGACAGGCAGTTAATTGCGATATTAAATCACAGCTTACCGGATTTAAGGTCGTTCGTACGGCCGTTTGTGTGTGAAAATCTGTCTCTGAAGAATTGGAGCGGGACAGATATAATTTGAGACAGGAAAGCAGACCGAATAGGTCGCGATTCAAGGCAATCAGCGCTCCGAGTAAAGCAGGCACAGAATACCACGTGTGAAGGTTGTCATAGATGTGCAAGAATAGCACCCCAAGGACATGCGCAGGCGGTTGCTCAACCGCGCGGGAAAGGTTTCAAAGAAAACCCCTCACAAGCATGCCGACGGTGTGGGCAAGTAGGACACTTTGCGCGAGAGTGCCAAGGGATGTGGAGAGAGTATTGTTGGCAGTGCGGGCGGATAGGAGTGAAAATTTGGGAATGCTGCAGGCGGTCGGGAAACGATCGTCGACCCCGGCCTGCGAGGGACGAGCGGGAGTCGTTAGGACCAGCCCCTCAGAATTAATAGGAAATTTAAGGGACGAGGGAGCGCACTTGTCTGCAACAGTGCTGGTCGGAAGGACAGCGTACAAGGCCACAGTTGACACTGGTGCTACCAGTAGCTTTGTGAGCGAAGAACTGTTGCAAAGGATGCGCGGGGAATGATCGCTAAACCGGATGAGGAGACAAGTGAGGCTAGCAGATGGCAGAATCAACAATGTATGCGAGCAGTTTGACACAAAGATAAGTTTCGGAAACAAGGAATTAGGGATGGAGTAACTGGTCCTGCCAGGAGTTATTGATGGATTGCTGCTGGGATGGGATTTCCTAGTAAAGGCTAGTCTGAAAGTAGAGTGTGCGGGGATGGAAATTAAGATCCCACCGAGAGGAAGGTGAAACGGCTGGTTGGAGGAGAAGATATCAGTGGCAATTGTGGGGATCAAGGTGAACTGTCCAGAAGAGCAAAAAGCGAGTCCGAAACGGAAAGTCCGGAAATGCGCGTGGAAAAATTTTTACAGAAGGAATTGGCCGAATTTGCGAACATGAAGGGTCCGTCAAATATTACCCAACATAGGATAAGACCAGTGAAGCAGCGATACTTCCCAAAGAACCCGAAAATGCAGGCCGAGATAAACAGCAAAGTTGATGAATTGTTGGAAAAGGGTTGCATTGAGCCGTCGAAAAGTCCTCATAGTGCACCGGTGATAATAATGAAAAATAAGACTTGAAAACGGAAGTTCTGTGTCGATTTTCGGGACATGAATGCTCGGACGGAAAAGGATGCATATCCGTTGCCACGAATAATCCATATTCTGGAGCAATTGAGGGAAGCAGGGTATATGACAAAAGTTTTTCAAGAAGGAGTTAAGATACTTGGGACATATGGTGACGGAAGAAGGTATTAAAACGGACCCAGACAAAGTTGCGGCCATAGGCGAACTCAAGCCACCCACAAATGTCAGAGAATTAAGATAGTATCTAGGGGTAGCGTCGTAGTATAGGGGATTCGTCCCGGACTTCGCGTCTACGGTCCAACCATTGAACGCTCTACTGAAAAAGGGAGTTAAATGGGAGTCGACGGAGGAAAGGCGGTATGCGTTCGAAGAAGTTCGAGTAAGACTTACGTCTGCCCCGTACTAGCGTGTCCTGATTTTGGGAAAGAATATGTATTGCTGACGGATGCGTGCATTTAAGGATTGGGATCTATATGGACCCAGTCGTCAGAGGAAAGAGGGGGTTTCAGTATGCCAGTAGAACTCTTAACGCAGCAGAGCAAAATTACTCTGCAACTGAGAAAGAGTGCCTGGCGATAGTTTGGGCAATACGGAAACTGCGACAATACTTAGAAGGATATCGCTTCAAGGTCATAACAGACCACATGGCACTAAAATGGCTAAATTCTATATCAGGGCGGGTTGCTCGATGGGCTTTAGAATAACAGCAATATGATTTCGAGGTAGTGTACAGAAAAGGCAAGCTCAATGTAGTAGCAGATGCACTCTCACTGCAACCACTGGAGGCCGAAAAGTGCGGAATGCAAAGAGACATTCGAAAATATGTAGGGAGATGTGAAACATGCAAAAAATACATATCGCACCAATTAGAAACGGCCTCCCTGAAGAGCCGTGGGCAACGGTTTGTGCAGATTTCGTAGGGCCATTGCCACGATCGAAACATGGGAATTCGGTGTTATTGGTACAGATTGATCGGTTTTCAAAATGGACAGAAATGTTAGAGCTCGCAGAAAGCGTTCAGGGAACGAATCTTGGATCGGTTCGGAGTACCAAAAGTACTAATAACGGTCAATGGAGCACAGTTCACGAGCAAGGCGTTTAATCGATTCTTGGAAGAGATGGGGGTATCCCATCAATTATACTTATACTCCTCAGGAAAACACAACGGAGCGGGCAAACAGAACAGTGAAGACGATGATAGCCCAGTTTGCAGGCTGCGATCAGAGAAGTTGGGATGAGCTACTACCGGAATTAACGTTAGCAGTCAATTCCAGTGTTGCGGAATCCACAGGGAACAGACCAGCGTTTCTCGTACAAGGAAGGGAACCGCGGTTGCCGAATACCTTGTACGATGAAAACAATCTAGGAAGAGATGCGGGAGAAAACGCGAAGAAGGTACAAGAAATCTTCGAAGTGGCAAGAAGGAAAATGGAGAAGGCAGCACAGGATCAGGCACGTCATTATAACTTGAGAAGACGCACCTGGAAACCAGTGGTCGGGGACGAGGCGTATGCCGAAACACACCATCTCTCGAAGGCATCGGAAAGATTCGAAGCGAAATTAGCGCCTAGCTATGAAGGTCATTATCAGATTGAAAGTTTCATATCCCCAGTGATATGTAAAATACGAGAGAAGGGAAAACAGAAAATAGCAACCGCACATATTAGCGGATTAAGACCGGCGAATCAGGAGACCCAAGAAGAAGTAGGAAAAGGAAAGTAATAAAAAAAAATAGTGTAACCTGAAAAGTAAGAAAAGAGAATACGAATGAAACAAAAAAAAGGAAACATAAAGGCATAACCTTAAAACAAAAGAAAAAAAATCAAATAGATATATAGTAAAATGAAGTGAAGTGTACATGGTATAAATAATGCGGTCCCTGATATTACAGGCAAAAATAGGCGAACCGACCATAAGAGAGAAAGGGATGGCGATGTCAGCGTTTACCGTTTCGCGGATCGCTCTCAAGAAAGCTCGCTAATAAACAGTAATCTGGTGCGATCGCTGCGCAGCCGCGTGGAGACTGAGGCTTCCTGGATCATGACAACCCAAAGCTCGGTCTATTTGGTCATAGAACGGAAAATGGAGCACAGCGCAGCGAGCGAAAATGGTCGGTCGACCAATAAAAGAGGCGGCAGCATGAACCGTCGATTGCCCTTCATGGACGTCGGCCGAAAGGGAGCCGGATCCCGCAAAGGAGTCCACGTGTCGGCAAGCCGGGGGATGTCCTGAGTTTGGATGCATCTCCGATCAGGTCTCCACTGGGCTCACCGTCGGTGACGGAGCGGTCGCATGCGGAGTCGTGGGAGTGGGAGGGTGAGTCGGCGTCGAGCCGTGCTTCCGATGCGTCGGGACCCAGCGAGGTATCGCAGGTGGCAGACGAAGCCGCGGCCGACCTCCAAGAATTGGAGGGAACCCCCGAGGAATTCGGCACTGATAGAGCTCGGTTACCGGCGATGAGCTGGGCAAAGGCACCGGAGGAAGCATCGACGTGGAGACCCGCACGGCCGCCAACTCCGATGCCGGTCATCGAGATCAGCGACGAGGAGGAGAAGAAGCAAGAAGGGTGGGATCAGCCACAGGAGCCGTGCTGGTCGGAAGCACGGTATCCCGCGAGGGAGGACCCGCGGGAGATGGGGTGGTAGTAGCAGCAAGAGGAGAAGCCGGGTTGGCACGTTCCACCGACCGTAAACCAGTCCAGACGGTCGTGCCTAATAAATTGGCGGTGGTACCATGAGCTCACCACGGTGCACCGGCGAGTACGGGCTTGGTTATAGAGGTGTCGGATGAGGAGGATGTTGCCAGGGCGTTCAACCCGAGGGATCCGCGAGGGCAGCCCAAAACACCGGAACCGGCGAAGCCAAAAGAGGACCTGCAGGCGGAGGAGGAGGTAGCCCTCGGGCCAGAGGGAGTGGAGGCATTGCTGGAGGAGACAGTGTAGAAAGGTCCATGGCAGTGGCCATCTTCAGTGAGAGACGGGCGTCCGACACTTAAGAGGCAGCGCTCGTGCCCGGCGCCGGAGTTGCCGCTGGAAATGGCGGCAAAAGTCTGGAGATGGATGGAGCTGGAGGTGGAGGAGTGGCCGCGGAAGATTTGACAGGAGCTTAGGGGCAAAGGAGGGCGAGTAAGCCGGTTAAAAGGCGCGCAGCTTCTTTGGATCTGGATGAGCCGGCATCGGGTTAGGTGGGGACGCTGTGACCCACGAGTCTTCCAGGAGGTGAGCGCGGAGGAATCCAGAAGTGCGTGAGGGGGGGAATATGGGGAAAGGAACAAATTAAAGTCGACATGGAACATAAAACACGAGGAGGTGTATAAATTTTATTGGTATTACACTCACAGGCACAATTGCACAAAGCACACACACACTAAAGAACTGAGCGGGCGCCGGTTGGTAGCTCATAGTGTCCACGGGGTGGTCGAAGGGTGGACACGGACGGCCGGGTGGACACGGATGGACGCGTAGCCCCACAAACACAAAGGGAAACGCGGAAAATGAACGTCACCAGGTGAGCGGGAGCCAACGACGAGATTTGGAAAAGGAAAGTAAGCGAATCAGTCTGAGGGCCAGGGGGGTCATGGAAGACCAAGGGTACTTACCTGGGAGTATGGAAACCGGAAGTAGAGTCACCAGGAGAGGAAGGGAAGTATTAGGTACGCAGAGGGAAGAGGGAGGAAAAAAACTAATAACAAAGCTTACCTGTGGAAACAGCATGGCTTACGATCGGTATCGGAATCGAGATCGATATGGGAACGCGTGAGCAAAAATGCCGAAATTCTCGGAAATTAAGGTCACCCAAAAGGCAAGCTATCGAGTGTAGGGTGTCGATAGCCGGAACGATAAATGTGAGCGTTAGAGAGGGACGGTTCGGTGTGCCCTGAGTGGGATAAGTGGAAAAGGGCACGGGGAACTGTGAAAGGGCTGAGCAGGAAATCCAATTGGGGAGGGAAATTCAAATATCGTCCACGGGAGGGTACAGGTGAAACTGGGAGGGGTAGTGATTTTTTGTTTATCCTATATGGAGCAAAAATGTCCGAAGAAAGGGGGGAGTGTGAAGAGTCATTCCTCACAAAGGGGCAAGGTTGGGTTAATGGCGGCGAATTGAGGAAAGCTCTCTCACGGAGAGCGACGGGAGAGGGAAGATAAGTGGAGAGTTTTAGAGGAAGGGCCATGGCCAGAGAGGCAAAGGCCCTGCTTCAGCGGAGCAGCGAACTGGATGGCGGAGGTGATTGGTGCCAAGGGCCAAATGGAAAGGGATCAAGGCCTCGGTAGCAGCGACAGCAACAGAGGCAGAGGAAGCGAGACAGGCCCTGCTGGAAGCAGCGGAACTTGGCCTGTGCGGCGAATATCAAAGGAGCGGCTGCCCAGAGGAGGGGACAGTCGGTGATATACGCGAGCGCGAACGGAAGTCGGAATTGTGAATCCAAGGTCAAGTAGAGGTAAACGTGAAACCGCAACGGCGGAGTAACCGAGGATTGCGAGTAGTCGAAGCGATACTGCTCGACGATAAGTTGCAAGGAGGTCAGCGGTAGCAAGTGGTTAAAGTGCGAGAGCGTCCTGCGAAAGGTCGAAGCGAACAGAACGACGAGAGCAGCAAGACGAGCACTAAATAACTTGGCGAGTTAACGAGAAAACGGTAAACATGAAACCTGAATTGTAATCCTAATATAAAGCTAACGTCTAAGTGATCGATAGCAACCCAAACACAGACTAAAGTACATTCTAACCGTTGTCTTCTTATTTCTGGCAAACCTCCACAATATAAATTTGTTGGAGCGATCCCCGAGCACCCTGAGCTACGCCCGGCTGCAAAGGTTCGTTACAAGCTTTGACAGGTGACGTTACTTAACCAATACCGTCCTTTGTAAAGTAGTTCCTGGCCGAGGTTATAACTCAGGGCTCGCCAGGGATCCTTTTAAGAAATTTGTTGAAGGAAGTGGAACTTGTAGATAGAATGGTGCGTCCGATCGTGCCAAAATAAGGTGATCCTCGGTGGATACCTGAGGGTTAACTACTGTGTTAGGGGTACTTGGGAATTTGACGGGATCTCCTCAGTATGGACAAGAGGGTTACGACTAACCTGGGAACTGTAGACCTTGAGGGTAAAAGTGATAATCCGAGGAATGGCCTTAAACAAGAAACCCTATGGATTGAGTGCCCTTAATTGGGTGGGGAGGAAAATCCAGGGTAGATACCAGTGGAGCGACTCAAAGAGACGGTGTGTCCTTACCGTGGGAAGCCCTTGGTAAAACCCGGAGGAGGTACTAAGCCTAGAGGCCAGAGAATCTAGGGGGCGATCCTCGGTAGAAACCGGAGGATGAGCTTGACCTAGAGACCGGAAATACTGGAGAGAATCCTCGGTAGAATCCAGAGGAATAACTGGACTAAGAAAAACCTAGAGTGTGGGAATCCTCGGTGGAAATCGGAGGGAAGACTTGACCAAGGGACCCTAGAGAAGGGAAAAAGGAGGGGAATCCTCGGTAGAGACCGTAGGAATAACTAGACGGAGAGATCCTAGAGGGGGGAATATTCAGTAGTACCCGGAGGAATAGCTTTGGGACACTGCACTTGACAACGGAACTCGGGCAAATATTTTTGGTTAATAACACTTCGCACGCGCACTTTATGGGAGTCAAGAGAAAACACTCAAAATTATATTTCCTTTCCAAAATGTTTCATTCATTCATTCTTTTCCAATCGTTTCATCCTATTCTACAAATGTTTTCCAATTAACAACATCAAAGTCCCCATGCTGTACCAGCCCTACCCATGCACGTATCTTACCAGTACTTTTCCACGCTCGCTCTTGCCCACGTTTTCTTTTCCTTGTTCTAGTATTTATAGAGAGTAGAGAGAAGACAGAGAGATAGCGAATGTTTTGCTGTGCGTTTTCTGAGCGTGGCTGTAACGGAAGTTTTGTCCTCAGCTGCGGCGCATTTAGTTTTGTGGTCCGGCTGCCGAACTCCGAGGTGATAAACTTCCGGTAAATTTGTGAGCGTGGCCACAACGGGATGTTGTTCTTCCATACGTGTGCGTATTTTGTTTTCATTGTCCGGCTGCCGTGTATGTATGTATGTATTAATTGGCAAAAGGCGTGGTCGTACTTGTACTGACTAACGTTCAGTGGGGTAAACGTGAACACTCAGGGAGATTTTATTATCCGCTTCTTGCGGTGGATAATGACTATCTTATGACTAACTTAAAAAATCTAATGTGGCGTTGCCCAACGGTTGACGTCACACCCCGCCTTTAAGTAGGTGGGCGGAGAGAGACTGTAATGACTTCGGGCTTTCCTGTTAAAGACGAGCGGGTGACTCGGTACTCCTGTTCGTCGTACAGTCGTGAAAGTCTGACCCTGCTTGCCTTTGGGGGCCCTGAGTTTATGATTTGAAATTAAGAACGTACCCTTGACCCCTGCCTACTGGTGCAGCTTACAAAATGGTCAGAAGTTTTCAATGGTTAGTTTAACTTAGCTTAAAGGAGTTATCGTACGACATACGTGCTATTCCGGGACGCCTTCCAAGTCTTCGTCTCTCGGGCGGGCTGGTGGAACTGCTTCAACTCGGCGATATTGGCGACTCGTCTCTTCCGTTCGATCCGATCTTAGGTGATACGAATTGTATTACTCGGAAAGGGCCATCGAACTTCGAAGCGAGCTTTGAGGCAAACCCGTCTGCTGCCTTGGAGAGATGATGTTGTCTAAGTAGAAACAACGTACCCTGGCCTCCATTCCCTCCTGCGAAGATTGTAGTGCCGCCCTTTATCCGCGCTGGCTCTCTGTGCATTGCTCTGTACAGCGGCGAAGATCTCTTTCATACGAGCAGCTTAATGTTGAGGTGACAACTGGGTACTAGCCGATCCCGGGGTGACTTCGTCATACAGCGAGTTGGGTAGCCGGGTAACCGAGGACAGCTGGGCTGAACGCCGTCGTGTCAGAGACGCTCGAGTTCACTGCCAATGAGATCAAGGGTAACAACTCGTCCCAACGATTCTGCAGACCCTCTACGAACTGAGCCACCATAGTTTTCACCGTGCGATTCGCTCTCTCCGTGGGGTTTTCGTAAGGCGAGAATGGAGCGGTGAATTGCAGTGTGTACCCTAGCTGCTGCATGAAGACCTTGAAAGCACGACTGGTGAATTGCGTCACATTGTCTCAAACGAAAACCTTGGGGTACGCCGAAGTGACCAAGTATATGTTCTTGAAAGGCTTTGATAAGGTATGCCGTTGTAGCCTTGCGCAGCGGTATGAGCTCGGCCCATTTCGAGAAAGTGTCGAAGAAGACCAGTAACATGGTGTTACCCTTCTTAGTCCCACGAAGTTGGCACACGAGCTTGAACAAGGCTCGTCCACCCTACGGGTCAGCATACAGCCAGCCGGCTTCAATTGACTCGCTTTGAACTTTTGACAGGTCTCACAGCAGCGTACATGCCTACCCACGTCCCTGAACATGCCGGGCCAATAATATCTTTGGGCGATACGTATGATGGTCTTCCGTACTCCGAGGTGACCGGCCGTGGGCGTTCGCCGAGCACACGTAGTCTATGTCCGCTAGGAACACTCAACTTCCAAGGCACGTGATCTTCATCGTCGGGTCTGTGGCCTAACCGCCGGTACAGTAGTCCGTTCTCGAACGCGTAATCAGGGTGTTTCTCCGGTTCCGCTTTGACCTGTGCCATCTTCCGCGTCCACCATCTACATGCCTTTACCTTTTCCACGGTTCGTTGTAACACATCGGCCGGTTGCCAAGACAAAGCGGCGGTCACGACGTTCAGGATTCCTTTTCGGTAGTGAACGTCGAATTGGAACTGTTGCAATTCGAGTGCCCACCGAGCTATACGGCCGGAAGGGTCTTTAATGGAACTGCGCCATTTAAGGGCCATGTGGTCGGACACGATGTCGAAGTGGTACCCCTCGAGGTTGAAGCGCCACTTCCGGATAGCCCAGATGATGTCCAAGCAGTCCTTTTCCGTGGTCGTGTAGTCATCCTCGGCTTTCTCTAAGCGACGGCTAATGTACGCGATCACCTGTTCCACCCCGCCGACCTTCTGGGTTAACACTGCACCGAGTCCCACATCACTGGCATCCGTCTGTCTACGATACCACGACGCCATGCCTAGACAACGCCTTAATTCTTTGAGAGAGGACGGGGCTTGTAAGTCTTTAATAGCGGACACCTTCTCTGGATACACACGGTACCCTCCTCGCTGATCACATGTCCGAGGTACTTAAGCCGCCTTTTGAAAAATGAACACTTCTTTTGGTTGATACAAAGATTCGCTGGCGTAGCCTTCAGAGTACCTCTCTTAAATTCCGGATGTGTTCGTCCAGATTCCAACCGACCCAGTACCCACTTTTAAGATCGAGAGTGGATATAAACCGCGCGTTACACAACCTCTCAAGGATGTTGTTGATACGAGGGGTCGGGCGTGCGTTTACCTGCCGGAAATTCATGCACATCCGCCACTCGTCGGTCTTTTTTCGGACTAGGACGACGGACGAGCTGGAAGGACTGTTAGAATCAATAATACGCTGCATTTCAGGGTTTTTTGGAAAATACCTATGTTTTATTGGTCGGTCAACTCTCATAGTAATGTTGTGTTGAGCTATGTGCCACACCCCCAGCAATTCCTCGATCTTGGGCAGTTCCTCTGACAAGAATTCCTGTATACGTTCCCTTATATCCTCTGGTCATTCGTGCGCGTCCGTTCCCTGGTTGGTTAACGTAAGCTTTTCTTTGCTGTGGAATTCTTCGACTGTCACCTCCCTGATGCACTTCGTCTCCGTAGCGACCCATCGTATTGCCCCTATTTGATCGGTGCGTTGCTCTTTTAGCTTGTGATCATAATAACCTTTTCTTGAGCTGGATGTTAGCAAGTAGAACCTGCGTAATACCTCGTCGGGTTCCATCTGCCAGCCTAATTCCGGTACACACCTCCCCTCATACACAGACCATTTAACTGCTGAATAAAATCTTCGCATTCAAAGCTCCGAGTGGATCCGGTATCTATGGTTGCGGCGACCGTAACTCCCTCGAGCGTGATCATAGCGATGTTCCGCCCATCTTTTACCATTAATGGTATTCCTGAGGTCCGGTTTACGAGGCCGGCATCCCCTCAGGTTCCCGTGTCTGTCGGGGACGCTGCACGTTTCGCGCATTTGGCCTCCGACAACATTCTATTGTGCGGGCATCCCTCTCCCGCAATCCCAACAGACCAATCGTCGCAGTTGAAGCACGCCCGCCGTTTGCTCTCACCCCCGCCTCTCTCCTGGAAGATCATGCAGTTGGCCACTTGGTCGTTTTGGATAGCAGCATCGATGCTTGTGTTCGACCGAGCCCTAAAAGGATTGTTTGGGTTACCAGGCGTCGCGGACATTGCCGGGGGCGCATCCAGACTGGGTGCGTGCGAAAAGGGGCGACAATGAGTGATTGGACTGACGGACGCCTGTTGACGAACGCGTTGCAGTATACTTTTGAGTTCGACAGCCATCTCCTTATGTATAACTGATATTCTGGCAGTATATTCTCGTAGATCCGTTCCAATTCTTGGGCGGGAGTGTAACTGGCGTGTCGCATATGTACCCTTAACTCGATGACGAAATCTTTGAAGCTGTCCCCTTTCTCTGCATGCGTCTAAAATATTTCGGGGGCAAACAGAATTCTACGAATTCCTGGCGGAACTGTTTCCATGGTACGGCCTGTAATCCACTGGTCAAAAACCATTTGGCTGCAGGGCGTATTGGCACTCGTGACTAGCTAAACGAGTCCATACTTCATGTTCGAATTCTCCGTGTTTGATAATTTCGCCAAGCTCCAGCCGCATATCTTCGACCTTTCCATCAGGGCCCAATTAGACCTCCTCTGCAAGCGTGATAAGCTCCTCGTGGCGAAGACAATATACCCATTCGGAACCCGCTCCTGGGTTTTTGATTTTCGCACTTTCTGAAGGCTCTCCTTGTTCGCCATCTTTTTTCGTCATTCTGATTATTACACTCTTGTCGCGGTTTACTGTACTCGACTCGTGCACTGTTTTATGTCGCGGGTCAGTTACCAAACGAACTTTCCGTACGCTTTTCTATTAGTCTGATATCTCCTCAAGATTATGGGCGGTGCGATGGGCTTTCATCCGATGGATATTAGTCCCTATTTTGATAAAAAAAAATAAGTTCCCCAGGGTCCCTGCTCAGGCGCCACTTGTAACGAAGTTTTCCAGCCGAGGTTTCAACTCAGCCTGGCCAAGCTCAATTACAAGAAATTTGTAATTATCGGGGACTATTGGGAATAATAAAGCGATGGGAGAATTCGTTTTCTTCTAGAAATCCTCTACCATCAATTTCACGCCACTGCAATACACTCTGGTAAATTGGGAGGTACAGACGAATAGACAGGATCCACGGTCTAATTGTTGGACTAGAAGGGGATCGGTCACATGGTTAGTACCCGGTGTGACTAATTCCGGCCTACGGACTACTAAGGAAGGAGACACTACTCTGCTCAGAACACTATGACTAACTGAATACGCGGTTAGTATCCAGGTCGACTCATTCCTAACTCAGCGATATCGAGGATAGGGCCTAAACCTCGGTTTGAGCCTGACGTGACTAGCTCACTGCCTGACTGTACTCAAGAATGGGACAGAACACGCGGTTAATACCCAGCGTGTCATACTAATAGCCTAAAGGTTCTCAGGGGCGGAACAGAACAAACGGATAGTGCCCAGAGTGACTCTAAACTAGCCTAAAGCCGATCAAGGATGGGAGAGAACACACGGTTAAAACCGACGTGTTTCACCAATAGCCTAAAGTCACTCAGGGATGGGGCAGAACACGTGGTTAGTACCCTACGTGTGTCATTAATACCCTTAAGTCACTTAAAGACGGGGCAGACCACGCAGTTAGTGCCGCACGTGTCTCACTAAGGGCCTAAAGATTCTCAAGGGTGGGAAAGACCACGCGGTTAGTGCCCAAGGCGTCTAGACGCGGGTTTCTGCCCTTGGACCGACCTACTCCAACGTCGACATTACACCAGCGCCGAGCTAATCTCCCATACGCAAAGCTCCCTCTCATTCCGCTCACTGCCCCGTTGATGTCGATGCTCGGAGCGTTTATGTAGACCTCTCTATCCGCTTTGGTGGATATCGAAAGACCCCTTTGGTTTCCTGATAGCGACAGCGCCCGTTCTTGCTGTCTGGTTTGGGCTGCAGTGAGAGTGCTGCGCAGTTCCCGACATGGTTTAAGTGTATGTATGCATTCCCTTGCTTGTGCCGTGATGACACGGATGACACTACCTTACTTAAATGAATATTAGATTATGTGGTTTTGGGCTCCTGTGCCTATTTCAATGTAAATTCAACAAATAAATGTGACTATCTAACAAATAAGAAAATTTAACGTAAAGTAAACTTCGATTGTGGCGATCTGAACTTTTAGGTCGTCACAAAGTAGTATAGTAATTACTTAACAGCTGCGTAGTAAAGTAAAATTGGCTCAAACAGCACCTCCAGGAGGGCCAGGGCCAAGCTTCTCTCAATCTCTTGGCGGGTGTGCTTATAATTTTTCGCACAAGAGAAAGGGACCTACAACGCCGAATCCGAACGGCAATAGTTAGAGAATTTTTGCTTTTTCATGGCTAGTTACTTCACAGCTGGCGCCAGTAGCTGGTGAAGGTGATCGGGTATGTAAAAGCTTTTTTATAAAGAAAGAAAAAACTTTTT
Organism: Lordiphosa magnipectinata; assembly: GCA_037044535.1. Taxonomy (NCBI): domain Eukaryota; kingdom Metazoa; phylum Arthropoda; class Insecta; order Diptera; family Drosophilidae; genus Lordiphosa; species Lordiphosa magnipectinata. Next base: position 411,427 of record JBAMBO010000260.1, on the reverse strand, counting down.
CTATTAGATGGTCCGAGGCGGGATCGAACCCACAACCTCCCGCACCAGCCGCCACACATACGACTGGTACGCCCTGCCTCGACTGCGTAGAGGCCTCAAAAAAAAAAAAAAAATTAATAAAGTCCAAATTTTAAATTGTCAAGAAAGTCGTTTTGAAACGACATAATTTTGACAGCAAAAAACTCTAGTTGGAACGCCATAATTCCGACAGGAAAAAACTACATAATTTCGATCGACCAATTACAAAATATATAAACGGTGTCATGAAAAACTTATGAAGTTTTAAAATAAACGAAAAAATATATGCATTTTTTCAGTATGTAGACTGACACTTAAATTCAAATTTCGATTAAGAAAAGTTAGATCTCAAAAAAGGGATGAATCGAAAGGTTATTAAATTCCCAATAATTACGTTAAACATTCAAATAGGCTTAGTAGTTTGAAGTTTGCTTGGTAGTTAAAATTTTGCGAATCTACTTGAAAGCATTTAAAAATAATAATCACCGAGTTTCAGACCAGTAAAATTAAAAACAAAATAGTTTTTCTCAATAAGACCCATTTTCCGACCGATCGCATCTATGGCAGCCATAAGATATAGTCATCCGATTTCGACCAAATTCTAAAAATCTGTTTGAAAGCATATAACATTAATAATGCCCGAGTTTAAGGACGCTAGCATTGAAAACAAAAAAGTTATCGATGGCGTGTTTCATGAAGAACAAAAAGCAAAGTGTCCGATTTTCAACCAAATTGTAAACGAAGCGATTAAAAATGTATGTATTTATAAATAGTAAACATTAACTCTAAAGTTTACAAAAATAACATATTTCCAAGAAACTACATAGTCGAATTATGTATTCTTATTTTCACACAATACACAACATCATTTAATTCCGACAGAAAAAAACGAGACGATTCCGATCGAAATAATGTTGTTTTAAAACGACATTCTTCCGAAAATACAAAATGACATAGTACTATGTTATACCCCAAACTACACTATTGTTAAATCGAAAAGCACCTTATGTTTATCTAGGTTTCATGCTATTATAAAGAAAGAAAAAAAGAGTGGATGTCATTGGACGCCCGGTACGAGCTCTTTACGACGATAAATCCGATTGTAAATTTAGGTAACGGCAAAAACACACTTTTAGATTCGTTTGGACATAGAGTAAAATAGCAAAAATATAACTAATTTAGTTGGACAATGATTTCTGAAATATAAGAAATATATTGTTGACTGTATAAATAAATATATGGTAAAAACGATATTAGTTGTGGGATCACCTTTTTTTGTAGACTGGTAAGGATTGTGGTTCGTTGTCTAACAAAATTTTTTAAAGGAAAATCATTTTCTTTAAGGGCTCAAGCAGATTTGTAATTAAGTTTAGGAACTGAAATGACAGTTTGCGTTTCTGGTAGGTTGATTTCATCAACTATGGGCATGAAATCCCGATTCTGCTTCTTATTTCCTTGTTTAAGGACGCGAGCAGATTCGATATTTAAGTCAGGAGCGGATAAAGGAAATGTATTAAACATTATAATTTGTCGCGCTGAATTCGCAACTTGACCTTATGGCAGCCACTCTTTCCAGCCCAAATTCCCGCCCACCAGATCCCAACCAGATCCCCACTAAATTCCCACCAAATCAATACTAGATCCATACTAGATCGCCGCCAGATCCCCACCAGATCCTCACCAGATCTCCACCAGTTCCCTACCAGATCCTCACCAGGTCCCACCGGATCCCCACCAGATCCCCACCAGATCCCCACTAGATCCCTGCTACAGCCCCACTTGATCCCCACCAGATCTCCACATGATCCGCGCCAGATCTGCACCACCACCAAATCCCCACCTTCACACTATTCCACTCCACACTCAACCCACCTGCTACTACGCAATGGTAAAAGCAGCTGATTTTGCAAATACAAAATGCAAAGGCAAGGCGAACCGAAAGAATCTGTCGCAAAGACAAAACCTTTCTAGTTTTAGTCCCCCAGTCAGACCTCCGCAAAAGAGCTTCGCTCTAATAATTTTCAAAATAATCCAATTTCCACAAGATTCGTGGAAATAGGAAACTACATATTCATCAAATTTGAAGCAGCTGGAAAAACTTTTCTAATAATCCCTGTATATCTCAACTGTAACAACTGGCAAGCCGACTATGAGGTGTCTTAAATATACGTGTAAGATGGTACTAAGCTCTAGCGCCACCTGTACGCAGTGGCGCCAAGGAAACAGACGGTTGGCAAAGAGAGACTCAACTAAAAGGAGACTAGGATGCTACCCTTTCTTGGTGGCACCACTATTTCGTCATGCCCACTGGCTAAGATCGCTCAGTTACGCCGACACTCGTTTTAATCGCACAGCTCGAGGGTTTGAGCTCTGCCTTTCTCCCTCGACGATCCTTGTCTTCCTTTTCCTCGATGTTCCTCTGCTCCACTCACTCGCGTTGGTACTCGCACTCGCTGGAAATCGCGCACTGGGACTTGGCACTCGCTTTAAATGAAACGCACTTAGACTTGCACTCGACTGTCTTGCATCTCGAACAGCGCGTCCTTTTACAGCCACAGCTCCAGCTCGGCTGCGTATTTGTCTGCCATTAGCCGCCAAGTCCCGTTGTAGCCACGCCAGTTCAATGGATTTTTCCACTGGCCCTCTCTTGTGCTTGAGCGAGTGTGAGCGTGATCACTCGTCTCCGCTCTTCCGTTGTCTCCTTCTTTTTAGTAGATACAACGGTTTCCCCGTTGCGCTCTGCTGAGCGCTGCCACTGGACGCCGTGCGTTAACCATATGCGGCCAAAATTTTGAAGCATACTTCACAGCTATGTAATAAACAATATCAAAAAATCTTACATATATAGGGTATTCATTTACCGTCGTAATTTTTGGCGTAAATCAGCTGTTTTTGACTGGCTGTGAATTTTGCTGTCACTTTTGAGGCAAAGCGTGATACGTAAATGTAAATCAAAATAAAAATGCCAAGAGAAAATGTACATGAAGCACTGATTAAGCGAAAAATAGACCTAGCGCTTCATGAAATAGAATACATTGATGGTAGGTGTACAAATCAAGCTAAATACGAGCATGAAGAAATAAGAATACACAAAAAATCTTTAGGTATGAACCATGATGCTGTCGATGAAGTGATGGACGAGCTTATGGAGGATCTTACTAAACTCGCAAGCTGTTGTCGAGGAATCAAGTTCGTTGTGCCCAAATCAGTCAACTGGCGAACCAATGTGCTGCTATTTTTCAATGATGGTCGCTTTCTCCAAATGCTCCGTGTCACTAAGAGTCAACTCGCGTTGATTGTTAAATTGATGCATGCTTTGTGTCGACTGTATTTCGACCCCGTAAGGAAGTTAGTGACTACAGTTTTTGGTTTGGAGTCGTCAAAATAAAATGCATCAATAAGGAAAACTAAACTCGCAAGCTGTTGTCGAGGAATCAAGTTCGTTGTGCCCAAATCAGTCAACTGGCGAACCAATGTGCTGCTATTTTTCAATGATGGTCGCTTTCTCCAAATGCTCCGTGTCACTAAGAGTCAACTCGCGTTGATTGTTAAATTGATGCATGCTTTGTGTCGACTGTATTTCGACCCCGTAAGGAAGTTAGTGACTACAGTTTTTGGTTTGGAGTCGTCAAAATAAAATGCATCAATAAGGAAAACTGCAACTATTTCTAGGTCTTGTTAGAGACTGTTTGGAGCTATTTTGAGGAAAATGTATCAATTTATTTAGAGGCCAAATGCAGCTAACGGACAATTGATTTGATTTTTTAGTGTAACCGCATATTTGGAAGACAAAAATCTTGAAATGGCTCGATACCAAGTGTTTTTTTGTCGATACTTTGAATAATTATACAACACTTCAAATCTTTACACTTTTACAAAAAAAGTTGGTAATTTATTTCCTACGCGTTTTGTTGTTGTGTCGTAAGCTTTTGGGGTTTACGCTTTCTGATTTACGCTATTAAGAGAGCTGGTGAATACCCTATATATCTTAAAAGTCTCCTTTAACTACATTTTACCTATCTAAATTGATTTACAAATGAAGTCCTCACACTCCCACCTTTCTTCGTTTCACCCCCCTTAAATTCAAATTTCTGTTGAGTTTCAACATTTCCTTTTCCCACTCGTTCCTTAACGTTTCCGGTTCGCCAAAATCTCTCCTGTGATATTTCCCCATTCCCACATAAATTTCCCAATTTTCCCCATTCTCCTTTTTCACGAACAGTGTGACCACTTCCGTGATCATGGCATTGTCACGCTGCAGTGACTTCCATCCCTACTACCGGGCAGCCATTACTCCGAAAATATATTTACATAAACTGGTGTCACCCGCGAAAAATTTAAAAAAATTTTAATGATTACCGCCCATCGCTCTTCCTCCAACTGCTCCCCCAACTCCCTAACATGTTCCCCACCCCCCAAAAGGTAAGTACCCGTTTTTAGCTTTATACTTTTACTTTATTTTCTTTTGTTCAATTTCTTCTTATTTTTTTCCCCAACATTTTTCTTCGCCCCCCCTTCGACTTCATGCTTTGGAAACTTCTCGCTACTGCTGCTGCTCCTCGAACACCCGGACGCCCATCCGCCCAAGTTTTATGCGGTAGCGCCCCGAAGCCAAGATCACGATATGCGCCCGTCTTGGCCCACCTGCCACCTGGTTGCTCCAGCAACTCCAACTCCCTCGGCCTATCCGGGGCCGCCAAAAGTTTCCATTTGGATGGCCTCCATGGCCCTGAGACCTGCGACATCGGCGGTTGAACTGGAATCCCGGATGGATCCTCCCAGACGGTTCCGCGGGTCGACTGCTGTTTTCTGAATTGCGGCCGCGGCTGAGCCGTGCATTCTGACGGGCATGATTGTTGCCGCAAAAATATCGGCCTCCATACTGTGTGGTGCGCCTCCGATGGTGATGGCGGCTGGGCCTCCTTTGGCTGCTGCGGCTGTGGCTCCGACTGCTAAGGCTACGCCTGCTGAGGCTACTGCTGCTGAGGCTGCGGCGACGGCTGCTGCTGCAGACCGCGCTCTGCGGCCTCAACCGCTGCAGCTGCAGATGCCGCCAGCTGACGCAGGTTGATTAATCCTGGCGGTGGTTGTTTACGACGCGGTGGGCTGGGAGGCACCTCCCCAATGATGATGCCCGTTCCGCCTTGTTTCCCTGGCACCACCTCCGCCTCCCACCACGTCCACACCTCCGCTGCCTGGTGCTCCCAATAGGAACCCCTAAACACGGATCGCTTCACCCTATCCACGACCGGCTCCCCAAATCTTGGCTGCTCCTCGTAGGTTGGTCGCTGTTCCTCCCGCTCTTCCTCGTCATTGGAGATGACGATGACGTTGGGGTCCACGCGTGGTGGCGGCTTCGGTCGGCCTCACAACTCCGCCGACTCTCTCTCCTTCTTCCTCGTCCTTCGTGGGCACTGAAGGTTGTGAAAGCGACCCCCCTGAGGTGGAAATCTCCGACTCACTCGTCGACTGCACCGTCGTCGCCGCGCTGGACGCTCGGGACCGGATTGGCGACGCCTCCCGGTTTGTCTCAGCCCTCATTATGGCCTTTCCCACTGGTGCCTCCTACTCCTCTTCTGCCTCTGTGGCCATGGACGATCGCGACGGAGAGCCCCAGGAGGTGGACCACGTCGACTTACCCATCGACTGCATCGTCCTCGCGACGCTGGATGTACGGATTGGGAACGTATCCAGATCCAGAACATCATCCCGCCGTGGATGAGAGATTCCTCACCTGGATTTCGGGTGAGATTCCACCCTCCGCCCTCTCCTCGCGCGGTTCTGCCCCGAAAATGGCAACCTCTTGGACACGCCCACCTGGTTCTTTGCTGAGAGCCTTGTGCGCACTGCCAGGAGTTTACGCCGCCCTGCTCCCATCTCGCACGCCTCGTCGATTTCTCCTCTGGGTTGGCGACTGGGATAGGCAGGCTTAGCTCCCTGCCCTTCCTTCCTGTCTCCCTTGCTGTTCAAGCTGGCTATTTTCGCCGCGTCTCAACCCTACGCTGGCCGCTGGTTTCTTTTCGCCCTTCAATAATTTTTTCAAAGTAACCCTAGTGCGAAGAAGTTAAGCAGAGTCAGCTAGGTCCAAACAAAAAATTAAATAAATTACTTTAAACTGCCCAGATAGTGCTGTGCAGCTGCGAGTTTCTTTTAGTGCTGGGTGCGGAACATCAAGAAGTGAAGGCAATCCCAACGACGGCGGAAGTATTAAACAAAGCTCTTTACATAAATAATAAACAACAGCCGGCCGGCGGAGCCCCAACCAATACATACAACCTGTGAGTAGGCGAGATCATTGTAGTTGGAAACCTTAGTTTGAAACCCAACCCAAAGCTCTGGCCTAGAAGCTCGTCACAAGCTCAACATAATCTTGAAAGCTTAGTAAATTATTGAAGCATACTTCTCGGCTGCGGTAGAAATAAACAACAGTCAAAAGGTTCCGGTCGCCAAACGGTTACTTTACTCTCATCTAGTCAGGTAATTCAAGCAGAGATGAGGAAATGCTCGGATATGTCGCCAGAAAATTCACTAGGCAATATTATGACTGCCATACAGCAAATGGTAGAAAATTCGATCGGCAGATAAGCAGTTTCGCACACAACAAAAGAAGACATCGGTGAACTTAAGTTACAGATTGAAGGCGCTACTCAGAAAATTGAATCTCTGGAAAGGGAAAACAAAGAGCTCAGAGATGAAATTATTCAAATGAAGGCTGATAGACTCCAGGACAAAAAAGAGCTAAGCAGACTTGTAGAGCAATCCAAAGCCAAGCGTCTTCTAATTAAGAGTCTGCAAAAGGAAAAGGTGTCAAAAAACAATCTGGAAACGCTATTTAGCACAAAAATGCACGTTGGAACTGCTAAAGTTAAGGATATGCGCGTACTATATAAAAAAAATAATAAAGTAAATTTATGTGTAGAATTGGAAACTGAGGATATGGCCAAGGAACTGCTAAAAAACGCGAGGAAGCTTTCTGGCACGTTCATTGAAAATATATATCATATTGAAAGAGATCTCATCATAGAAAAACAGGATCATAAAGCTGTACTATTGCAGTTAAACAGGCAACTCACAAATATAAGCAGTAGTCATAAAGTATTTGTGAAAAGTGACTCCATCAATGTAAATGGAAAATGGATGCATTTCGACAGCAGCAGATGTAATGTTATATCTAGACCAACCAGCAACAGCAGATCTTTTTGAGTTATATGGCGTTCGTTTCGGAACTAGCATCCTCTCATACATTGATCTTTTGTTCCAAGCAAAGAGGCCATAAAACGAAGAGGTGTAAAGCAAACAACCGCAGAGCAACCCACAGAAAATCAAACATTTATTAAGTCTAGTCTTAAGATCCTAGCGTATAACATAGCATGTCTAGGTAATAAGCTGATACACTTCCACTTTCTATCCTACATAAAATCCCATGGCTTGTTTTTCTTGTTTGGGCCAGCGGCGGAGCGTTGTACGGAACTCGCTGGGATCTCAATGCAGATACAAAATGCAGATTCGCCCAAGCAATAAATTTGACAATAGTGAACATTATTTGTAACGGAGAACGACTGTGTGTCATTCCCACCTACCTCAAGTGCAATCACTGGCAGACGGGCTATGAAAAGCTGTTTGAAGGCATACCACAATTAGAGCTGCCAGATATAATGATAATTGGTGACTTGAATGCGCGTATAGCAAAAGAGCAAGTGCTAACTGAGGATACGCAGTCAGGTAACCGTGCAAGGCTCTCTGGGCTCTTATAAGAGAGATTAACGGAACAGGCAAATGGAAATCTATAAAATTGAGCGCCCAAAGCCTGGCATCGCATTTTCAAAGCCTACCCTATGCAGAAAATCCCCTCACTCGACACCTTTTTGCTGTCCCATTTTTGACAACGCTTGATGCTTGTTGAATCCACTACTCTTTGCACTGTATGTGGATGATATTGTTGCGAATCTTCCCGGAGGTGTAGAGTTCGGATCTCGACGCATTAAGGTGCTCATGGTGCTATTGGCGGAAACCCCACAGGTGATGAAACAAATGATTGATGCTCTTATGAACAAATGATGAAAATGCCACATGAATGAAAATGCAACAAATGATTGATGGTCTTAGCAGGTACTGTCAGACGTGGAGTCTTCGGATAAATATCGAGAAGTCAAAAACAATGGTAGTAAAGGATGGAACAGGACGAAGAGCCAGAGCGGATGAATGGACACTAGACGGGGTGTTGCTAGAAACAGTACATGAGTACAAATACCAAGTCGTGCTGCTGACTTTAAATGTGTAATTTAAGAAACATTTGGCACAGAAATTGACAGACGCCAAAGTCGCTATTAATAGCACCTGGAAGCATCTGCTTGGGAAGAAGAAAGTCAACAACAGCACCAAGTACAAACTGTTTTTAGCCACATCCAGGGCAATTATGTGTTATGCGGCCCCAGTCTGGGGATTTAGCCGATTCGAGGATGTAGAGCGATTGCTTCGTTTCTACATAAGAAAGATCTTTTACCTGCCTCTAAACACCTCGAACTACCCCATATACGTTGAAACGGGCTTACCTACACTGTTCCAATACACCCTACAGCTGCACTTCAACTAAATAAGCAAAGCGATGCTGATGGACTCTTCGCGGCTTCCAAAAATCATAGTTGAACAACTTCTGGTAACCGATTACAGTTTTTCCATGAATGGGATATTTTGGCAGGAGACCACAACATAAGTACATACTCAAATGACAACAGATCTTGGGAAGCGTGGCAAACAGAACTATTACAGAAGATTGACGCAGGAGAAAAAATTAGTTCGAGCTGCAGGCAAGGCAGAGTGATACACGATTCACATACAAGCGCCTAGAGTACAAACTATGTGAACGGAACTGTTTTAGGGATGATGTGGACACATAAGCAATATAGCTCTTTTCTCGTGCAAGAACTGAAGTGCTCAGACCAAATTATATGCCACACAGAACGACGGAAAGCCGATGCACCCTATGCAACATGGATGAAAGAGAAGATGTAGAACATTTCATATCGCGATGTCCAATTCTAGGTGAGCACCGTGTACTGCACCTCGGCAAATGGACTCTAAAGAGAAGGGAAATGCTTGACCTAATAAACGGGTCGAACTGGCCCTCTATAATCTCATATCTCAGGGAGGCCACCAAATATAGTCAGGAGTTTATAATGGATTTTTAAACGGGAGTGTCAACTTTATTTGTAAAGAATTTTGCAATGTTTAATGTTAATTAATTAGTATTCTGTAACCTCAACTAATGTATTATATTGTTAATTTATGAATTATTGTTAATGTCAATCTATGTAGTTAATTTCCTGCGAGAGGTCCTCTTACGTACCATTACCGGTGAACGATTTGATATCTCGGAACGACCGGGAAAGTCAAGTGTAGCAACGGGAAATGGAGTATTGTAGACCATATAAGGAAAGTACTGGCTGACTGCTTTAATTGCCACGCCCAGAAGCATAACATTATTTATTTATATTAAAGTCACTACGTACATTTTGTTAACACATATTATAAATGTGATAAATAAATACTACTAATACTACTTCTAAATGCTAATTTTTTTTTAAATTTTCTTGATTTCTTTTTTTGTAATTTCTATTGTTCTGCTGGCTTTCTTCTTTTTATTTTACCCAATTTCTTTTTAGTTTATAATAATTAAATAAACTTCATTTATTGAATTGTTTTTTTCATTTTTTTCCGATTTTTGTTTTGTTTTAATGGTTTATCTTTTCTTATTTTGCAAAACTACTTTCACCAATTTATTTCTTCAGTTCCTGCATTTTATTTATTCATTATTTTCTTTCCCATTCTCAGAGCCTTAGCTCCCGTAATTTACAGATTACTGGCGAGGTGAAACCGACCACTTTAAATTGTCCTCCAAACCTCGGTGCTGATGATTTCCTCGGTATGGATGGTTTTCAGGCCCGTCGTCGGAAATTGTAGTGACGAGCCTGATCCTGTGCAACGCTCTCCAGATTCCGGCGCGCAAGCTCAAAGATTTCCTTTAGCATGACGGCATTTTGTGCAAGATGCGGTAGTCTGGACTCCCGTCCTTGTACTATAAATGCTGGGCTGTACCCTGTGGATTCGACCACACTGGTATTAACAGCCAACATTATTTCAGGCAAAGCATCATCCCACATCCTTTGATCCTGCCCTGAAAACTGTGCCACCATGGTCTTCACAGTTCAATTAACTCTTTTTGTGGGATTTTCCTGTGGAGTGTACGGCGCTGTGAACTGGCGCACTCTCAATTTTCCGAAAAATTTTGTAAATATTTTGGTCGTAAATTAGGCACCATTTTCGGTGATCAGCATTTTTGGTACTCCAAACCGAGCCACTAGGCTTTCTCGAAAAGCCTTTTGCAAAGTTGTTGCCATAGCTTTCCGTAAAGCCACCAACTCTGTTCATTTGGAAAACCTGTCTACCATTACCAGTAGCATAGTGTTACCATGCTTCGACCTTGGCAGTGGACCCACAAAATCGGCACAGGTAGTGGCCCACGGCTCATCTGGGATTTGTGTCAACATTTTCTCCGCGGCTTGTAGCTGGCTAGACTTGTATCTTCCAAATTTCGCATTTGCTTACATACGCTCTCACATCTCGATGCAGCCCAGGCCAATAATATCGTGATGCGACTCGAGCAATAGATTTCCGGCTCCCCGTTTGCCCAGCTGTGGTTTCATCGTGGTACTCGTTTAATACTTTATTTCGCTGGCGTCAGCCACCACATTTAGTTGCCCCTTTCGATACTTCACTTCAAAGTCGTGTTGTTTTAGTTCCAAAGCCCACCTAGCTATTCCTCCAGCTGGACTTTCAATACTATTCAACCATTTTAGTGCCATATAATCTGTGACGACAATAAAATGGTACCCTTCCAAATATGGTTAAAGTTTTCTTATGGCCCAAACTATTGGCAAACATTCCTTCTCATTAGCTAAATAATTTCTCTCAGCTCCGTTCAATGTTCTGCTGGCATATGAAATAACTCGTTCGCCTTTCTCGCCTATTTGAGTGAGAATGGCCCCGATTCCATAGTTGCTGACATCCGTTTGTAGAATAAACGGTCGTTCAAAATCGGAACAAGTTCTCACTTCGGATCCGATATGAGCATTTCTTTCACTCTCTCTAATGCATGTTGTCTTTCTGGGGTCCAATCCCCCTTTGTGCCTTTTTTAGCAATGCACTCAGCGGATGAACCAATGTCGCCAAACCTGGTACAAATCGTCTATACCAAGAAGCCACTCCCATGTTTTGCCGAAGTTCTTTTACATTTGTAGGCGGTTTTAGCTCTGCTATAGCCGCTACCTTGTCGGGATCGGTACGAATGCCCTGATCTTTCTCAATTCTCAAATTTGTCGCCGAAGTCGCCGAAATACCTCTTTGGCTATAAGCTCCTCCAGCTTTCTGCCAATAACGATAATATCGTACCGTCTGGACCTATTACCTTGTCCAATGCCCTCTGAAATGTGGCTGGAGCAGACGTGAGACCAAATGACATTACCCGCCATTGAAATAGTCCTCGCCCTGGCACCGTAAATGCCGTTAATGGTCGGCTTTCTGCCTCCATAGGAATTTGCCAATTCCCATCTTTGTGATCTAGGACACTAATAAACTTCGCCTCTCTCAACTGGTCGAGGATATGGTTATTCCTAGGCAGCGGATATGCATCCTTTATTGTACGCGCAGTCATATCCCTAAAATCTATTCATAGCCTACATTTGCCTGTTTTCTTTTTAACCATCACAATAGGGACACTGTATGGGCTGTTTGATGGCTCAATGCAGCCTTTCGCCAACAGTTCGTCTACCTGCGTATTTATTTCTGCCTGCATTTTGGGCTTCTTTGGAAAATAACGTTGCTTAATTGGACGGTCGTCCTTTATTACGATGCGGTGTTCTGCCACCGTAGACGTTCCAGCCATTCCCGCGAAAGTGGCTAGCTCTTCCTTTAAAAATCGTTCAATTCCTTTTCATTGTTTCATTGTTTCTGCCGTCCGGCCCTGTTTCCACTGTGACTGTTAATTTTTCCTCTAATCAGCCGTTTCTCCTCCAACGCTGTGAAATTTTTATGTAAGGTCCATCGCACGACAATTCCACACCCATTCCTACCAGGAAATCCCATCCTTGCACCACGGAATCTAAAATTCCTGGCATTACTAACAAGGATATTATTCTTTTCCGATTCCCAAAAGCGATTTCCACTTCTATCGATTTCTCAATCTGACTTCTTCTGACATCGGCCAACTTCACCTGCTTCCGGGTATATACCTCCTTCCCCGAGTCTCGCAAAGATTCAGCTAACGTCCGGTTGATAAAACATTTCGTGGCCCCCGAATCCACCGTAGCTTTGACTTCGTGTTTCCCTATTTTTACTGTTGCTGTTTGTTGCTCTTCTTCATCCTGTAATTTTCCTATAAAGACCGCTCGTCCCTCGCTTGCAGGGGTCGTCGATCGTTTCCCGAGCTTCTACACTGCCAGCAAAACAATACTTGTTGGATTCTGCACTCCCTCGGCCAATGTCCTAATTGTCCACAACGTCGGCAAGCTTGAGCTGGGTTTGGCACAAAAGTGTTTCCACTGTTTACATTTCTTGGCGCCGGTTGTTGTTCTGCCTTCCATACAACGCCGGCATGCTTCCACTCTCCCAGGCGAGAAATTTGTACCCGTGCCACTATTGTGTCGACCCGGTTTTTTTCTTCCCAAAACTTTTTCTTATCGCTCTCTAAGGTCTCGATATCGTCCGCTAACTCCATTAATTCAAACAAACATTCGGAGTGCTGGCGTGCTGTTATCATATATGATTTGGATCTTTTTCGCTAGTGTTCACCGTAATGGACGCATTAACGTTTGCATCTCCACCATGTAGACTTTAAACGTCTCTCCTAATCTCTGTTTACTCATGTTAACTTCCTGTTCCAATTTTTGGAAATAGTCTCGGGGAAGGAAATATCCTTGAAAACTGGCTACGAACGTCTCCCAAGTAGACCACTGCCTGTTATTCGCTATAAACCAATTCAATGCCATTCCTTTTAGTAGTTCTGGCATTGCTCTGGGGATCATGTCTCGGTCTAGCCAGTATGTGTTGGCCGACCATTTAACTCGTTCTAGAAAATCAATTGGTTTTCCTTTACCATCGAAACTAAATCCCCATTCGCGTACTTGTTTTGCCACTTTTGAGTACTCCACTGTGGATACCACTTGTTGCGTTCGCGAACCTGTACGTGCTGAACTGGTTTGAGTTGTCGGCGGATTTTCTTGTTGTAGCGTTTGGCCGTGCATAGAGGCCCTGCGCAAATCAGGAATGGGCAACTCCGCCTGGCTTAACCCTCCCATTGCACCCAGTAAAGGTGGCTTTGGCGAATTTCTGCTGTGCCTTCGGGCCAATTCCTCAATTTGAGGTCCTATTACAAGATCGGATTCCCTCTTTTGAACCTAATCTCCAAAAACTTTCTCATTTCCTCCACTGTACCCTCCATTTCGATACCGACTTCTTGTCCATATCTGACAAGTTCCTCTTTTTTGAGGTTATAAACCCATGACCATACCATTTTTCTTCTTCCGCTAAGCCTTTCGTCACTATTTTTCCAATACCAAAACCGTTGGGTGCCAGTTGTAACGAACCTATTATTTCTGCTGGCTTGCGCTCAGGGCAGTCGTGGCTCGACCCAACAAATTTATTTTGCGGAGCTGGTTTTGGAAATAATAAGACCGTTGGGAGTTCGATTTCTTTGCCTGTTTATTGGCCTTAGAATGCTAAACGTTTCAGTAGTTTCCGCTACTTGGGCTTATTGCAAGCTGTGCTTATGTTCTATCGCTTAAAGCAGGTGGCTTAAACAGGGAACTTAAGTTACGCCTTCACTTCTCTTTACTATGTTTCAGACACCGCTGTCACCACGATTCGCCTGGACACGCTTGCCGTTCGCAAAGCTCGCCGACTCTCCTTTTTACCGCACAGCTACTGTATTGAAACCCGCTGGCTTTCTCCTGGCAGGAGGCTCAACGTCCTACCCTTTTCGCTGGCTCCACGATTTCGTCAGGCCCACTGGCTAAGATCAATCAGTTACGCCGACACTCGTTTTTATCGCGCAGCTCGATGGTTTGAAATACGTTTTCACTCGAACTCATTCTGCCTTTCTACCTCGACGACATTTGTCTGCCATTAGCCGCCAAGTCCCGTTGTTGCCATGCGCCGTCAGTTCAATGGATTTTTCCACTGGCCCTCTCCTGTGCTTGAGCGAGTGTGAGCGTGATCACTCGTCTCCGCTCTTCCGTTGTCTCCTTCTTTTTAGTAGATACAACGGTTTCCCCGTTGCGCTCTGCTGAGCGCTGCCACTGGCCGCCGTCTCCTCCTCTACCTTGCCCCTCAGCTCCTGCCGCCAATTTGCCGCAAATCTTAACCCTATGCGGCTAACATTTTGAAGCAAACTCCACAACTATGTAATATAGTTTCACAAAAAATCTTACATATAATCTTAAAAGTACCTTTTAACCCTATAACTACATTTTACCTAGCTAAATTGTGGGACTTTACAAATCAAGTCCTCATAAGGCACGTATTGACATTGAACAAGTGGATACCAAGGATCGATGCATGGGGTTGGGACAATGCTTAGAAAGTCTAAGGTTAAAGTTCTAAACAGAAATTGTAGTAAGATTATTGAAATGTGCGAGGACCTGAGACTAACTGTTCTGAATGTAAAAACTACTGGGGATTCAGATGAAGAGTTCACCTTTTTGAGAGGTACCGCGTCTTCCACTATAGACTTGTGCCTTATTGGTGGAGACTGGAAGAATATCGTCGAAGATATGATAGTAGGAAACCAAATCTACTCGGACCACCTCCCGGTCACAACGAACGTTTTGCTGACGACTAAATCACTCGAAACACCTGAGGTACCTTTTATCCAAATTATCTTGGAGAGAACTTTTGCGGATCGATACGCCACAGACCTGGCCCAGCTCTCCATCATGGAAACCGAAACTAATTTAAATACAGCGTTATGTACGGAGTATATTAAAACGGCACAAAGTATGCAGGCTCGAAATGGTGTATCTTTTAATCAACCACGGTTCGACCAGCAGTGCGAAACGCAAAAGTTTTGTCCCGTCAATATTTACATCGGGTCCAAAAAGAGGGTTCTCCTTCTGCAAAGTCGGACTACCAAGTGGTAAATCTTTCATATAAAGAACTTTGCATTTGGAAACAACGGCATTATTACCGCAGAATCGAATCGGAGTTGACGGAAATTAAAGACAGTAAATCTTTCTGGTCAATGGTGAGAAGAGTAAATAGATCACAGTCTCGTAGAAATAAATGTGAAAAATATTGTCTTTTAAATAAAACTCCGGAACGAAACGTCTGTATGCTGCGTATTGGCTTTTATTACTGACTAGTTATTCCCTAAGATCTAACAATGTGTGTAAGGTATGTGTTTCACCACTAATTGGCCAAAATAGAAATAATACACCAGCAAGGGTGCAGCAGCAACAAGAGCTATTAAATTGTGGGCACACGGGATCGTTCCGTTTAAGCTTCGCTTCACAACTAAATTTATTGCCCTTCATGGGCCCATATATAAATCGCTGCTCTCTGCGACAGCAATTATCTGGCGTCAGATCATTGCAGAGGCAGAGAGAGTTAACAAGAGAGATTGTTATCTTTTTTTTTTAAGAGTTAATAAGTTAATTAGACAGTGAAGGCTGTTGGCCTTTAGCCTTATTTGAAGTTTTTTCGAGTCTATGTGCTTGCGCAAAGTGAGCCTTCTGTCGAGGTGGACACCAAGGTAAACAACATCGTTGGATTGTGGTATCATAGTCGCGTTTAGGGATATCTGGGGACAGGTGCTTCTGTTGAGTGTGAACCTTACGTGCTTACACTTTTGCTCGTTAATTTTTATGCGCCAATTGGCCAGCCACTCCTCCACGTGAGATAGGTGGCTTGCCAAAAGTCTGGATGCGATAATTGGACATCGTAATCTGCTTAGAATTGCTGTATCATCAGCAAAAGTGGATATTGTTAGTCGGGGGTCTGTTGGGATGTCGGCAGTGTACAACACATACAGAAAAAGACCGAGAACGCTACCCTGTGGCACTCCGGCTCCAATGATGAACTCTTCCGTTATGTACTCATTTTGCCGAACAGAAAAAACTCGGTTGCTGACATAACATTCTAAGAGCTTGTGTGTATTTGGAGGAAGCAGTGTCCTAATTTTATATATAAGCCCGTCCAACCAAACGCGGTCAAACGCTTGGGCAACATCTAGGAAATTGGCAGAGCAGTATTCGTGGTGCTCATACGCAGTCCGAATATCTGAAGTTAAACGGTAGCAGGCTAATGGGTCTATATGATGACGCTTGTGCTTTATCCTTTCCTGGTTTCTGAATCATTATGATTGTCGATTTCTTCCACTGAATTGGAAAGTATCCACATCGCAGTACGGCATTGAAGATTCTCGAGATATATGTAATGGCAGGACTTGGAAGTTCCATAATCATTTTAGGCGTAATAAGATCATGTCCTGGTGCTTTTTTGGGATTGAGTTCTGTTATAATGTTTTTTATTTCAAGCGAATGAACTTTGATTGGGTAAGTCTGTGCGGCAGTGGGAATTAGTGGCAGTGCATATGCATTGGTTGGTGGATTCGGCTGGAAAACATTTCTTAAGTGAAGGGCAAAGACATTTGCCTTTTCTTCGTCGCTGCGGGCCCATTTTCCTCTCTGATCCCTTAAAGGCGTATCTACCTTTGCAGGTGGCTTTATGATTGCGTGTGCCCTCCATAGGGGGAATTTGGTGCTTGTAGGCGATAGTTTTTCGATGTAACGGCTATGGGCTAGCTGCTCCTCAGCTTTGAGTGCTTTGTGAAGTACGCGTTCTGCATGTCTCAGGCGAGTCCTTGCAGCAGGCGACCGATTGCTCTGCCATTCTCCTCATAAAGCTGTTCGTTAATCTACGATCTTGCTTAGGTGTAGTTGTTGCTGTTGTTAGTGGGCTCGAGTGATGAGCTGCAGCAGTAATAATTGAGCTCAGGGCTTGGACTGAAATTTCAATGTCTTCTTCGCTGTTTATGGTTGGGCTCAGTTCAATGTGACTGCTAATATATTTTTTGTATTTGAGCCAGTTTGTCTTCTGTGATGTGAGTCTCCGAGGATACTCTCTGATTTGAAGACACTCCAGAAGGGTAAAAATAATCGGATAATGGTCTGACGACAAATCTGCGAGTGCTTTTGCAGTTATCAAATTTTGTGGAACTTTTCTTGTAATGGCAAAGTCTATAAGGTCGGGTATTTTCTTGGGATCTGCTGGCCAATATGTAGGCCTACCCGGAGATAAAGTTATCTACTAATAGCTTAACATTAAAGAGAAGATGTGCACATGCAAGTGCGAACTCAAAGTAAAACTAGCTATGTTATCTATGGCGAGGGCTGCACCAAAAGAAGCCTGAAATGGCTTAACACCGGCCGCGTTGAATGACCTCTGGTATTCAAGTAATTGGTAGAGGTGCAAGCTTATGTATAGCCCGCATAACGACACCGGATTTGGTCTTAACTTCTGCCACCCGGATCTTTCCATCAGCGCCAGGGTATACTTCAACGACGACGCCGAGCATCCAATGTTGCGGAAGCGCGTTGTCCTCGTGGAGATGAACGACGTCTCCTTTCTCGAGGTTGGAAGCGTCGCGACTCCACTTGTGCCGCTGCTGAAGTGTTTGAAGGTAGTCGCGAGACCCATCCTTCCAAAATTTCATTTTGATTGCGGAGACTATCCGCCATCTCTGCAAGTACGACACCTTGTCGTCTGGTTCTGGATGCATGGCAAATGCGCTGGCGTGATGGCCTCTCCATCGTTTGGGCTGGTTGTGTCGACACCGGTCGGCCGGGAATTCAACACCGCCTCCACATCGACGATTATGGTCTGCAGCTCGTCTTCGCAGGGTAAAATGCTGCCCAGTGCTCTCAAGAGCAAATGCTTCGCCGACTTCACCGCGGCCTCCCAAGGGCCGCCGAAATGTGGAGCTCAGGGCGGAATGAAGACACATTCGGTTCCTCGAGTTGCCAGATGAGCAACTATGCCAGCCGTGTGAGCATCGAATTGGTCCTTGAAAAGAGCCAACTCTCTCGCCGCACCCACAAAATTGATGGCGTTGTCGCAGTACAACTTGCTCACAGGGCCACGCCGGTTGAGGAACCTGGATAAACATAAAATAAACGATTTAGAAGTCATGTCTTTCACTAGTTCTAAATGGACAGCTTTAGACAAAAAGCACACGAAAACTGCAAGATAGACTTTTACTGGGGGCTTGCCTCTAACCTTCAGTGACATCTTAATTGGACCACAAAAGTCCACTTCGCTTACCTCAAACGCCACGCAGGCGGTCTGCGGGTGAATTTCCCATTATCTGCTGTAACAGCCGTGGTTTATAATGGAAGCAATGTACACAATGTCGAACTACAGCGCTACATTCTCTTTTTGCATTAATCAACAAATTCTTTTTCGTAGTATACCAACCAAAGACCGCGGTCCTGAGTGACAGTTTGTACGATGCAAATGTTGTAAGTAGAGCTGTACAAATCGGTTATTCTTTGGCATGAGATGTGGGAATTTAGCATTGTGCGCAAGAGTGGATTGGGGTAAACGACCTCCGACTCGCAACACATTAAAAGTGAGTCCTCCCTCTGCTTCTGTGCATATGAATGGAGTAAGCTTCTGATATGATGTTTGCAGTGGCAATGATTTGCTCAATCGCTGTATTTCCTCAGCAAATGAGACACCTTGAATGCTTTGAACTACTGTCAAAAACGCTCTATCGAGCTCTTGGGCTGATAGGACAAGTGATTTGCTTAGGTTCCGCCTTTTCCCATCAATAAACCGTCGCATGTATGCTACCACACGAATGATCTTGGGAAACGATGATGTTTTATTAACTAGCTCACAGATTCTGTTTGGTTCAGTATGGACGACCAATGCGGTAACAGAAAGACGTTATTCCAGAATATGTTGTTCATGTGCTAGGTTCAAATGGGGATTTTCCGGCCATTGCCCAGTGTCTTGTTTTAACAACTGTGGGCCAGTTAACCAGAAAGATTCATTGAGCTCACTGATTGTGCATCCACGGGGTACCAAATCTGCAGGATTTTCCTTTGTTGGCACGTGACGCCAAGTTATATTGGGAATTAGTTCCTGTACATCGGCAATTCGATTTGAAACAAAAGTGTTGTACTTAGACGGATGTTGTCTAAGCCAGTGCAATACTACTTCGGAATCCGACCACAACACTACTTGTTCTACAGGACAAACAATCTCCTGCTTGACCTTGTCCCAAAGATTTGCCAGCATATGTGCAGCGTCTTGGGACAGTTTTGGTTTTCAAAGGAGCTACTTTGGATTTCGCAGTGAGTAAGGTTACAGAGACACCGTTTGGTTGAACGACTCTCACATAAAAGCAGCATCCATATGCTCGGGTGGATGCGTCTGCGAACCCGTGTATTTGACACGTTATTTGCTTTGTGGTTCCAATATACCGAGGAATTGTGATCAACTCAAGCGTTGAAAAACACGCTACGACTTCCTCTCAACGAGACCGAAGTTGTTGGGGTATTACCTCGTCCCAATTGAGGTTGTGTCGCCAAATATCTTGAATTAAAATCTTAGCCTTCATAATAATGGGACTCAGTAAGTCGAGGGGATCATAAAGTCTTGCTGTAAACGATAAGATTGACCGTTTCGTCGGTTCAAAAGACCGAGCAATATCAACTTAAGCTGACATGGAGTACTTAAAGTGATTAGTACTTGGGTTCCAAACGAGTCCTAGAGTTTTTGTATCTTCTTCCTCTCCAAGCAGAACCGCATCCTCCCCGCCCTTGTTGTTGCGTCGACAATTTGATGCCCATTTCGCTAACACTAGCCCGGCAGATTCTAGTATTTGCTGCCATTCACTACGCACCAAATTCACTTCCTCTGGCGTGTCAGCACCTGACAGTAAGTCATCAACATAAAACTCCATTGCAAGTGCTCTAGAACCCATAGGATGTGATGAAGCATACAATTCGCTCAAATATTTTAGACATCGAATTGCTAAAAATGGTGCTGACGCCGTTCCGTATGTAACGGTATTTAAACAATAAGTTTGGAGAATATCCGAAGGGTTTTCTCTCCACAAAATCAACTGAAATTTTCGCTGAGCCTCGTCAATTTCTATCTGACGATACATTTTTGTAATGTCGGCTGTAAGCGCGAACTTGTTGCAATGAAACCGGAGTAGTAGTGAATACAAAGTTGGTTGTATTGTAGGACCAACTGTGTCGACGTTTTGCACGATGCGTCGAACACTACACGCAACTGTGTTGACGTGCTCTGTGGCCTTAACACGCATTGATGAGGTACATAATGCGGTTCTCTCGGGATATTACAATCGATTGGGGACATGTGGCCAACGAAATGTATTCTTTCATAAAAGATATATACATTTCACGAACACTAGGTTGTTTTACCAGCCTGCGCTCCAAAGCCAAATACCTTCACTTTGGTGTGTCAAACGATGATCTGAGGCATTGAGGGCTTGACTTAAAAGGCAGAACAACACTAAATCGACCCGATGGTAGTCGTACAACATTGTTGACGAATGACTTCTCACAGAGTAGCTGCTCTGGGGTTAGCATTTTGGCTTCAGATGCATTTGGAACGTGTTCCAACTCCCAGAATTTCCGAACTAAAGTATAGAGAGGACAATTTTCTTGACTACTGGCAACCATTGAACTTGAATGAGGAGCTCTACTTTCTGACGTTTTATAACGTCCCGACACCACCCATCCGAATACCGAATTCTGCAGAGTTAATGCTCCATCGCTTCTCTTTACTTGCCCAAACTTCAAGAGATCAAAAAAGAGCTCAGCTCCAATAAGCAGATCGACCCTTTGGGGCTTGAAGAAAGGTGAATCTGCTTAAACTATGTCGTTTGGGATGTTAAACTCCTTAGTAGAAATGGTTTTCTCAGGTTGATAGGAAGAAATTGATTTGTGAATGCTCAACTCAGCATCAGAGTTAAAAGTGTTGTCGCGAGACGCAATTGAGGTCTCAACTGTATGCTGCGTCGTTGAACTAATCTTTCCTATAGCGAGCAAGCTAACTTCCTTTCGAACCTTTTCCAACTTTAAAGTTTTGGCTAAATCATTAGTAATAAAGTTCATTTGTGAACCCGAATCCAGTAGCGCTCTTGCTAAGTGTTAATTTCCCGATTGATCCATAATCTTAATCAAAGCAGTGGCTTGGATTACCTGATCGGACTCAACTGATTTAGCAGCATGATTCACAAATGACACCGATGCTGATGGTGAGTGTTGGTTTGATTCGGTTGCTGATGGCTGTTGTGCCATGCTTGTTTGCGATACACCAACTGCATATTTGTGAAGTAATGTATGATGTGGTTTTCAGCATACCCTGCAGTGTGACGATCTACAAGTCGAGACAGCATGACCCTTTTTTAGGCAATTCAGGCATAGAGGAAAACCTTTAACAAATTTGAATCGATTTACAAATGGTAAGGCAGCAAATGATGTACATGTGTGAATAAAATGTTCATTTGAATTGCAAAACACACATTTCGAAGTTTGAGATTGATTTTGATGAGTGACTGACAAAGAAGTCTTAGATCCCCTTTTCAATTGATTTTCTCGATCTGATTTTCGAGATTTATCTCTTCCCGTAGCTTCACTGGCTGATAGATATTGATATCGTTTGTTCAGCAACTTTCGCAATCAGCCCAAAGAGGAATTTTGGTATAGCCCAATGCCTCTTCCCATCTGGATCGTGTACCAGAATCAACCTTCAACATGACAACATGAATAAGCATCGCGTGAGCTATATTCTTATCATCCCCAATAGATAATAAAGATTCATAAATTCCAGTCACGGTATCTAGCATAGAACGAAGAGACAATGCGGACGGATGCGACATGGAAGGGATATCGAACAATTTTGCAATACTATTAAAATATATCAGACAACTGTTATCGTACACCCGTTTAAGAGCAGCTAAAGCCTTTGGAACGCCTTAGCCGTACCTAGGCGCTTGTCTACAAGGCTTTCAAATAATCTAATAAAACTTTTATACTCTGCATAGTCTCCACTAAACTTTGGCAACTTCATATGAGGCAGTCGCTTTGCTTGCGAACCCGATGCAGATGTATTCATCATTGAAGCATTTTCCATGCGCATGCGAACGACCACCAGCTGATATCAAGGTAGATTTTGCCTTGACGCACAAATTTTCTAATTCGGCACGAGACGCCAAAGAAGAATTTATTTTGTCTAACTCATCTTTAATTTTAAACACTTTTCCAATGTACTCATTTAAAATTTCAAACCGGCATTCTAACTCAACAGCGGTAGCCGACTTTAAATTTTGTTTCACTGACTCATTAATCCGTTCGATGTCATGGATTATGCGTTCTCGTCGTTGAAGTAAATTATCTTCTTCATTTTCCGACTGAGATTGGTTAAGTTTAGCCCTTCTTGGACCCATTGTTAAGCACTTCAAAGGTGTTCGACTAACTTGAAAATATTTTCGCATAAAGGCACTGTGAAATTGCACTTACAATAAAGTTTAGCCCACTGTAAGCAAATTGAATACGTTTAACTTGGGCAATAGACAACGACTGCAATGATCAGCTGCTACTGATCCAAAGCGCCGAACACAAATTTTTGTGACAAACACTAATTAGCGTTTTGGAGTATAGGGCGCTTAAGCAAATCTGTGCATGCTTAAGCAAAAATATATACATACATACATACATACCGAATACAAACAGAGTGCCGCGCGCAAAAAATTTGCCCAAAGAAAAATTGAAAACGAAGGAGACAAAAACATATTTGTATACAAATCAGAAGTGGCACGCGCATTCCATTTTGTTTATGAAGTTTAACTAAGGAGGTGCTCAGCAATGACAACGAAATTTACATACAATGTGAGCACTGATAAATCAGAATGTCACGAATGTAAACTCAAGATGACCGGCCGTCAAGCAGCTAATTTGAAGCGGCACCGTGAACGAAAACATAAAAGCATTCTTGAACAAATTATTGTGAAAAAAAGTTCCTAGTGTGGCAAACAAACACAAATATATGCTCAATTTCGTGAGTGAAAGACTGATCAAAGTGAAAATCTCCAAAGAAGCCATTTCGGATGCTTGTGTAGAGCTTATAACAAAGAATGGTCGGCCTTTGAAGATGTTGGAGAATTCAGGCTTCCGTATAATCATTGAGCCTTTGTGCAATGCTTTTGAGCCGCCACTTGCTATAAACAGGCAAAACATTAGAGATTTAATTGCATTAAAAGCTCAACGCATACGAGAAAGCATAATCAATGTTTTGCAGAATCGGTAAGTTCAGGAAAAATATGTCTGTACATATCTACATTTATGCATACATACATGGCTAGCTAAATATTTGTATGTATGAATTCACTTGCATATATACATATGTATTTATGTATGTACATACCAGAATGGCCAATTTAGCTATTTTTCCCACCAGACATTAGTATTTTCTAAGCTCGAAAACTGGAGCCTGCAATTCTAGCTAACTATTTAACATTGATGAGCTATTTAACAGTCGATACCTGGTGGGAAAAATATCCAAATTGGCACTGCTGATACATATGTACATATGCCGAAAATCGACGTACATGTTTATGCATTCATAAGTATGTATATATTTTTAGGCGTGTGATGAACTTGTGATATATATGTATGTAGTATTTGAAGGCCAATAAATGAATTGACAATCAATAATTTATAATATTTTCAGTGTTATTTCTGATTGATATCCATCAAAGCCGATTGTTTTAGTCGTTTAGACCAGTCGATAATTGGCATAGATGTGCAAAATGCACATTTTCTGGGTTTGCAGAAAAATTTCTGGGTTTGCAGCCCTGCAAAATACATTATAATAGAATTTTACTTCCTCAGCCTGGAACTGAGGAGTTCGACCATCAGGCTGGCATCCTTTTATCTGGCTCACGGCAGCGGGGGCCCTCCACCACCAAAACTATTCCAATACCTTATTGGTGCTGCTCCCAACACTAGCCTCATTCTAGGGGGTGATGCCAACTCACACCACACACTATGGGGCAGCACAAACATAAATGAGCCAATAAATGTCCTTCACCCTAGAGGATTCAGGACCCAAAAAAGACAAACTGGGAAGTACACAATAAATTCCTAGTCCGAACGCTTGAAATGTCCCCACCATTCACACCAAGTACGGGAAAACAGATAGACGAGCTTGTAGAAACGCTTGCCACGGCGTAAAAAGACTCGTTTGATAGGGCCTGCCCCCCTAGAAAAATAAAATCCACCCTCAAACCACTATAGTGGTCTGCAAAGCTTGTAAGCTCAGGAAAGAATGTAGGCATACATTCAACGTAGCCAAACACAACGACCATACAACCGATTGGGAGTTGTATAAGCAAAAGCTAAAGCAAAAACGAGAGCGTAAGTTAAAGTCGGCTCTAACCGACTTCGATATACCCGTTACTCATGGAAAGAAATGTTTAATAACCTTGCTGTGTGCCTGAGGTGGGACTGCCGAAAAGTATGCAACATTTTTTAACTCGGCTATTTATCAACCAATCTTGATGAAAATTTCAGGGCTTATAGATATTGCGAACATAAATATACGTTTTAAATTTGAGATCGATATCTTTAAAACTGTGGAGTTATTCATCATTTTTTATTGTGGGGGCGGGGGTGGGTGTGGCAAAAATTTGAAATAAACTTGATCTGCGTGCAGACAATAGGAGTCTACATTTCAAATTTGGTTGCTCTAGCTCTTCTAGTCTCTGAGATCTAGGTGTTCATACAGACAGACGGACGGACGGACAGACGGACATGGCTTTACCGACTCGGCTGTTGATGCTGATCAAGAATATATATACTTTATAGGGTCGGAAATGATTCCATCTGCCTGTTACATACATTTGCATGACTTTAGTATACCCTTTTACTCTACGAGTAACGGGTATAAAAAGTATATACAAAAAAGCAATTAGACGGGCTAAACGAACATCTTGGGCACATTTCTGTAGCAATATAGAATCAACCTCTGACGCATTTCGTCTTAGGAAAATCTTGGCAAGCTCACCAGTGTCGCCAGGGCTATTGCAAAAAGCAGACGGAACCTGGACCGAGTCCAGAGAGAAATCTCTAGACCTTCTATTGTGCACTCATTTTCCTGAATGCTCCATAAACTCACCACCAACGGGTGGGTCAACCGACCTGTCCATAACACACAATAAGAATATAGTAACAGCAACAAGAATTAAGTGGACAATCGACTCGTTCGAACCATTTAAGTCACCAGGGCCTGATAACGTATTTCCTGCCCAATTACAACACACAATTGGGCAAACAATGAACTGGCTTTACACAATATATGTAAGCTGTCTGAAGTTCAACTATATCCCCACTAGATGGAGAGAAACTAAAGTAGTCTTTATACCAAAGGCTGGCAAGCCCTCATATGTAAAACAAAACGACTATAGGCCAATCAGCCTGTCTTCATTCCTTCTCAAAACCCTAGAGAGAAGTATAGACACCTACCTAAGGCAGACTATAAGCCCCTCTCTTTTAGTACTCGCACAACATGCGTACGGTAAGGGAAGGTCACCTAAAACCGCCCTACACTCCCTGGTCTCAAAGATTGAAAAATCTCTTAAAGTGGGAGACTACTCTCTAGTTGCATTTCTCGACATAGAGGGTGCCTTCAATAATGTCCAACCTAGTGCCATCACCTCTGCCTTGGCAAATGTGGGAGCGGATACGCCACTGATTGGGTTCATCGACCAATTGCTAACCAGCAGGTCGGTGCACTCGCAGCTTGAAGGCGTTATCGCTCACAGATTTGATAGCAGAGGCACGCCCCAAGGAGGTGTTCTCTCTCCTCTACTATGGATCGTAACAGTTAACCAACTACTTCGGTTCAAGGACTCGGAGGGACACGTGGTGGTGGACTACGCGGACGACATTGCAATTTTAAAATGTGGAATATTCCCACAGACTCTGAGTGACCTCAGAGTGACCTGACGACATCTTGTGGTCTGGGTGTAAACCCAGACAAAACGGAACTAGTACTCTTCATCAGGAGATACAAAATTCCTAACCTTATCCCTCCTAAAATCAACGGAGTAAGCCTAACATGGGAGACTATGTCAAATACTTGGGAGTCATTCTGGAAAGGAAGCTACTCTGGAACGACAACATAAATGACCGCATAAAAAAGGCAACAATTTCTCTTTTCTCATGCAATAAGGCTATAGGCCGAAAATGGGGTTTTTCCCGAAATATAGTACATTGGCTTAACACTGCCGTAGTATGCCCTATGCTACTATATGGATCACTAGTATGGTGGCCAGCACTCGAGAAACAATTTGTCCTGAACAGCCTAAATAAGGTACAGAGAAGCGCTGAGATATGTATGAGCTGCGCGCTCCGAGCCACACCAACGGAAGCGCTCAACACCATATTTCATCTCGTACCACTAGAACTCCTAGCAAAACAGATGGCTATCACAACAGCCCTCAGACTACGAGAATTCGATTCCTGGAAAGGGGATAATTTTGGACACTCTACTATACTCAGCCACCAAGCGGGTATTCCGTCAAATACAGTCTACTGTATACCTCGAACGACGTTCGACAAATCGTACGACGTCTACATCCCAAGCAGAAGCGAATGGGAAAACCTTCCCCATAGCAGAGCTAACGCCATAAATATCTACACTGATGGTTCTAAGCTCGCCGAAAAAGTAGGAGGGGGAGTATTCTCTCCCAACCTAGATTTGAACTTGACGTTACGCCTTCCTGACCACTGCAGTTTGTACCAAGCGGAAGTGGTAGCCATCCAGGAAGCTGCCACCTACCTTAACACACTCACGGTCATAGAAGAAAACGTCCTTAAAGCACTTGAGTCACATACCAACAATGCTAAAACACTTACTGATACTCCTAATATGGGTGCCTGGACACCGGAACATAGACGGAAATAAATCTGCGGACATCATGGCCAGACTAGGCACAACCATCGAGCTCCTTCCAGAGAAGAGCGCGATAGGGATGCCTATGGCTACCTACAAGATTCACATTAAGGCCTAATCACTGCGTCTTGCTACGGATAGGTAGAAAACCCTTTCCTCGTGCTAGCAAGACTTACGTGGCCAGAATTCAACTTAAAACGTACTAACACACTTTTGCGTTACAGAAGGGAACACATAGCGCTTCTAGTAGGTGCCCTGACGGGTCATTGTCTTACTGGCAGACACGCAGCACGTCTAGGCGTAGCACACCACGATTTCTGTAGAAGTTACAGATATGAGGAAGAGGAGGAAACGGTACAGCACCTTCTGTGCCACTGTCCTGCTCTCAGTAGGAGGAGACTTAGGATTCTGGGTCAACCCCTTTTAACCAATCTCTCGGAGACATCCGAGCTAGAGATCCCACCTTTAGTTAATTTTATTGTAAATGGTTAACAGGGAATATATGGCATCGCAACGGGCGACTTGTCGCTCTCAGCCATCGCAACCTAACCTAACTGATGAGTTGAATTATTAGAAAAACTGGCGAAAGGTCACACTGATCGCACGGTCGTGTTTATTTGGCGCTCCGGGAATGAGTTCAATTTATTATTTTAAACTCATTCGGTATACAACGGAAGTTTGTCAAACGTTTGCCCAAGTGCCGTCCGAGTTCGTTTCATCAACGTGCCCTGTCAACTTACTGCATCTGGAGCCGGATTTGCGACCTGCAAAACAACCCCCATCGGCAGCATCAGCTGTCTCAAGTGTCTAAGGTCTAAGGTCAAAGTCTAAGGTTCGACCGAACCGATTCGAACCGGTTCGAGGAACAGATTCTTAGGGATTCGGTTCCGGATCAGTTTGATTTTATTTAATTATAAATTTTTGGGCTTTAAGTTGGCGACGGAAGTACCAACTTTACGTTTTACGTCATTTTGAAATAGTCTAACGCTACGTCTAAGGTGCTAGTGCTGACAACCAGTCATCGCTGACACTTTTCAGCTAGATTAGATCTGAGACTACAATCAAAAAACTAGGTAGACACAAAAACAATTGAAATAGGTCTAAGTCCATGTCCAATAATCTTAGAATAAGAATTGTAGCCGTCAATAATAATACTTATTCAAATGCCAAGGCCAGTAATGATGTCAAAACACAAGAGATCAGAATACTCTCCTATAGCGGGACTTGCAAAGAAAGTACTTTGCACTGAGCTCTTCAGATACGTAGCTTCATTCGATTTTTATTCGCTATCAGAGACCTTTCTTGAAACGGAACTAGTAAATATTGAAACGGTACTGAAAAAATATGCCCTTAAGTGGATTCCTGCCATTAGGGTCAGCAGCAGAGGAAGAGAAAGTGGTGGAATGCTGTACGATATAAAGAAAACTCTTTGCGACAGCAAAGTGGCATGTTTCCTAGAAATAGATAAAAACACCTTAATTCAAATATCCATTTAAATTCAAAAAATCAACCGAAATATAGAAAACCTATACAACCTTCTGAATCTGGTACAAGCCGAAGATAAAAAAATATGAAATTGGCTCAAACAGCACCTCCAGGAGGGCCAGGGCCAAGCTTCTCTCAATCTCTTGGCGAGTTTGCTTATAAATTTTCGCACAAGAGAAAGGGACCTACAACGCCGAATCCGAACGGCAATAGTTAGAGAATTTTTGCTTTTTCATGGCTAGTTACTTCACAGCTGGTGCCAGTAGCTGGTGAAGGGGACCGGGTGTGTAAAAGCTTTTTTCTAAAGAAAGAAAAAACTTTTTCTATTAGATGGTCCAAGACGGGATCGAACCCACAACCTCCCGCACCAGCAGCCACACATACAACTGGTACGCCACACGCGGCGACAAGCCGAAGATAACCTCATGATAATAGCCGATTGCAATGCGAGAATTGGGGATTTGCAATTATGTGGGCAAAGTCCGCAGCTCATACAGACGCGACTTGTAGAAAGAAGAGAAGCCAAAGACAAAGTTATAGATACGAATGGTCGTCGTCTGAGCGAACTAATAGAAATGTTTGGATTTACTGTGGTGAAAGGGAGGACAGCCAGCGACGCATCCGGAGAATATACATTTTTGCGGGGGGAATCCCGATCCACAATAGACTTCTGTCTTGCAAAAGGGAATTGGTTGGAACTGATACAAGATGTCAAAGTGCATGAGATGATATACTCGGACCATTTACCATTCGAGATAGCACATAACCTTTCCACAAATCAGTCGATCTGCACCCAGCAACTAAAACTCCTGTCCAAGCTGAGATGGTCTAATAAACTCATTTCTCGCTATAGACGTAATCTAGACCGCAATCTTCAAGACGGAAATGTACCAGCCGGGAACTCCCCAAATGAAGTAGTAGAATTCCTCACAAATTGCATTACAAGCTCGGCAATCGCACCTAGAACAGAAAACAGTACCCAATACAAATATGGTACACCAGGCAATGTGAAACAGCGCGACAGCTCTCCTTTAGAACCTTGAGAAAGGCAAGGATGGAGTACTTCCAAGAAGCAGTGCAAAAAATCAGTACTTCTCAAACCTGGCAAAGTCACTAGAGCGCATAAGAGACAGTAAGTCGTACTGGGAAGCCATAGGGAACCTAAATGGGAAAGCCTTTATTAAAGCTATAGCAGTCGATGCACCAAAACTAGGGGAGTACTTTAGAAACCTGTTGACACCAAGTGACGTTGGATACCTTCTGCATTACGCATCACCCTACATTGAAAATGAACAACTGGATGGGGCTGTTACCACGCAAGAAGTTACGAGTATAGTACAAAAACTAAAGGACAGAAAAGCACCTGGGCTCGACAGAATATCATTCCAGAATGCGATTGCGAAGGTTTTCTCTGCCGTGCTACTTTAGAGGCTAAACCGATGGGTAGATGAAACCGACCAGCTAACAGAGTTCCAACCAGGGTTCCGAAAAGGATACTCTACGATCGACTCTTTATATTTAGCGTCACCAGTATCTCCAGAAAGTATATTGATAGCGGACGTAAGCTGTAATGCTTAAACTGAACAATTTTGGCATTTCGACCAAATTTATTAATATACTTGAAAGTATGTATAATAGAAATGAAGCAGCCGTTTGGGATGAAGAAGTGTTATCCAACTGGTTTCCCACGGAGTCGGGTGTTAAGCAAGGATGCTTGTTAAGTCCACTTTTGTTCTCGATCTACCTCAATGATGTGTTGAAATATCTACCGGAAGGCATTCACATAAATGGATAGATAAAATCTCTATTATATGCCGATGACATCGTGGTGTTTGCAGAATCGCCAAAAAAAAATGCAAAATATGATAAATGCTCTACAAGAATATTATAAGACCTGGGGCCTCAATATAAATACCACAAAGTCAAAGATTCTAGTCTTCAAAAAACACTGGAGAAGACTTGCTCTAGAAGAGAAATGGTACTTGGGAGAGACCGAGCTTGAAGTGGTGAAAACTTATAAATACCTGGGAGTGTGGATCTACCAAAATCTACCAAAAAAACTGAAAGACGCGAAAGTGGCGAAAAGCTGTACCTGGATATCTCTCTTGAGCTGGAAAGATATACCAACGAGCACCAAATACAAACTTTTCGGAGCAGCTGTGAGGTCCATTATGTGCA
Source organism: Lordiphosa magnipectinata (assembly GCA_037044535.1). NCBI lineage: Eukaryota > Metazoa > Arthropoda > Insecta > Diptera > Drosophilidae > Lordiphosa > Lordiphosa magnipectinata. The sequence goes on along the minus strand of JBAMBO010000260.1, from coordinate 380,701 downwards.
ACGGCGCACAAGTCTGGGGGATTATGCAGTACGATGAAGTTGAGAACCTGCTCAGATACTTTCTGAAAAAGCTATTCCGACTGCCCAGAAACACTCCAATCAAAATGCTGTGACTGGAAACGGGATTGTCACCTCAACACATATTTACCGCAGACATGCACTTCTCCTATATGCAGAAGGTTTTTCGCATGCCCGAAATCAGACTGCCTAAAATATTGGCTGAGTTTCTGCTAAACGGACATCAGCAGTTCTTTCGGTAATGGCAACTTCTATCAGGCACTCATTGCGAAAGACTTAACCCCGAAGAAAGTTCAGAGTGGGAATCATGGGCAACAGAAATTCTTAAAAAGATGGATGCTTCGCATAGATCATCTTTTATGATCGATTTAGAGAGGAGCTCTCAGGGGCTAATATACAAAGAATTGAACTACGACCTAGGAAAAGAAAATTATTTCAACGACGCGTTTTCAGTGGGTCAAATTCGCAGAATTTTTATGGCCAGAGGTGAATTGCTCAAACTCAACTTTGTCCCAATCATAGCAAGCAGCAACACAGCATGTTCTCTTTGCAATTGGAACGAGCAGGAAAGCACTATCCATTTTATTGGAAACTGCCCAATCTTGAGGGAATAGAGAATTCTACATTTTGGTAAGGCAAGACTACAATTGCACGAAGTTCACCAGCTATTAAATGGATCAAATTGGAGGATCCTATATAACTTTATAAGTCAGGCAACTAAATATCGAAAACAAATATTGGAAGGGGACTTTTAGTTTTTTTTTTAGTAACACGGCCAACCGAATCTCGCGCTATGCAGTTGAACGATCTGGTATCTGAGGAAGACCCGGGAAGCCAGGTGTATTAGACTGAATAGCGAAGAATTTGGAAGGCTGTGATCGACTGACCGTTTCATACCATGTCGATTTATTTATTTTAGTGTTTTATATACAAAAAAAACTTCTTGTTCAGATATAAATTTGGAATCTAAGCTATCATCTATGTATTATCTGTTTTATAAATTTTAATAAAGAAGAACACTACTACTACTACTACTATAATAAAAAGTAAACTCCTTCTTTTAATTATTTTGTACTCGAACTAAACGGAATAAAACAGAGGCAATTGATGAAGATTTGTGTGGAATGGGTGTTTGGAGGTTCAAATAGCAAGCACAAAATCTTTACACACAAATTTTTTATTTAATGCGGGTTCTACAGATAAACCTGCATCACTCTAAAGCAGCAACCGCTGAACTGTTACTTCCTCCGGCGAATAAGATATTGTGTTCGTTCAAAAGCCATGGATTTCTGGTGACAGAATCAATGGCTTACAGACACCCAAATACAACCTTTTCCACACCAAGGGTAAGGGAAAAATTCATTCATGTATATTAACCAAAATACATTTTAAAACACTTTTACTTCCTCAGTTCAGTAATTTCGACATCACCACGGTTAGCCTGGAACTGGGGAGTTTAACCGTCAGGCTAGCCTCTTTTTATCTGGCTCATGACACTGAGAGCCCTCCACCATCAAAAATATTCCGGGACCTAACTGGAAACAGCGATGCCAACGCACACCATACACAATGGGGCAGCTCAGATATAAATGAGCGCGGTGAAACACTGTACAACTGCCTATAACAGTTAGATTTGCATATTGCCAATAAAGTGAATGACCCTACCTTCTTTATTATAAACAAGTGAGAAAGTCGGTCAAGCCCGACTATTACATACTCTGTACCCTTACACTCGCATTTGCTCACGAGTCAAACGGCCAGTTAACACACCTCTCTCTCTCTCTCTCTCTCACTAAGATTGCTTCTGTTCAATGGAATGCTGTGGTTATGGGTAGGATGGGTGGGGGGTGTTAACTGGCCGTTTTTTGCTCGTAACTTGAGTATCGTTCATCCAATCTTTATCATTCCTTCAGCAAATCGATAATAATTTTGATTACTAGATATCTCGAGAAGGTACGAACCGTCTATCTCCAAAACTGTAGGAGATATGAAGTTTTTTCCAAATTGCAGGGGCTTGAGGGGGCGTGGCAAATATTGAAAATAAACTTGATCTGCCTGCAAATATAAGAAATATATGTCCCATACATGTCAAACCTTTATCTCTTACCATCTCTGAGATCTCTTCGTTCATACGGACGGACGGACAGACAGACAGACGGACATGGCTATATCGACTCGGCTGTTGATGCTGATCAAGAATATATATACTTTATAGGGTCGGAAACGATTCCTTCTCCCTGTTACATACTTTTGCACAAACTTAATATACTCTATGTACCTTCGGTACAGAGTATAAAAATAGAAAAGAGGTCTTCGATATTACCCTCATCTCCGAAGACCTCTGTGACCACTTGATATCATTGAAGGTGCTGCCAGAGCACTCCTTCTCTGACAATCGATACATAGAAGTAGTACTAACTAATAATTGTCCCTCACCCAAAAGGATACAGAACCCAAAAAAAAAACCAATTGGGAAGTACACAACTAACTTTGCTCTAAAAAGCTTAGACCGTTCCCACCATACACACCAAATCTGAAAAAACAGATTGATGAGCTTGTCGATACGGTCAACATCGCGTATGCGGACTCGTTCAATAGGGCCTGCCCCCCTAGAAAAATAAAATCCACCTTTAAACCACCTTGGTGGTCTGCAGAGCTGGATAAGCTCTGGAAGGAACGTCGACATACATTTGAGTTATATAAAAAAAAATGAGGTACATATAAGAAAGCTACCAGGAGTGCCAAATGCTTCTCCTGGGCCCATTACTGTAGTAATATTGAAGCTACTTCTGACGCATCTCTGCTCAGAAAGATCCTGGCTAGCTAACCAACCCCGCCAGGATTCTTACAAAAAACAGACGAAACCTGGACCGACTCGAGCGAAGAATCCCTAAGTCTAAGCACACTTTTTCCTGAATGCTCCCTTTACCTAACACCTCAGGTTAGGCCAACCGACCTTTCTATGCAATACGACAAAACCATTGTCACGGAGACCAGAATTAAATGGGCTATCGATTCGTTCGAACCAAATAAGTCACCAGGTCTTGATAACATATATCCTGCCCAACTACAACTTGGTGGTGCAACTGCTCGCAGATGTGTTAACAGGGACACTCGGCAAGGAGGTGTCTCTCTCCGCTGCTGTAGGTTATAAGTAAGTTCAGCCTTATTTGGATGAACAAGCATGCTTGCTTGTTTCAGCTCGCTGATGTATTTAGTAACGGGGGCAGATACACAGCAATCATGGACTACGAAACATTGCATGAAAAACTAAAACTATTTCAATAGAATTCTCCAAAAATGTCAGTGCTACAAGTATGTTATATGCTCTTTAATCACAAAATAACATGCAAAATTAATAAGCTCACATACATACTTATGTACATTCCCTCCAATTTTATTTAAATTTTATTTATTTTTTTTTTTTTGTATCAAATATCTGGGATCAGTCCCCTTCCCATTGCTTATAAGGCTCTGTCGCGTATTATTTGAGACGGTCTAAAGTCGCTTATAAGCACACTGATTGGACCTTATCAGTGTGGCTTCTGACCTGGTAAATCCACCACAGACCAGATATTCACATTACGACGAGTCCTGGAGAAGTTCTATGAGAAAGATAAAAAAACGTACCATCTTATTGTCGATTATAAGGCCGTCTTCGACACACCGGGAAGGTTCTTTGATGCCCTGTCTACCTTTGGTATACCAGCAAAGTACGTTCGACTTTGCATGATGACTATGAGAAGTACGCAAAGCTTCGTCAAAATAAGAAAGAACCTCTCCGAGCCATGTGATACCAAAAGAAGTTTTAGGCAGGGTGATACCTTATCGTGTGACTTCTTAAATTGCTGATGGAGTATGTACTGCGTCAGTGTCCAAATGCCAACAGATCGGGCACCATCTTTTATAAAGATATAATGCTACTCGCATATGCCGATGAAATTGACATTATCGTCAAAAACGAACGAGCGGTAAGCACGCTGTTTTCAAAGATTAAGAATCAGTCTAGACAGATGGGCTTAGCGGTAAACGAGGCCAAACGAAGTACCTAGTATCCACGCGCAGTGAGTCTACGCGTCGTGGACAATCTGTTACAATGGGAGAGTATAGCTTTGAGGTTGTGAAGGATTTTGTCTACGTCGGCACGATGATAACCAGCGACAACAACATCAGCCTGGAAATCCGATGAAGAATACCTCTTGCAAACCGATGCTACTACGTTGGGAGTTTAAGAGCAGAGCCCTCTCTCGAAAAACGAAAATTGCGCTATACAAGTCCCTTATCATGCCAGTCCTGCAATATGGCGCAGAAGCATGGACAATATCATCAGCGGATAAGGCGGCGATTGGTGTTTTCGAGCGAAAGATTCTTTGGAGGATTTATGGACCTTTGAAAGTTGGCGAGGATTTTCGCATCCGAATGGATGATGAACTGTATGAGCTGTATAGGGACACTAGTCTTATCAAGCGCATTAAGCAACAGTGGCTACGCTGGATTGGACATGTCACCCGCATGGATGAACAAGCTCCAGTGAAAGGGGTCTACAGACGTGATGCGAAAGACTTTGGGATAAAAGACCCGAAGGGACGACCACCACTAAGATGGGAAGACCAGGTGCCGGAAGATTTTGCCAAGCTTGGTGTGAACACCTGGTGGCAGCTCGCACGTAGCAGAAGTTACTGGCGGGCATTGAGACCGTTAAGCGGTGGTGATTTAAATATCGGGCCAAAGAAGAAGAAGAAGATTATCGAAATGAGATGAACCTAGTTTTACGAGCAAAATGTTCTCCAGAGTGTCGTGGGCAAATCTATTTCGGCTATCAGATATCAGATATCAGGACTTACTTGGGTGACGCGACGAAACGTGCTGTAGCGAGCCAAATTTTAACTGAGCAGAAAAGAAACTAATCTAAGAAACCTATCAAAAATGGGCGTACAAGTTGTTCCAATTTCTCCCGGAGATGACAGCACTTTCCCCAAGAATGGCCAAAAGGTTTCGGTGCACTACACCGGCACTTTGGACAATGGCACCAAGTTCGATTCGTCGCGAGACCGCAACAAGCCTTTCAAGCTCACCATCGGCAAGGGTGAGGTGATCCGGGGCTGGGATGAGGGCGTAGCTCAATTGAGCGGTGGTCCAAATTGATCTGCTCACCGGATTATGCCTATGGCAGTCGTCGACATCCCGGTGTAATTCCTCCCAATGCGACCATGACTTTCGATGTGGAGCTGCTCAAGGTCGAGTAGAGTCGGAAAGAAAGCGAGAACTGTATACCAACACACAAACAGGCGCACTCTCACACCAACAAACAACTACCAAAACCAGGAACAATCCAAGCAGCATTTTTGAATTCTACTCAAAATGAAATTAGACTTAAACTGAAAACGCACCATCTTCTACGCCTACAATAAAAATACAATCTTTATTCAAAAAAAAAAACAAAAAAAAAAAAAAATATAATGAATTCTTCCTCGTAGTTACTGAATACTTTAATTGAGAGCCTAAAGTTTGCATGATTATTTCTGACGACTTAGGTCTATTAATTTTGCCCACAGCATGCTGCATTTTTTAATACCTTAAAGGAAATAACTAAAATTGGTAAGTAAAAAATTCCTAGTTTTGCAAAAAATAAGGGTGACTTACTTTCTTATGTTTATCGTACAAAATGCTATTAAGCAATTTGTTAAAGTCGGTAGTAGCGACTAAATTTAGAGTGTGAGACGCGCATCGAATATGATTTGGTAAAATCGTCTTCAAGGATTGATTTGTCATTATGTTGCGTTCGTAAATGGCGAAGAAAATTTGAAGTAACGCTTATCGTTCCGGACAACACCTTTCCACAAATGTTGCATTTTGGTGAAATTTTCAATTTTGCATCCGGTGTTTTCAATTCCGATTCGTTAGTCTATTTAGATATTGAATTAAGATTATAATATGAGTTAACAACCCGCTGTCGCCCTTCCCATCGTCCACTTCCCCGCCATGCCCTTCATAAACCCACAATGCAAGACTTCAGAGCCAAGAATCGGAGAATCGTCATGATAATGATTAAAAGGTAAAGTATAGTTCCTGGTGAGTCGATATGACTCACCTTAACTGGCGCCCGAGCGGCCGGCTGGACCCGGCATTAGTTTAGTGATAAAATTGTGGAAGTGCGCGGATGAGTCGGGTTAACTGGGAAAGAATGTCCAAAAGTAAAAAAAAAAACAAGAAAGAAAGTCGGTCAAGCCCGACTATAACATACTCTGTACCCTTAACGTCGCAGCTCGCATTTGCTCACGAGTTATACGCGCTCATCTCTAAGTTTCACTCTCTCTCTCTCTCTCTCTCTCTCTCTCATTAAGATTGCCGTTCAATAGAATGCTGTGGTGATGGGTGGGGGGGTGGGGGGTGTTTACTGGCCGTTTTTTGCTCATAACTTGAGTATCGTTCATCCGATCTTTATCATTCCTTCGGCATCGATAAATAATTTTGTTTTCAAGGTATCTCTAGAAGGTACGAACGATCTATCTTCAAAACTGTAGGAGATATGACGTTTTTCCAAATTGCGGGGGCGGGAGGGGGCGTGGCATAAATTGAAAATAAACTTGATCTGCCTGCAAGTATAAGAAATATATGTACCATACATGTCAAACCTCTATCTCTTACCATCTCTGAGATCTCTTCGTTCATACGGACGGACAGACGGACAGACAGACAGACAGACAGACGGACAGACAGACAGTCGGACAGACGGACATGGCTATATCGAATCGGCTGTTGATGCTGATCAAGAATATATATACTTTATAGGGTCGGAAACGATTCCTTCTCCCTGTTACATACTTTTGCACAAACTTAATATACTCTATGTACCTTCGGTACAGAGTATAAAAATATACAACAACAAGTGCTGTAAAAGTGTGTGCAAAAATTATTTAAATAAAATAAAAATCAACTACCCGCTGCGGTGGGGGACACGGTTTGTAATAACCAGTGATATCTCCCACGAGTGCAAAAAGTAGGTTTTAGTAAAATTAACCTGCGACAAAAATAAAACGTTACCCACTGCAGCGAAACGGCTGTATATGCCAATTCGCGGGTGCGAAAATACGTAAATAAATTTAATAAAAACAAAATAACAACAAATAAAGAATTATGAAAACATAAAAGTATTAAAAAATGACAAGTTCAATATTCCCTAAAAAAATAAGAGCAGTAACCGGGTAAGTGGTAGCCTGTTAGATACGCTAAGAGGTGTGGAATGCATCCGAAAAAGCCGCCTAGTGGGTTGTGTGGCAACCGTACCCTAGTAGGCGAACAGCCCAAACCGGAAAAATACGGACCATCGTGCCCAGTGCCAAAAATATAAAAAAAAATAAAAATACAAAAATTTAGAAACTGCACACAACAAAAAATAAATCAAAAAAACCTTCATAAAATGCACTGTAAAAAAAACCTAGTATTAAGTCGCACAAAAATTAAAATCAAAAAATTTCCAAATTTGTTTTAAGTTACCCAACCGACATATCAAGCACTGGCACAAAATAAAAAATTAAAAAAAACCTATTATGAAAATTAAATACAAGAAATAATTTAAACCAGTACTAAAGATATCTTCTCTCTTTTTCTGAATCTTCGAACTGTAAGGAAAATGCTACAAACACAGATCAAGGGACGAGTTTCCTTGCACCGGAAGGCGGATACCTAGGGTAAGTGAAACGTTCCAAGTCCTTTTACAAAAAAAAACAACAAAAGAAATTTTTCCCAATCAAATACCCTTGAAGAGTAAAAACTATTATTGAATTAAAAACTAAAACTGAACTAAAAATATCAAAAGTAGATTATTCTTTTTTATATTTATTGAAATTGTTCTTTACGTTCCTACGACCGGGGAAGTGAATACCTCCCTTTTCGTTTTATATCCGACTTCAGAAGAAATTTTGCACCCCTCTTAAATCGTTTCTATTCTTTCCTCAAAATGGAGGAAATTAAGGAAACATTAAACAAGTTTAACGAATGGCAGGAGTTAAGGAAGATGCTAAGAAGGTTGCCGATAGGGTGGTCACCTTGGAGGGTGACTTGGAAAGTCGTAATCCTGTTAGAGTTCAGCTCGCGCCTCTGACCCGTGCTCGCAATGAGTACGAGTTGAAAGAAACTCTGATTCTACCGGATTGCGTAAAAGAACTGCAACCCTTTGAGGGTCAACATGGGGGATACGTCTCGTGGGTCAACAGGCCGCAAGCAATTCTGAATGATTACGAAATCATCAAGAACAAGCCCAAGTCAAGAACAAGTCAATCGTTTTGCATATTAGGCAGAAAATAAGGGGTAACACCGACGTCACATTGGCATCCCATAATGTGCAGGACGACGATTGGCAGGAAGTCAAGCGTGTCCTCGCACTCTACTATGCCGACAAAACAGATGTGCGCACCTTGGAACACCAGCTGAATCGTATGACTCAGGGGGATAGGCCTTTGGACGAATTCTACATGGAAGTGAACAACCACTTCTAACTTATTCTAAACGCTTTGAAGAGTGGAAATCGCGGCCCTGACGTTGTCAGTGCTCTCATCGAGACTTATAGGGACAAAGCCTTGGATGTCTTCATCCAAGGCGTTAATGGAGAATTTTCCAAATTGTTGGTGGTTCGTAACCCTAAGGATTTGCCGAAGGCATACTCCTTTTGCCTGGAATTACAAAACTTTGTCTCGAGGGCTAGCTATAACCCGGCACCCTATGCTAACAGATCCTCACAACCTCCTCAATTTTACAGGCCCGTTTATCAGCCCGCAAATGCTCCTAGGTTTCAGAACACGTTCCAGTCTCAAGCCAGACCACCTATGAGACCCGCGTACAACCCTGGCCCTAGTAGGAGCTCCCAGTACTCACCTAGATTTCAGGGCCCAAGACCGGATATCAAGATGGAGTCGAACCAATCGGGTCAATCGAACCGTTTTGGGTTTGGTGCCCAACAGGACAACAGCTCTGGTGTCAAGAGAGCTTTGAATGGTCCCTCCAACCCTTTCCGAAAGGCTCAGAGGTTGTATCACCTCGAGCTAACGGTGTCTTCTCCAGCTTCGGGCCCGGATGGATTCAGTCAAGAGCCCTTACACGAACCTGCCTATGAGGAAGGTTGTCATAACGACGAGGGAGTTGTTTAGCTCCCGTCGCAGGATGAACGCGTGGATAGTTCGCACGAGGTATCCACTTGCGCAGGAGGGGAAGGGGCGAATTTTATGACAGATGCCTCTCCAGTGTACCATACCTAGAGTATGGAACCAAGGACATGGCTAAACTACAATTCCTCATAGACACCGGCGCAAACAAGAACTTTGCCCCAAGATATCTGCCGGCTGCACCCCACTTCCTACCCCTTTCCATGTTCAGTCAGCCGTAGGTGGCGTCAAGATCACGCACCACCTCCAGGGCCAATTTTTCAAACTTATCGGTAACAACACAACCATCACCTTTTCGTTCTCCCCGGATTGAACGATTTTGATGGTATTATCGGAGACGACACTCTCAAACACTTAGGGGCTATGGTAGACAGGAGAAATCACCGCCTGCTGCTACCTCCCGACATTGAAATACCTCTCTTTCAAAAGGAATCGTTGAATGTGTACCCTTTACTCTACCATCTACTCGACGTCGAACATTCAGAGGGTGTGAAACAACCATTGAGCGCTTTGATCAATGAGTTCTCGAAGATCTTTGAACCATTTTCACCTGGTGAATCAGTAGACACCAGCGTAAAAGCCGAAATTCGCACTAACACGGAGGACCCTATTTACGCCAAAAGTTACCCTTACCCAGCTAGTATGAGGTGTGAAGTAGAAAGGCAAATTGAAGAGCTTTTGAACGTAGGTTTTATCGACGCTCAAAAAGCCCTTACAATTCCCCGGTCTGGGTGGTTCCTAAGAAGCCAAAGCCCAATGGGGATAAGCAGTACCGTATGGTGATCGGTTTTAAACGATTGAACGTCTACACGATATCCGATACTTACCCGATTCCAGACATTAACTCTACCCTAGCTAGCCTCGGTGAAGCTTAATACTTTACAACATTTGACTTGACATCAGGATTTCACCAAATTCACATGAGGGAATCCGACATTGCAAAAACTGCATTTTCTACCCTGAAATACGAATTCCTCCGCCTCCCATTTGGACTAAAGAATGCCCCTGCAATCTTCCAACGCATGATTGACGATGTTCTGAGAGAACATATGGGTAAAATATGCTACGTCTACATTGACGATATAATAGTCTTTAACAAAGACTTGAACAGTCATTGGGAGAATCATCGCTTGGTCTTCGACAAGCTTAAAAAGGCGAGGCTCCAAGTAAATTTGGAGAAAACCTAGTTTTGTCTACACAAGTCGAATTCCTGGGTTACGTCATCACTTCTGACGGTATAAGGGCGGACGAGAAGAAAGTTGAGGCTATAACGAAAATGAAGCCTCCCACAAATGTCAAGGAACTAAAGAGTTTCCTTGGTATGACGTCATACTACAGGAAGTTCATTCGCGACTATGCTAAGGTCACTAAGCCTTTGACGAACTTGACGCGGGGCGAGTTCGCAAAAGTCAAGGCGAATCAATCGAAACGAATTCCTATTAAATTGGATGGACAAGCTTTGCAAGCCTTCGACGTTTTAAAGACAATTCTTTCGTCATCCGAAGTGCTGGCTTTCCCATACTTTAACAAACCATTCCACTTAACCACGGACGCTTCCAATTACGCAATTGGGGCCGTGCTATCCCAAGACGATCAGGGCAAGGACCGACCTATTTCCTATATATCGCGTTCATTGAATAGGACCGAGGAGAGTTACGCCACGAACGAGAAGGAGATGCTCGCCATAGTTTGGGCATTAGACAACCTCCGCTCGTACCTGTACGGAGCAGGCTGTATCAGAATTTATACAGATCACCAGCCGCTCTCGCTCGCGCTGGGCAGTAGGAATTTCAATGCGAAATTAAAGCGTTGGAAATCACGAATAGAGGAATACAAATGCGAATTAATTTACAAACCAGGAAAGTCCAACATTGTGGCCGACGCACTTTCGCGTATCCCAACGCAGTTGAATAATTTGAATTCTGACGCTGCCACCGTTCACAGCGCACTCCAAGACGCTTCACAATTGATACCACAGGTCGAGGTCCCTATCAACGTTAACAAGAATCAGTTGATATTCGACTGTGACCAAGCGCAATATAGCAGCGAACACCCGCACACGGGATACGTACGTCATTTAATTCCAATCAATGACATTACGATGACGAATTTAGCTACTTATTTGCGAGAGTACCTAAAGCCTTCGGTCATCAATGGCGTCAAGATTCCAGAACCTTATCTGCAGGATTTCCAAACTTGTGGCTTTGAGAATTTTAAGCTTTATAAAATTCGAATGACGCAACGACTGGTCTCAGATTTGTCAGACAGGGACGAAATATGTGAAGTGATTGAGAAGGAACATCGTAGAGCTCATAGGGGTCCGAAAGAGGTACGACTCCAGATCTTGGAGAAATACTACTTCCTTAGAATTGCTAGTAATATACGCTCTCAGCTGTCTTCTTGCGAATGCTGCAAGCTATTTAAGTATGAGCGACACCCAAATAAACCAGTTTTGCAACCGACCCCGATATCGAACTAACTTTGTGAAATTCTCCATATCGATGTTTTTACATTGAAAAGAGGATTTACTTGAGTTGTATTGACAAATTCACTAAATTTGCCAAACTTTTCCCCCTGGAATCTAGGTCAGCGATTCACTTGAGGGAAAAATTGGTTGAGGTGCTTCATTATTTTACGGTACCCAAGATTCTGGTGTCCGATAATGAAAGGGGTCTCCTTTGTCCAACCGTTTTGAATTATCTGCGAGAACTGCAGATAGAACTGTACTATACCCCGACTCAAAAAAGCGAGGTCAACGGTCAGATCTAAAGATTCCAATCCACGTTTGTGGAAATCTACCGCTGTTTAATAAAGCGAGCACCCAACGTTTAAGATTACGGAGCTGGTTCCCATAGCGGTGGACCGATACAACAACTCTGTTCACTCGGTAACACAGAAAAAACCGGTTGATCTTTTTTTCGATCGCACGTCTCGGATAAACTACCAAGGGTTGTCGAATTTCAAACGACCAACCTTGGAAAACGTCAAAGGATTGATTGAACACAATCAGGCCTTGGCTAATGCTAGCCATAATAAAAAAAGATCTCAACCTGTTGTTTACAACCAGGGAGATACGGTGTTTGTGGCCAACAAACAAATCTAAACAAAAGAAAAACCGCGATTTAGGGCTGAGGTGGTGCAGGAGGACAGGGAAGTCACTCTTAGGACTAGATCTGGGAAGGTTTTTCATAAATCGGATGTAAGGAACTAAATTGTTAAATGTAATAAAAGGGCGTGGGAAGTATGAGGACAAACGTTTCACTTTCCCAGGTTGACGGCCAAGTGAAATTAATCACTTTCTTTTTAATAAAATAAAAAATTAAAAAAACACGAAAAATTACTCTTACACACCAAACACTCACACACTCTAAAACATATAACAAACACACCAACAAAAAGACACAAATCACGAATTGTACTCACAAAAACACTTAACATTAGTATACAAAAAATGTTCTTAAATACATACAAAACACACAAAATCAAAGGCAAATTGACTATAACATCTTCCCATTCTTCCGTATTTCTCCCCTGACTTCGTAAGCGTGGTTATTTTCCACCTTGCGAGTGCCGTTCACATCTTTAAATACGATTCGCCCGTAATCCTTCTGCAACAAGGCGTTATTTGGAGGATCAATGGAGTATTCAAGCTCGCTCACATCATCAACCTGGATAAAATGCAACAACTTATCGGCGAATAAACAGAGAACACGGCCACAATGACTGATCGAAGAATTGGAGCCCTGGTCACACATTACCTGGAGGATGCCGCCGAGGGTATCAAGAGAATGACCAGCGCACCACTACGGAGGCCACGCTCCATAGACTGGCTGAGATCTGCCTGGAAGTGGGTCGCCGAATCGCCGGATGTGGTTGCCAAAAATAATGATCAACAAATAAGAATCAACTCCAGACTATTTGACTCCACGCATGAGTCGATCCAACAACTCAATAACGTCGTTGCAAGAGTGAACGCAATAGACGAGGATCTACATGCGACCACAGCGGTCCTGCACAAGGCCATCATATTGGCAAACCAGATCGCTGAAGTTATGAAAGCTTGCCAACTAGCTGAAACTGGAATAATCAACTCTAACCTTCTGGACCACGGGGAGATCGAAACCATACTGGCCGAAGTCGACAGCCTCCCTTACCAAAATGCCATCGAAGCGGTGGAATTCTCCCGACCCTCCATTTTGACCAATTTAACATTGTTGCTGCACATCCTGGCACTGCCCAAGGTGATAAAAAAAACAGTATCGGCTGATGTTCCTCTACCCGACGATCATCGACGGGAAGCAAGTAGTGCGGGAGCACAACAAATTGACAATGGATGCCAGCGAAACTTACGCCGTCATAGGCGTTTGTTCCTCTATAGGCAACACCACTGTTTCCCAGGAAGAGGACTTGATAAAATTGGAAGAGGGAAGCTGTATTCCCCCGACTGTTGATAGTAGGCCCAGCTGCATGCACTTACTTGAGGAATGAGCACAAAATCACCAAGCTCATTGAAGACGGGACGATACTCCTGACAAACTTCAATGGAACGGTGACTGCTACCTCAAAGCAGTACCAACTAAATGGGTCATTTGTCGTGCAGTTCGACAATGAAACGATAGTAATTGGTAATCGAAATTACAGCTGCTACTCGACAAATCATCTAATGGCCATGCCGGCCGTCTTGTCCCATGTATCGGCCGCTAACTACCAATTGTCGTTGGAGTATGTCCACAATGTTAGCTTGCAGAATCTACGTAAGATGTCCAGCATGACCGGCAGATTGCTCTTCTCCTTCCTCTCGGAAATATTGTTGACCTTGATTGCCCTTTCTTTGATATATCGAACTAACCCTATGGAGGAAGCTAACTTCCACCAGAGGGATCCCCAGGGTCACTGATGCCGCCACGGACCTGAGATCGCAGGCCGCTCATAAGTTACCCAAGGCTCATTGATCTTGTAGGGGGGAGGAGTTAACAACCCGCTGTCGCCCTTCCCATCGTCCACTTCCCTGCCATGCCCTTCATAAACCCACAATGTAAGACTGCAGCGCCAAGCACTTCCACAACAATGTGCCGGCCAGCAATTACACATTGAGCTGATCAAGTTGCAGCATAAGCGGCAACAATGTGCCGGCTAAACATAAACAAGCGGATATTGTAAAACGGGAGCAAGCGCTGGGCTGCGCAGCGACTGCGGCGTTCGCTGACTCAGCGCCAACGGGTGCGTAGGAACGGCTGGCTGCACTGGAGTGGCCAAGCCAACGATTAGAGTAAAACGGAGCGGATAAAATAAACCAAATAATATAGAAACCACGAATCTTTGTATTTGGGGGGAGCATCGTCATGATAATGATTAAAAGGTAAAGTATTGTTCCTGGTGAGTTGTTATGACTCATCTTAACTTATATATTCGGGGGTGCTTAACTCTGCGTACGCCACACATTCATACCTTATTGCTTAAGGCCTATTACCAGAACATATACAAATTTATGTCACGAAATTGCCTGTTATTTATGTTAAGTGGATTGTAAGCTATAGTGAGACCACAAATTTTAAAAATACCCTAAAAAATATCAAAAACGGCAGTCAAATGGTAGGTTCATACTGATTTGTCAGACGCTTGAATTCAAAATGTTTTATCAAATTAAAGTTCAAACAACTTTAAAACCACCTCACAGCTTTCGAAGTCATATGATGTACTACCACAAGTGTTCGCGACTTCGATATCCTTGGTAGAGAAATTCTTGAGGCACTTAAAATTAAAAAATATGGAAAACTAATGAAAAATAGTGCTAATCTATGTGCTAATATGTATAATATATTATTTTTTGTACATTTTTGTTGCATCTCGCTTTTGACTTCAATTTGTTCGATGCTGTCCGGAAATATGTGCTGCAAGTTATTTATTTTCAATTTAGTTCAGCTAATCGACTGTGCTTGCAATCCACACAAGCTATCGATGTGGCAACGCTATGATTATTTAGTTTCACTTCTGGAAATCAACAAAATAAATGAGACTAAATAAATGGCTCATCAGCTGTTCAAAGCTGTTTTTTTTTATATGAAGTTCAACATAATAATTTATTTTCGTGCGTTCTGGAAATAGGCCTTTACTGTAAAAAAGGTTTTAAGCAGCAGACTTCTGGTACGTATAGCGCCTTTATTCTCAACCGGCTTAGCTCTGCAGCTCTTAGAGGTGGATTGCCCATAATCGTCATTGTTGTTTTCTTGCGAAGTATTACCTCTCTTTAGCTCAGACATTTTGCACTGTTTTATTTTGAAACTATATTTTTCGCCTTGATATTTAATTGTCTACACGTTGACAAAATGAGTGAAGTAGCAAAGTTAAGTCAATTAATTCGTTGTGAATTAAAAATAAAAATGAATCATTCTTTTACAGCCCTGTTCAAAGCCAAGTAGATTTGCGCAGTTGGTTCCAACTCTCACAAATTCACTATCTGATCTTGCAACCGAAGATATACTTTTCACTTTACATATGAAGTTGTACAATAGAAATTGGAAATGCAAACGTTTATACCAAAATCTCTAGTGATTTCTGTGTCACCCCCGTATATGTAAGAGTAGGAGCTAATTGGAAAACCGAGTTCCGTGAAGTCTCAGACTTCTTTACTCAACACAAGCCAACTAACCCAATAGTACTCGCCGACATCAATGTACGAATTGGGGAAGAGATCCAAGTATTCGATGAGGTATGTTGTGACACTGAGCTTTTTCAGTGCCCTTTAGGAGATGATTCCTTCAATTAATTATAAAAAACACGAACACCGAAATTTCGTTTAATTATAGTACAAATGTTTATTGGGTATTTTGCGAAGGGTAACACTTGATGCCAGAGCCTTTATTAATTCCAAGTTTATATGAAGGGTGGCTGCTCGGAGCCAGAGCCTTTTGCTAATTTACAAAATAGCAATCAAAATTGAGTTCAAAGAGTTAAGCGAGCCCGTATGTACGCAACTCGTGCCAACGACAATTAATTTAGAACTGAAGAACTGACCGTACAGAAGCTGCAACGGCCGGCTTGGACCTAGCTACAATGTTAGCCAAGCGACAAAGAGAGCAAAGAGAATGATAACAAAGAGAGCAAAATGCAGCTGAGCTGATCAAAGCAAACAATGATTATGAATTACGTTAAGCTCAGAGCAATAACTAAATGATTTGAGTGATGTTACAATGACCTTTAATTTTATGTTAATTCTTTGGGCCCTCGCCCAAACATACTCCCCCCGTTGGAAGCTTGGCGCTTTCAACATCATCTCGCAGAGGAAGCAGGCAGAGTTTAGCAATGGCTCTGCGGCTGACTCCTGAGGCTGTTCTGATCAAAGCCACTCGAGAGACGCCATCGGATCCGGGGATGAGCTGAATAATTCTAGCCAAAGGCCACTTGAGAGGAGGATAATTTTCGTCCTTGACGAGGACAACGTCATTGATCTGTAGCGTCGGCCTTTGGGTACGCCACTTTGAACGCTCATGGAGAAAGGATAAATATTCCTCACGTCATCGAGACCAAAAGATTTGCTGAAGTTGAGTCACGCGCTGCCAACGGTCAAGACGGTCCATTTTGAGTTTCACCAATTCAGGCTCCATGAAGGAAGAGATGGGCGCGCCGAACAGGAAATGGGCTGGAGTGAGCACATCGAGATCTGATGGATTTTCTGAAATGGGAAATAATGGTCTGGAGTTAATAATGGCGCCAACGTTGCACACAAGCGTGCGCAGCTCATCAAATCCAAGTAAAGACGATCCAAGAGTACGGCGTAGGTGATGTTTAGCAGACTTCACTGACGCCTCCCATAATCCACCAAAGTGTGGAGATCTTGGAGGTTTGAAACGCCAGTCGATATAGTCATCCAAGCACATCTGGTAAACTGCCTCTTGATGGGGATCGCTCAGAAATAAGTTTTTAAGCTCAGCAAGCTCATTTCGTGCACCAACAAAATTGGTAGCATTATCTGACCAAATGCGAATTGGTCGGCCACGGGTACAAATGAAGCGACGAAGTGCTGAGAGAAAAGCTTGAGTTGAGAGATCTTTGACCAGCTCCAAGTGCACAGCCTTAGTGGAGAAGCATACAAAAAGGCTTATATAGCACTTGACAGGCGGGCGATTACGCACTTCCGACTTGTACAGGAATGGTCCACAGTAATCCACTCCGGACATCAAAAATGATCGAGATTCGCTCACGCGCTCCACAGGAAGATCCGCCATTATATGCTCAAGCGTTCGCGGCAAGCGTTTTTTGGCAATACAATTGGGTGCCGAGCATCAAAGTCCAGTGTGGAATTTATAAGTCGACCGCCCACGCGAATCAAACCATTATCATCCAGAAATGGGGCAAGTGAAGCAATGCAGTTGGATGGCTTTAAGCTCTTGCATGACTCCAGCGCTAAAACCTCAGGACCCAATCGAGATTGTTGCGTAATTCGAAGAAGCAATTCGGTTCCCATGCGAAGATCGGAAACACTGATGGCAGATTTTTTTCCATGAATAAATTTGCACACATAGGCAAAAACTCGTTGCATTTTGGAAAAGGAATTGGCAAATTTGGATCCTTCAACAACGTCCTTCACTGGGCATGCTGAGACCAAAACCGTCTTGCGTAACTCAAGCGATGGCTGAGCTAAATGTGGAGAGGCAGGCCACGCGTCCTTACTGCTACCAAGGTATCCAGGTCCATGCTTCCAGAGTGAAGATTTGATGAGTTCAGCAGGGAGTGTACCTCTTGAGAGTAGATCTGTGGGGTTGAGTTCAGTTGGTACGTGGTGCCAGTCCATTCCAGTTGTGAGCTCTTGAATGATAGAAAGTCGATTAGCTACAAATACATTGAAATTGGATGGTTCGCCTTTTATCCAAGCCAATACTACGGTTGAATCACACCAGCAGTAGTAGGAACAAGACAATCACATTTGAGAAATTTCATGCATCAGTTTTGAGAGCAGAGCTGCTCTCAAAGTTTGGGTATGGTGATTGTCTTTAGGGGAGCTACCCGAGAACGAGAGCAGAGCAGATGGGTGTTATTTCCGCTGCTGCCAGGCGATACTGCATAAATACATGCACCATAGGCACTCATGCTGGCGTCACAGAAGCCATGTATCTCAATTTCGCTGCTTGGAAGGACTGATAGGCGAGGAAAGGACATTTTCTGCATAGTTCCAAATTGTCCAATAAAGTTGAGCCAAGCAGTATTCAACGCAACAGGCAGACTCTCATCCCACTGAAGTTTTTCTTTCCATAGTTGCTGCAGGTAAATTTTGGATTTAGTGATGACTGGTCCTATGAGCCCAAGAGGATCATAAAAGCGAGCAATAGTTGATAAGACTCCTCGTTTGGTTGGCTTTGCTGGAACTTGACTGGGCGAAAACGAAAACAGTAACTCATCAGAAACCGGATTCCATGCTAGTCCTAAAGTTTTAGTTATGTCACTGCCGTCGCTAAACTTTACAAAAGTTTCCTTGTCTTCATTTGGGATTTGAGCCAGAACCTCTGGATCATTTGAACACCATTTTCTGATCTTGAAATTGCCTTTGGAAAGCAGGCTTGATACTTGTTGAACGATTTCTAGAACATCACGTGATGAATTTGCTCCTGTGAGCATGTCATCAACGTAGAAGTCACGCAAGATAGTTTCAGAACCGATTGGAAATGACGAGCATTCTTCTGTAGCGAGCTGATGCATTGCACGGACTGCTAAAAACGAGGCTGGCTTCGTGCCATATGTGACTGTGTCCAATTTAAATGCTTTCAATTCCTCATCAGGTGAATCACGCCAAAGTATGCATTGGAGAAAACTGTCGAAAGGGGACATCCGTACACAGTGATACATTTTACAAATGTCAGCGGTCAAGGCAATAGCAACAGTGCGAAAACGGAGTAGAATCGCTACTAATTTGGGTTGAATAGTCGGACCAGACATCAATATATCGTTCAAAGAATATCCAGTTGAGGTGCTAGCTGACCCATCGAAGACCACTCGTAGCCTAGTTGTCGCCTTATCTTCTCTAATGACGCAGTGATGCGGTAGAAAAAACTTGCATTGACTGAGTGATGCAACTGGAGACATATGCTGCAAATCCAAATATTCTTGCATAAATGCTGAATATTGTGCCTTTAGAAGTGGCTTGCGCTGAAGTTTCCGCTCTAAGTTGAGAAACCTTCGATGCGCTTGTTGATAGGAATCCCCAAGAAGATTTTCACTTAGCTTTAGAGGCAACCTAACGCAAAGTTCTCCAGTAGACAATCGAGAGAATGTATTTTTAAAATGATTTTCACAATCAATTTCCTCTTTTGTAGCTCTCTCAGTGGAGCAATATGAATTCTCTACTTCCCAGAATCGTTTTACCAGCTCATCCAATCCAACAGATGGAGTTCGATCCAATTCTGAAGAGCTGGCCGCAGCTAGTAGCGCTGCGCTGCGAGGTTGATGGCCACCACCTGTGACCACCCAACCAAAGCGGGTTTTTTGAAGTAGAGGGAATCCAGGTAGCAATTTAATTTGCCCGATGCACAATATGTCGAAAAATAAGCTGGCTCCAACCAGCAAGTCGATGCGCTGTGACTTATTAAATTGTGGATCGGCAAGGCAAATGTTTGATGGTACTTTCCATTTTGAAACGTCAAAGGAATACAACGGTTGATCTTCTGTGATTTGAGGGGTGACTAGAGCAACAATGTTTGTAAGGTAGTCTGAAGTTTTGGACTGTAGAATTATGTTGACAGAACCTTCAACGCTAAAAGAAGCAGCCGCACCGACTCCGGATATAGAAACAGATGATTTGGTTCGTTTTAGTTGAAGCTGTTGAGCAAGGCGAGAAGTGACCATGTGTATTTGCGAACCAGAGTCCAAAAGAGCACGACAAGGGATAAAATCACCAGAACGACTCTTGACTAATATTACTACAGTGGCAAGGAGCACTACGTCGTTACTGAGATTCTGAGCGGACAATGATTCTGTTGATGAAACAGCAATTAGGGAATTTTGGGAATTCGAATCCGGCTTAGAATCCTGAGATGAAGAATAAGAGATTGTTGTTGATACTGTGGAGTTGGCTATATGCAGAAGGCTATGATGCTTCGCACCGCAAATGAGGCAATTAATAGAGTTGCATGTATTATTGCGATGCCCTTTCTTAAGGCAGTTAAAGCATAAACCGATCTTTTTTGCCTCCTTGATTCGTAATAATGGCGTAAGATTTCCAAATCGGGTACAATTGTAAACAGTTTGGCTTGTGCTTCCACAGAATACACAATCTGGTATACGAGCGCTTGAGGCAACAAGACTGCTCTTACTAGGATAAGATTTTTTATTTTTTCCCACCTGATTGCTATGTGAGTGAGTCAACATAGCCTGTTCCACATTCTCCATTTCTTGGCATCGTGTTTCCAAAAAGTTTAAAAATTTATCCCAGGTTGGTATCACATTTGATGGCGCTATCTCTTCCCATTTGGTCTTTGTGTCGGCGTCGAGGAATTTGAAGAGAGTTTGTACGATGATGCACCCAGCGATCTCATCAATAGTTCCCATAGCCTTCAATGCTCGCATGTGAGAATTTATCTTGTCAGACAGTTCGCGCAGCTTAGCACTTGACCCATCTTCAACTTTCTCCTGCCTCAGAATCTCAGCGACGTGTGCCTGAAATATTAAGCGTTTATTATTAAAGCGATTGTTCAAAATATCCAATGCGACGTCATAGTTAGCATCTGAGATATCCAGCGAGCTAACAGCATCCAATGCTGGTCCTGCCAAATAAGAACGCAAGTGCTGAAGTTTCTCGATTTTGCACAAGATGGGATCCTGGTCGATGACTGTGTGGAACATCGTATGAAAATTCGCCCATTCGGTGTAACCGCCTCTGAACGTTAAAAGCTTCAGCTCCGGCACACGCCATTTGGATTTGGCCACAAAAGT
This sequence comes from Lordiphosa magnipectinata, assembly GCA_037044535.1. NCBI lineage: Eukaryota > Metazoa > Arthropoda > Insecta > Diptera > Drosophilidae > Lordiphosa > Lordiphosa magnipectinata. The sequence continues at coordinate 359,600 of JBAMBO010000260.1, read as the reverse complement.
TGAATGATCCATTCCTGAAGATGTGTTGGCATCATTGCGCAAAGTTGACTGATCCATTGTTGAAGATGTGTTGGCATCAGTGCGCAAAGTAGACTGATCCATTGCTGAAGATGTGTTGGCATCAGTGCGCAAAGTTGACTGATCCATTGTTAATGATGTGTTGGCATCAGGGCGCGGTACTCTTGCGCAGGGCTGAACGAATGCGAACTTCCATTGAAACCGCCAAGTCGTCAAATTGGTCGCGCAATTCGCTTCCAATTTCATCAAAGTCCAGTTCTTCTAGACTGCCAGTCTTGTTTGCATCGCCAAGGCTCGTTCATGCATTGCCTTAGCCTTTTTCTTTAAAAAAGTCACCCTGTGTTCACTCGGTACAGACGTTGAATTGTTTAGATTCATTTTCACAATTTGGTCGCGACAAACACTCGCATAAAGCAGAGTCGAAATCCGTTGCCAGTCTGTGTGTATGTATGTGTGTCTGCTTGTATGTATGCGCGGATCAAGCAAAGCCAACGAGAATGCAAGACGAGAGGTTCGATACCGTTGATTGTCTGTATGTAAGCGCGTGTATGCCAAGTAACTGTTCTTGGCTGGCGTGTTTCACAGCACAGGGTATTGGTTTTGTGGTTATGTATGCCCGGCCATAACCATCAAAATGCACATTTAACGTTTTTTTTTTTCACTTCTTTTTATGTGTATATGAATATATATTTGTCCTTAGATCACGTCTGCGGGTCACCAAAATGTTGTGACACTGAGCTTTTTCAGTGCCCTTTAGGAGATAATTCCTTCAATTAATTATAAAAAACACGAACACCGAAATTTCGTTTTCATATGGTACAAATGTTTATTGGGTATTTTGCGAAGGGTAACACTTGATGCCAGAGCCTTTATTAATTCCAAGTTTATATGAAGGGTGGCTGCTCGGAGCCAGAGCCTTTTGCTAATTTACAAAATAGCAATCAAAATTGAGTTCAAAGAGTTAAGCGAGCCCGTATGTACGCAACTCGTGCCAACGACAATTAATTTAGAACTGCAGAACTGACCGTACAGAAGCTGCAACGGCCGGCTTGGACCTAGCTACAATGTTAGGCAAGCGACAAAGAGAGCAAAGAGAATGATAACAAAGAGAGCAAAATGCAGCTGAGCTGATCAAAGCAAACAATGAGTATGAATTACGTTAAGCTCAGAGCAATAACTAAATGATTTGGGTGATGTTACAATGACCTTTAATTTTATGTTAATTCTTTGGGCCCTCGCCCAAACAAGGTACTTATCAGTAATTTTGCAGCTGGAACGTCAAACAGAGTATCCCAGGATAAAGAACTCAACAATAATGACAAGGAATTTTTCAACTTTTGTGAACATAACAGCCTATTAGCATTAAACGGCCGAAAAATAGCGATTCGATTGGGAATTTTACGTACTTAAGCAACATGAGTTAATCTGTCAATGACATCTGTGCGATTTCATTTGAAATACTGGACCAAGTGAAGGATTTTTCAGTGAAGAGTGCAATATGGTCTGACCACATGCCCATTGTCTTGACTCTGAGAACACAACCTGACCAATCCACAAGGATAAATATTATATTACCAAAACTTAAATGGAAAAACATTTAAAGAGAGCAATATATTTATAATATTTGTAATTTATTTAGCGACCTTTCTAATGTTTAATTAGTGTGAGTTGGCTGGCTCTAGGTCCGAAAAAGTTGCGTTTGTTCACAACTTGTAAACAACTTATGCATTGTACCACCAAAAAGAGCTGGTTGCCTATACAGAACTGTTTCATCGTTATCCCTAACGACTCTTCAGTAGGCTTTTTGCTGAAGAAAGCATGATTGCCAACTGCCTCTCCATACAACTTTTTCGGACCTAGAGCCAGCCAACTCACACTAATTAAACATTAGAAAGGTCGCCAAATAAATTACAAATCTATATAAGAGACGGCACGCTCTCTTTTTTGTAAATGAAACTAACAAAAGTTTCAAGAAACAACGCAAAAAAAGATTTTTTGAATGCTTCCCATTTCAAATTTAACGGGCACTTCTAAGTTCGCTCAAAAGCTCAAGCTTTTGCACTTAAAAAGTTCAGCCCTAAGCTTAAGCATTACCACCAGAAAGATGAAAGCACTCATTGCTTGTCTATTTTTGCTTTCATTGCTTTTAGCAGTTCCCAACTGATCTAAGCAATGATTGTATGGAGAGGCAGTTGGCAATCATGCTTTCTTCAGCAAAAAGCCTACTGAAGAGTCGTTAGGGATAACGATGAAACAGTTCTGTATAAGCAACCAGCTCTTTTTGGTGGTACAATGCATAAGTTGTTTACAAGTTGTGAACAAACGCAACTTTTTCGGACCTAGAGCCAGCCAACTCACACTATTTATAATATTAATATATTTAAAGATGAATATATTACCAAAACTTAAATGGAAAAACATTTAAAGAGAGTAATATATCCGAAATCTGGACAATAATTTAGTCAATATACGTCAAGAAACAAATATAGGGCTAGATACCATGTGTGCAATAGTCAAAGCATCAACAGTGCAACAGCTACCGGAAGGGTCATATAAACAATTCAAAAACAAGTGGTTTGATTCACATTGCATGAGGCAAAGGGATTTAGTTTCGGCTCTTTAAAGAAATACAAGAAGGCGCAAAAACAAGCTGACCATCACATTTACAAAAAGGAAAAGAATAAATATGCTATGATCTGCGCCACAAAAAAAGAAAGTTACATAAATCCTTAGACGACAAAATTAATAGCACCCACAATAGTAAAGATTGGTGGGCCCTGGCAAGAGAGATAAGAAACACGCCGTGGAAAATGGGAACACAAGTAACAGCGCAGGACTTTCAAACATGCTTTTGCAACCTCGCAAAATACTTCTTGGATCCAGTACGCCCCTAATATGGTTATAGATGAGGAACTGCATAGGCAGATTACAGAGACGGGAATAAGAAATATGCTAAACAAAACGAAAGCCAATAAAGCTCCTGGTATTGACAGAATACCCTACGAATTTTTTGAAAATGCTTCATACGACTACCTGGTGTAGTAGTAGTGGTTTGTTTATTTTCAATTTTGGCTTGGTTTATTTACCGTTATCCTATATTCTCTACTACTAGTAGCATATTAGGATTAGGGTAGTAAAAAGAAATTCGTTAAACTCGAAAAAACTGTGATTGCGGGCAGTGGTATAAATATAGTATAACGGAAAATTTGGTCGTGCACAGTGGTGCCATCGACGGCCAAAAGGTGCAAGCTTTCACTGTGGCGCCATCGACGGTGAAAAGCTCCAACTTTTCACTGAAGCTTTCACTGTGGCGTCATCGCTTGGTCGTTTCGTGCAACCTTCCCCTGTTCAGGAACAGGTGGCTTAATACATGAAACCTACAACTGTGGCACTTGAAGGAATTTCTTTTTACTACTGGTTGTATTCTTTTGTTTTAAACGTCGCCGAGGAAAACTCACTTGGGGCTCGCTACGTAAGTACAAAATTTTACGTACTCTCCTTACGCGTTAGTGCTGACAACCCGTCAGTGCTGACACTTCAGCTTGTGTTTCTTGTTGTTTGTTTTTAGCCGTTTTTCGGCCAGATCCCATTATTTATTCGAGTACTTATTGTTTAATCTGTGCTTTTCGTTCAAGTGCCTTTTCCATTACGGAAAATTAGGAGATTAATTTATTTATTTTCTGATGAGAGAAATTATTTCTTCTTTTTATCAAGAATAAATTGTTTCCGTCTCTTATTACTCTGTTTTAGAAAGAAGCTGAATAAAGCAAAGGCAAGCAATGGGAAGTTGTGTGATATGGGTGTCTGGCGGATCAAATGGCTAGATTCATATTCGTAGATAATATCATTATTATTTTATCTAACTCTATTTTAAAAATTTTCCATTTAGGTCATGAGTTACAATTCCAACTCTAAACCTAAAGATTCGGCAACACACGCCGGAACTGACCATCAAACCGTCCCACTGCAACCTACGGGGAAAGAACCCTCAGCCAGCAACCAGCTGCTGGGATTACGACCAATGGGGTAGCTACGGGCTCTAAAATAGTTCGCAGTAGAGCAGTGGTGTACACCAGACCCGACCCAACCAAGGTCGGCACCGAAGATCAGCGAAAGGCGTATCGAATCGTGAAACGTCTGGCTACCAACCCAATCAGGGAGGACCAGACGTCGAAGGTGGATTTCGTCAAGGTCCAGGAAGACATTGCCTGGGCAAGGGAAGTCTTACCAGACTTCTCGCTATAAATGACCCCTCCTGGGAAGCCACAAGCTGCCAAAACTGATCGGGCGACCCAACCTGAACAGTCATCCACTGCGAAGAGAGATCGGTCCATGGATGAGCAGCAACCGCTGTCATCCAAACGGCCGAAGACCCATGGGGCCTCTCTTTGAGTCTCTTTTGCTGAGATGGCAAAAAACAAAAAGATCGTGGGTGTTGTTGACGAAAACAACCCACACGGCACGATCTCAAGGCACCATTGAAAATGGATCGAGGCAGCAGCAAGCCGTTTTTCCCTGGATGTGATGTTAGAGAACCCAGGGGCACCACCCTGCTGTTACAGCATAGGATGGTTCCAGGGTAACGTCCGGCTGGTGGCCTGCGAGGACGAGAGATCCGCGGACTTCTATAAGTCCGCCATAGCTAAAGTCGGTGAGGTTTACCCTGGAGCTAAACTAAAGGTTGTGGACGCCAAGGACATACCTTCATGTCCGAGGGCTAGGGCCTGGCTACCTATTAACCCATCGGAGCCAGCAAAAATCTTGCAGGTCATGAGGAAAATTAATCCGATTGTTCCCACAACTAACTGGAGGGTGATCAAAGTGGAGCGTTCAACACTAGCAACCACTATGGTCACCTTTCAGATTGATGACGATACAGTCGAGCATTTAACCAAATGCAATGGGAGCCTGAACTATGGGTTCCAGAAGTTTCTCATGAACGTTTTCAGAACCGACACTACGGCGCTTGCAAATCTGGCAGTAAGCATTGATGTGGTGGAGAATTATCCGAGCGACGAGGAGATGGAGACAGAGCGCACCCCTTAACTAGAGGAGCGCCGTGGCTATATCTCTGGCGGTTCAGACTTCGGACCAGCTTTCGGCCGCATATATTCAGAGCAGGAGCTTCTCCAACCGGAGGATGCCGATGTCACTCTGACAGGTTCTGCAAATAAGCCTGCATCACTCTAGATCAGCAACCGCTGATCTTCTACTTCGCCTATCCTCCGGTGAAGTAGACATGGTGTTTGTCCAAGAGCCGTGGATCTCTGGCCTCTTTTTATCTGGCTCATGACACCGAGAGCCCTCCACCATCAAGAATTTTCTGAGACCTAACCGGAAATAGCAAAACCACACACACAAGCCTCATATTGGGAGGCGATGCCAACGCACACCACACGCTATGGGGCAGTACAGACATCAACGAGCGAGGTGAGTCACTGTATAACTATATTCTACAGTCAGATTGACGTATTGCGAATAAAGGGAATGACCCTACCCCCTAAATAGAAAAGAGGTTTTAGACATAACCCTCATTTCCGACGAACTCTGTGACCAATTGATATCATGGAAGGTGCTGCCAGAGCACTCCTTCTCTGACCATCGATACATAGAGTTCATACCAACCAAACTATGTCCTTCACCCAAAAGGATACAGAATCCAAAATAGACCAATTGGGAAGTACACAACAAACTTCTCTATAATAAGCTTGGACCATCCCCACCATATACACCAAGTACCGAAGTACAGATAGATGAACTTGTCGAAACGCTCACCATCGCGTACACGCACTCGTTCAATAGGGCCTGTCCCTCTAGAAAAATAAAATACACTTTTAAACCACCTTGGTGGTCTGCAGAGCTGAATAAGCTCCGAAAGGAATGTCGTCATACCTTTAACTTAGCCAAATATAACGGCCAAACAACCGCTTGGGAGTTATATAAACAAAAGCTAAGCAACTATAAGAGGGCCATCAGGAGAGCTAAACGCTAATCCTGGGCCCACTACTGTAGTAATATTGAGTCTACTTCTGATGCATCACGGCTCAGAAAGATCCTGGCTAGCTCACCAAACCCGCCAGGACACCTTCAAAAAACAGATGGAACCTGGACCGACTCGAGCGTAGAATTCCTAAATCTTCTGCTAAGCACTCTCTTTCCTGAATGCTCCCTTAACTTAATACCTCAGTTTAGGCCAACCGACCTTTCTAAGCAATATGACAAAACTATTGTCACAGAGAACAGAATTAAATGGGCTATCGATTCGTTCGAACCATTTAAATCTCCAGGTCCAGATAACATATTTCCTGCCCAACTACAACAAACCATTGGGCATACAATGCCCTGGCTTTACACGATCTATGTAAGCTGTCTTAGGGTCAATTACATCCCCACTAAATGGAGAGAAACAAAAGTGGAATTCGTACCAAAAGCTGGTAAAGCTTCACATGCGAAACCAAACGATTATAGGCCAATCAGCTTATCCTCGTTTCTTCTGAAAACTCTCGAGAGACTTATAGATGTACACCTGAGGCAAACTATAAGCCCCTCTCTTTTTGCCCCCACACAACATGCATACAGCAAGGGCAGGTCTACTGAAACTGCCCTGCACTCCTTGGTTTCAAGGATTGAAAGATCACTTGAAGTAAGGGACTACTCTTTAGTAGCATTTCTCGACATAGAGGGTGCATTTAACAACGTCCAACTTAGTGCCATCACCGCTGCCTTGACATATGTGGGAGCAGAAGCACCACTAGTAAGATTCATCGACCAATTGCTAGTCGGCAGGTCGGTGTACTCCCAACTTGGCGGTGCAACTGCTCGCAGATATGTTAACAGAGGCACTCCGCAAGGAGGTGTTCTCTCTCTCTGCTGCTGTGGGTCGTAACGGTTAACCAACTGCTGCGACTTATGGAAGCGGAGGGACACGTAGTGGTGGCTTACGCGGATGATATTGCCATCTTCAAATGTGGCATTTTTCATCAAACGCTGTGTGACCTTATGCAGACCGCACTGACAAAACTTGCTCAGTGGACAAAATCTTGTGGGTTAGGTGTTAATCCGGCTAAGACGGAATTAGTTCTTTTTACCAGAAAGTACAAAATTCCAGACCTTGTTCCTCCTAAAATTAACGGAGTAAGCCTGACATTTGGTGACAATGCCAAATACTTGGGTGTCATTCTGGACAAGAAACTACTCTGGAAAGACAACATAAACGAACGTGTAAAAAAGGCTACCATTGCTTTTTACTCATGCAAAAAGGCTATAGGCCGTAAATGGGGTTCTTCCCCCTCCATAGTATACTGGCTATACTGAGTGTACTAGTATACTGACTATCTCCACAAAGTACAGAGAAGTGCGGAGATATGTATTAGTGGTGCTCTCCGAACGACACCAACGGAAGCGCTAAATACATTTCTTCACCTTCTACCACTAGACCTTGTAGCAAGGCAACTGGCTATCACAACAGCCTTAAGACTAAGGGAGTCCGAAGCCTGGTATAGGGGCAATTAGGGACACTCCACCATACTCGAAGACCAAGAGGGTATACCACTAAATACAGACTACTGTATACCACTAAAGACGTTCGACAAACAATACGACGTCTATATACCGAGCCGACATGAGTGGGAAACCTTTTCCACAGCAGAGCCAACGCCATTTACATCTACACTGATGGTTCTAAGCTCGACGAAAAAGTAGGAGGGGGAGTATTCTCTCCCAACCTAAATTTAAACTTGTCGTTCCGCCTTCCTGACCACTGCAGTGTGTACCAAGCGGAAATGGTAGCCATCCAGGAAGCTGCCACCTACCTTAACAAGCTCACGGTCAAAAAAGGAAACGTATTTATATATTCAGACAGTCAAGCCGCCCTTAAAGCACTTGACTCACATACCAACAATGCTAAAACACTTACTGAATGTCGCCTATCTCTAACCGAGATCGCACGACATTTTAGTATACTCCTAATATGGGTGACTGGACACCGCAACATAGAAGGAAACGAGTCTGCGGACAAACTGGCAAGAATAGGAACCACCTCCGAGCTCCTTTCAGAGAAGAGTATGATAGGGATGCCTATGGCAACATATAAACTTCACACAAAAGCTGAAACACTCCGTCTCGCCACGGATCGATAGAAAACTCACGTGGCCTACATTCAACCTAAAACGTACAAGCACACTTTTACGTCACAGAAGGGAACACATTTCACTTCTGGTGGGGACCCTCACGGGTCACTGTCTTATGGGCAAACACGCAGCACGCCTAGGCGTCACGCCCCATGACTTCTGCAGAAGTTGCAGATATGAAGAAGAGGGGGAAACAGTACAACACCTTCTCTGCCACTACCCTGCTTTAAGTAGAAGGAGACTTAGGACACTTGGTCAACCTCTCCTACTCAACCTCTCGGAGATATCCGGTCTAGAGATCCCAGCTCTACTAAAATTCATTCTGTCCATACAATGGTTCAGTACCGAGGACCCCCTCAGTCTTAAAACGGATTAACAGGGAACAAACATGGCATCGCAATGGGCCCAAAGTGGGTGAACGACTTGTCGTTCTCAGCCATCGCAACCTAACCTAACCTAACCTAAAACTCACTTGTTAATGTATTTCAAGGAACGTACGATTGTACCTGACTTCCGTTGGTATAAAATGGCGTTAAACTCAAAATACTTGCATCAGTCCACTTCAGTAGTGATTCGGTGATACACGCTTCCCAACTGTTGCTAACTGGCCGTTTTTTGCTCATAACTTGAGTTTCGTTCATCCGATCTTCATCATTCCTTCAGCAAATCGATAAATAATTTTGATTACTAGATATCTCTAGAAGGTACGAACCTACGAAACTGCGGAAGATACACGTTTTTTTCAAATTGCGGGGCGGGAGGGGCAAAAATTTAAAATAAACATGATCTGCCTGCAAGTATATGAAATATATGTGCCATACATGTCAAACCTCTATCTCTTACCTTCTCTGAGATCTGTGCGTTCATACAGACGGACAGACAGACGGACATGGCTATATCGACTCGGCTGTTCATGCTGATCAGGAATATATATATACTTTATAGGGTCGGAAATGATTCCTTCTCCCTGTTACATACTTTTGCACAATCTTAATATACTCGGTGTACCTTTGGTACAGAGTATAAAAAAAATTGATAAAATTCGTGTATTCAAACGAGACCAATTAACAAAAGTTAAGACTCAAAAAATAGTTTACAATATGAATTCATCCAAAATTATTTGTGACTTGTGTGGTCGTACTTTGGCTCTTGATGTCTTTAAGGGGGAGCCTGCTTTAGAGGCTTCAAAAAATCAAATTTTTTTTTACATAAGTGTCTACGCAAACTATCCAAGAATGTGTCCCTAAAATTTCAGAAGCAAATTCAAAATATTTTTAAAGTTACAGGAGAAATAGTGAGCAAGCGTCGAGATTTTTTATATACGATTTTTTATATACGAAAACTTTGACGTGCGATTTCTCGGTTTTTCATTTTTACGATTTTTTCCTAATTGGCGGGAAAGATAGGGAAAAAATTAAACGTCCTATCGAAACGAGACAAAAATTTATTGTATTCGGGATTAAATTCTCTTCTAGTTGAACCTAACAAATCTTAAGAAAGTTATGATTAACCCACTTTTTAAACAATCTAAAGTTATTTAAAAAAAAAGAAATGATTTTTTTTTTAATTTGGGAAAAATTTTTGAATTTCTCACTTTTTGTTCAATTTTCTTGGTTTAACTAGAAGCTATACTATTGAAAATATAACATTTTTTGGGTTTTTTTGTTTCAGATGGAAATTGCGACCTGCATCTTTCCCGCCGCACGACACATGCACACTCGAGGCGCCTCGGCGAAATGCTTGTACCAGGCATAATATGACATATATTTTAATGGAAAAATCTGAGAAGACTGCTGAAATATATAGCAATAAAACCTGAAAGTTTCATTTCAATCGAATATTTCTTTCCTTCCCAAAAAAGTCCTCGGAAAAATCGATTTTTTGAAGCTTCTAAAGCAGGCTCCCCCTTAATGAGCACTATACAGCCTGTACATGGCCGACTAATGCTTTTGATATTTTGATGGCTTCATCTCAAAATCAACAAAAAACGCAACTCATGAGGATAAACAAAGACAAACAACCTAAAGTAACTAATCCATCCACATCTAAACGCATTCGTGAAGCTTTAGATATTCTTGCCGTTGATGATGAACCTACAACTTCGAAACGAGCAAGAGCCATGAATGAAGCATTGATGCGTACATAAAAAAAAAATGATTCAGTGAATCCTGATGTCAATTGTGAAATATGTGGAATCACAGTGAAGGGCAGCGCATACAATATACATTTGAGGACCAATTCACACAAAGACAAGTTAGTAGATCGAATGGAGCGGAATTTGAACGTTGTTTTAATAAGTCCTGAAACACGATTCCCTGCTCAGACATATAGAATTCTGTCAGATCAACCGGATACCATTGATGTTAAAGAATTCTACACCCAAATTAAGGCTGACATAATCCAACTGATTGATTATGGCATGTCAAAATACAGATCAATTAAGTTTAGCGTTACATTGTTTGGTGATTATGTAAAACATATTGATAACGGAACAACTGTTGAATCAGTTAAAAATTTTGGAACCCCATATTCATCGCTGTATGAGCAAGAGCTGATCGAAGAAAGGTATACTGTGTTCGACTACTTAGTTACGGCGAGTAGCGAATTCCAGGAAAAAGGACAGTCCCAGCCACTGTCTAAAACGATAAAACGTTTTAAACACGTTGAAATTATTATTGTTAAATTGTAAAATATTCCTGCCAGTGGGTATATTCGTTCCACTAAAAATATAATGAAAAGAAATGCTACCATCAATGTCGAAAACCAAGATGTTAATTGTTTTAAATGGCGTTTTTTGGCAATGATTGAGTACCAAAGACTCGAGAGTGCCAACGTACCAATTGCTCAAAAGAAGATATTAAGGAAAAAAATTTCATTAATGTCTAAATATTTAGTTGACATTGAAGCTGCCATAACTAATTATCATGGTCACATTTTAAATATTACCGGTATTCGATTTCCAATAACTGTAAAGAGTATAAAACTCTTTGAAAAGAACAACCCTACATTTAGTATAAATGTGTATGTGTTGGAAAAATCAACCAAAAAACCAAATTCAAGTTAATCCAAATCTCCAAAACACTCTGGCAAGAACGATGTCGTAGGACCTACTGTCCGAAGTAATGAAGTAAAGCAAAACCACGTAAACTTGCTTGGAATTTACAACCCATCTAAATCTATGATGCACTATGCATTTATTACCAGCATGAAGACTTTAACTAAGTCCCATAATGGAACCGGTAATAATGATGCACAATTTTGCTACGACTGTCTAATGTATGATTCAAGTGATGACAAAATACATTCCAAAGCATGTGGAAAAGTATCATCGAGCTATGCTAAAAATGGTGAAACTACAAGCTTTATGAATTGGCATAAGAAACTTTCTCCTCCTGTAACAATATATGCTGATATTGAGGCTATTTTGGAATACTATCATCACACAATAAACTCACCAAGTATTTCATCTTCAAGCAAGGCTCAAAAACACAATGCTTGTGCAGTAGTATTTCATGTGGTTCACCGCTATAATCCTGAATTAAACGAAATGTGGTCCTATAAAGGTAAGTTCTTGAACAAAAATCAAGCTTATTTTTATTTTTTGATCTCATATTGATAACAAGAAAGAAAGTCGGTCAAGCCCGACTATAACATACTCTGCATCCTTACACTCGCATTTGCTCACGAGTCAAACGGCCAGTTAACACACAACGCGGTGCGCTCTCTAAGTCTCTCTCTCTCTCTCTCTCTCTCTCTCTCTCTCTCTCTCTCTCTCACTCTCACTCTCACTAAGATTGCCGTTCAACAGAATGCTGCGGTTATGGTTGGGGGGTGTTAACTGGCCGTTTTTTGCTTATAACTTGAGAATCGTTCATCCAATCTTTATCATTCCTTCAGCAAATCGATAAATAATTTTGATTACTAGATATCTCTAGAAGGTACGAACCATCTATCATCAAAACTGTGGAAGATACACGTTTTTTCCAAATTGCGGGGGCGGAAGGGTGCGTATCAAAAATTAAAAATAAACTTGATCTGCCTGCAAGTAAAGGAAATATATGTCCCATACATGTCAAACCTCTATCTCTTACCATCTCTGAGATCTCTTCGTTCATACGGACGGACGGATGGACGGGCAGACGGACGGACGGACAAACGGACATGGCTATATCGACTCGGCTGTTGATGCTGATCAAGAATATATATACTTTATAGGGTCGGAAACGATTCCTTCTCCCTGTTACATACTTTTGCACAAACTTAATATACTCTATGTACCTTCGGTACAGAGTATCAAAATATTTAATGCAGGTCCTGATTGTATGGCAAAGTTTTGCAAGGCTCTAGAGAAAAAAACAACCGAACTATATAACCAGTACTGGAAAAAAGGAACGGATCCTACTCATAACACAGTCATTGGATTTGAAGACATTCAATAAAACTGTCTGGCATGTGAGGAAGTTGCTGATATAGATGACAGAGAGAAATACTTCAACTTTTCACTGGAAGGTATAATGGGGTAGTTCATACAAAATGTGAAAGCTTATATAAGTTTAATACGTCTACATTTCCAGTAATTTTTCATAATTTATCTTGGTATGATATCCATTTATTAATTACTGAGCTAGGTAAAAATTTATCAATTATTCCATGTAATAAGGAATTATACATTTCGGTCACAAAACGAGTTAAGAACGAAAATGAGAATTATAATATACAAATCATTGACTCTAATAGATTTTTGAATTCCAGTTTAAAGAAATTAGCATCATATGAATGCCGAGGACTTTCAAATTTTAAATCAAACTTTCCAAGGAGAAAAATTTTATTTAATGCGTCGCAAAGGGGTTTTCCCCTTGATTATTTAAATAGTTTGGATAAATTAAGTGAAGAATCGCTTCCAAGCAGGGAGTCATTATATAATTCTCTTAATAATGAAGAATGTAGTGTTGAGGACTATGAATTTGCTCAAAAAGTATGGAGTACCTTTAATTGTTCTAAAATGTCCGATTATTTAAAACTGTATTTAGAAAGTGATGTTTTAATACTCTCTGATGTATTTGAAAAATTCCGAACCATTTGCTTATCAATATGTAAATTGGATCCAGTAAATTATGTAACCGCCCCTTCAATATCTTGGGATGCAATGCTTAAATTTACTAAGATTAAACTAGAGATTATAAGCAATGGTGACATTTACAGCTTTTTAAAGCTAGCTGCGCGCGGAGGACTTACACAATGCACACAGCGAATTTCTAGTGCAAATATCATAGATTCCAAGAACCCTAGTCGAGAAAAGCTAATCCATTTGTTGTTATATCTTGATGCCAATAATTTATATGGGTGGGCTAAGTCACAATTACTTCCTAAATCAGGGTTCCGATTTTTAACTGCGATTGAAATTAATGATTTTAATGTCTACCGAAGACTCCACCGGATATATATTAGAGGTTGATTTGAAATATCCTGAAAGCATTCACGATCTTCATAACTGCTTACCATTCTGTCCTGAAAAAAAAATTTCACCTGGTGGTAAGCAACTCAAGTTAATAGCAGACTTAGGCCCAATTTCTCAAAAGTTGCGGTTAGGTACCGGCCGGTCAAATTTGCCGGCCGGAATTACCAGAGGTTAAGTCTTTTGGTTATCTCAACGAGACTACCGGCAGGTTCACCCGATAGCGATTAATTGCTATCGCTGCAAAAGTGTGACCTGACACTGTCGACGAAACAGCTGTTTGCTTTGGCTTTTTTTTAATGCAATTGTTGTCGCTGGTTATTATTTGGCAAAATAGTTAAATAAAATTGCATGAGATGATGAATCACTGTGAATCACCGAAAAGACCAAGAGCGAAGAACTTTTCTGCGGCTGAGGAACATTCGTTTGTAGACTTTTTGAGTCAAACAAATCCATTTTTGGATGCGGAGACCTGGAAGCAGAAGGCCTGGGCTTGGAGATCAGTTTGCCGCCATGCCGGTGTTCATCGCCCTTGGAAAGACTTACGGGATACGTACGAGAATTTCAAAAAACGATCGCGAAAATAATTCGCAATTAAGAAGCGGGAAACTTCTCGAACTGTGGTGGCTTTCCCAGCACCGCTGGAGTCTTGTCTATTTCCAAAAAAATTCGTGGCATGATCCCAAGCTCTGCCACAGGATTGGAAAATGTGGTTGATAATGATGGTATGTTTTTATTTCAACAAATTTAAATTTGAGCACAAATCAATCAGTCAGTGCCTGTTTGTGATGGCCAGTAATGCAATAGCACGGTTTGCCGAATGAAGTCTGCCTCAACAGAAGTCGCCCGCAATGATAAGAAAGAAGCCACTTGCATAAGAGCGCAGCGCCATCATAAGTTTACTCTCTGACAACAAACCACGATTCCTGTTAACAATCCAAATCATAATAAATTGAATCACAACTTTAGTTAAGGTTTTACCTGTTACTTAGCGAAGATATTTGATCTCGAATTCTAGCAGGAATTATTTGACATGCTGAGTTTGTTAACCTGAATAGTTAAACAAATTTGGCATCATCCAGATCAGGAAAATAATAAATACTCTCCCTGTACTCTCTCGCATTATTTATTCGTGGCTCCGTTTTGGGATATGTGGGTATAACCACCACCATGTTGGCCATTGTGGTAATACCATTTCTGGTATTGGCCTATTATGACGCACACGTATCAGCGGTTAGATCACTATCGGTATACCACATCGCATGAGGCAATTGGTGGTGCCATTGGACAGGTGGGTCCTTCGATTTTGCAGACGACGGGCAGTGAGTTTGCCTGCTTTGCCATTGTCAAAACATTTGCCATGAATGCGGCGGTTGCTATTCTTATGAACAGAAAGTTCCACATCGCCGCCTGTGTCCATTTCCATTGCGTGGATGTTGTTCTTACATTTGTTTATTTATAAACATTTTGTTTTGGCAATTGACAAAGTAAACAATACAAATTTTGGACACAGCTGTTTGTCGATCGATAAAAATATCGATAATTCTATCGCAACTTGCCGGCAGGTTAAAATTTGACCCCATCATGAGGCAGCGGTTAACTTTGCCGCTCGGTTCTCGTCAGAGACAGCATGAGACACGCGAATTCGGCTAACCTGCCGGTAAAATTGACTAACCGGACATTGAGAAATTGGGGCTTAACAGATAAAACCAATTATCATACACTTAAAACTTCAATTATGCTTAGAACAGGGTTTGATAATTACCAAAATTCATAGAATCCTGTCGTTTAATCAAAGTAAATGGTTGGAGCCTTAAATAAATTTAAATACTTAATAAAAACTAAATTTAAATACATAGAAAACTTGCAACAAATGACTTCGAAAAATTTTTTTTTTTAAATTAATGAACAATGCCAAATACGGTAAAATCATGGAAAATGTTGAAAAACTACGTAACAATAAGTTAGTCAATGGATATGATACAAACCCACAAAGTCTTCAGTATAAAAATTTTAAAAAACTTATTGCAATGAAAACTTCATAGTTTACAAATATTTAGTAATGACTAAGCAGTCATTGAACATAATAAAACATTATCTATAATAAACCGAGTTATATTGGTGTGACAGTTTTGGAATTATATAATGGTCAATGTATGAGTTTTACTATAATTTTCTTATTATAAAGTGTCCATCGTCTAAAATAATTTATACGGACACCGACTCCTTTATAACATCATCAACTGAAAATGTATACGATATGATTCGACAATACCCTCATCGATTTAATACGTCTAATTATAGCTTAGATAATAAGCATCAAATCATACCTGCTAACAACAAGGAGTTGGGTCTCAAGAAAGACGAAAATGGTGGAAAAATGATGGCCTTATTTGTTGGTTTAAAAGCTAAAGCCAATTCATATTTAGTACAGGGAGACAATCAACCTAGTACAGTCAAAAATGTATACGAAAAAAGAAAACCTTTTATGGAGAACAAAGAGTCATTAGAAGTAGAGGTCATTAATCAAATAAGATTAAATTATCAAGATGATATGCGCTATGTAATGGACGATGGAATAAACAATTTGGAATATGGTCATTATAGTATTAGATAATATATTTTTAATGTTAAAACTATATAATTAATAGTAAAACTTTGTAAATATATTTATTTGTTATTTGCAGTGATTGGAAAGGTACTCGATTTTCTTACATAGGTACGGTAAAAGGTAAACGCCAGAAAATATACCTAGGTAAGGTAAAAGGTATCCGGATTTTCAAGTACCTAGGTAAAGGTAATGGTAAAAAAAGGTACTTTTATATTTAAAAGCGTGGTTCATTCATTTTTATTAGTAATGAATATTAAAAACATAAAAAATCAAGTTTACTTCATTACAAACATTTTTGGTCATACTTTAAGGGCTTAAATCCAATTATAAGATTTAAGAATGGAACGTTTTGATTTCTGATGATGTTATATTATTAAAATGTTTCTTAAATACTCTCTTGCTTATTATACCCTTGCAAAGGGTATTATAATTTTGCCCAGAAGTTTGCAACGCATAGAAATATTCATTTCCGACCCCATAAACAATATATATTCTTGATCGGGGCGACGAGCTGAGTCGATTGAGCTTTGTCCGTCCGTCTGTCTGTCTGTCCGTCTGTCTGTCCGTATGTCTGTCCGTCTGTCTGTCCGTCTGTTTCTACGCAAACTAGTCTCTCAGTTTTAAAGCTATCGAGCTGAAATTTTGCACAGAGTCTTCTTTTTACTGCACGCTGCTAATATGTCGGAACCGACCGGATCGGATGACTATATCTTATAGCTGCCATAGGAACCTTCGGTCAAAAAATGGGTCTTAGTGAGAAAAACTTGTTTGTTTTCAATGTTTTCAATGTTAGCGGCCTTAAACTCGGCCATTATTAATATTATATGCTATCAAACAGATTTGCAAATTTTGGTCAAGATCGGATGACTATATCTTATAGCTGTCATAGGAACCATCGGTCGGAAAATGGGTCTTAGTAAGAAAAACTTATTTGTTTTCAGTGCTAGCGTCATAAGACTCTGCCATAATTAATATTATACGTTTTCAAACAGATTTGCAAATTTTGGTCAAAATCGGATGACTATAACATATAGCTGCCATAGAACCGATCGGTCGGAAAATGGGTCTTAGTGAAAAAAACTTTTTTGTTTTCAAGTAAATCGTTCTTAAAGTCGGTGATTCTCAATATTAAACTCTTTCAAACTAATTTGAAAAAGTTGATCGACATCGGGTGACTATATCTTATGGTTGTCATAGGACCGATCAGTCGGAAAATGTGTCTTAGTGAGAAAAACTTTTCTGTTTTAAATTTTATCTTTCTTAAACTTCGCGATTGTTAATTTGATATGTTCTCAAAAAGATTCGCGAAATTTGGTCGAAATCAGATGTTTATCTGTCGGAAAATGGGTTTTAGTTAAAATTTTTTTAGATATTTATGTTCTTAAACTCTGACATTTCAAAAACAGCATTTGCAAGGGTATAAAAACTTCGGCACAGACGAAGTTAGCTTGGCCTTCTCGTTTTTATTTAAATGTTTCTTATGTACTATCTTGCTTTTTTAACATTACAAGAGTTTCAAATATTTCGTCACCTAGTCCGTTTCTTTTTGGTGTATGTAAGTATTTGGCCTCCACAGCTAAAAATTCTTTCAACTGGGGCTGAGCTAGGCAAAATGGTATTATATGTACTTATAAAAAACATTAAAAATATTTGTATACTTAAGTATAGATTCTAAAGACTTGCTACTATCGGCAAGATAATTTAAGACTTCCATTTCAATATTAGAATTTTCTCAACAATTCTCAGTTTCATCATTGACAACAGTTTCCAAGTTTTTCGTAATTCCTTCAACAAGCCAATCTTTAAAAAACTTTACATTTTTTTGTGGATTTATTTGGAATCCACTTCAATTTCAATTTTGAAAATGTCATAGTGGACAAAACAAAAAAGTGGACAAATCAAAAAAGACATAATAATGGTTTTTTTAAAGTTGTACAAACACTTTTAAATTGTGTTTTAGTTCCAAAATACGTAGAATACTGTCATGAAAACTGTTCCATCTTTTGGCGCAAGGAGCTATTAATTTAAGCATACAATTTTTCTCAACTTCATCTGCAGCTACTGTGGATCTGCTAACAGCATTCCAGATTGCCGTTGCTTTTGCTAAGGAGGAATTGTACAATCGCTTGAATGATGTGTTTATCAAAGTATGTGATGCGCATCTAAAGTGCTTTGGCAAAGTAATTTCAGCATCAGCTGAACTCTATTACCTTTAAATCAGACTCTTCTAAAAATTCAGGCTTCAGGTTTGTTCCTTCAAAACTGTACACTTTAAATGCTTTACAGAATTTGGATGCATTATCGGTAACTGTTCCACATATTTGGGTATCGCTAAGTCCGTATTTGGCATGAACTTCAGCTAATAAAGTAGCAATTACCTCAAACACGTGCATATAGCTGTAATAAAAAATTTAGTTACATTTGTTATAATGAATTTAGTAATGCAATTCTCATACCTGGTTGGAATTGAAGATACTGGAACTCTTGAATATGTCTCCTGCTGATTCCTTAGTTGAGTTACTGGAAACCTTAGATACTTTGGCCCTCATTGATTCGTAGGAAGAGTAACTATTGGGGTGAACCCTCTAGCGTAAAGAAATTGAAATATATGATATATTAACAACATTGTTTGCGTATACAAATTCGCAGGAAACTGCTCCTGTAGACTGGATTACAAACAAATTTATGCACATAAATGTATGTATGTATCGACAATTCGATGCAAAAAAATTCGATCATATGTACATAAATATGTGTGTATGTTTATAAATATTCAAATTTTTGTCCACATATGTATGTATGTATATTGTACATATAAATATTGTGTAGTTACTTACCTTCAAATGCTTGTGTAAATTTCCAGTAGATTTCTCATCAAACTTAATAGTTTTATTTACACAGAGTTGACATTTCCCGTTCGGGTTGAAAAATGTTCCATTCAACATCAGCGGTAAATTTTTATTCCCTTCATTATTTAGCGCCTGATCAGTCATTGTCAACAATAATTAAGTTTAAGTTTTATTGTCTCGTGAAATTCCTGCAAAAACAATGGGCTGTCGCGCGCTGTTTTTTTTTTTGTATTTCTTGGAAATATGACTGAAATTAGTGTGACCGAATCCCAAAAGTGTAGAGATGATACAATACAACAATTGATATCGATATTTGGGCGCTAAGCAAAATGACACACGAAAGTACCTTGTATCTTACCTATTGACAAGGTAAATGAAAATTAAAACCTAGGTAGGGTAAAAGGTACTCGAATTTAAAAATACCGAGGTAAGGTAAAAGATACACAAAATTTGTATCTAGGTATGTACCCAGGTATTTGTACCTAGGTACTTCCAAACACTGGTTATATGATAAGTTGTACATATTTTAAGAATAAAATTATCTATCTGTTAAATTACACCCTATATATTAAAGACAATAAATAAAAGACATTTAACTAGCAAACAAATAACAAATGGTGTTTTAGGTCTTCAAAATTTTGTTTTTATATATTCACGAACCCTAGCCACTTAACAAATACTTGATTCTTGTAGGTTTTTAAAATTTCTTCAACTAAAATGCATTTTTGTCTTTAACTTTTTGGAGTTCAGGTTCATAAAACGCCCCTTTAATAATTTCCTTGTTAAAATCTTCTAAAACATATGTAACTGGCTTAGTATATTTGATTTTTATAATTTTAAAAATTTCAGTAGTCCAATTAGGCTCATATCCCTTAGCAAATAATCCTTTGTACTTGCTTATTCTAACGTGATCACCAACGTTAAACTTATGCTTCGGAAAAATTTTGGGGATATTATAAACAGTTCGTAAAATTAATTTTTAATTTCTCTTGTTAACATTAACCGGTCTCATTTTAATGGTTCGATGATAAGTGTTATTATATGTTTGATGATTGCAGATTGATGCTTTTAAGTGAGTGAATGTGTGATAATGATTAATGTTGATTTCCTTCATCAGAGCCTGGAAACTCGTATTGAAAAATTCCTTGCCCTGATCAGAATGGATATTTTTAGGTTTGCGCTTAGCATATTTGAATATATTCTTAATCGCTGCAATGATATCAGTTGATGATTTAGATTTAACTGCAGCAGCAAATGAATACTTTGAAAATGTGTCTATAACTGTGAGTAAGTAACAATTTCCTTCTTTAAATTTCTGAAAAGGAAACATTTCAACCAAATCGATTTGCCAGGTTTCATGTATTACCTTTTGAAAAAATTTTCTCCTAACAATGTTTTTACGAATTGGTTTATGTATTTCTGAAACAACTTGTTGTTTACTTATTTTATTGTCCTTGATTAATTACACAATTATTTCTCTATTGCTTTGTACACTGCTTAGATAGTACTGTTTGCTTATGTTCAATTACATCTCGTTTTAGCTCTCTAGTCATTTTCTTAGAGATCTCAAAACATAATCGAGTTAGATCTATTTGTACATCTTGATCGTGACAAGCATCTAAATCACTTAGTTGAATATTTTTGCAGAGTTACACACTTAGGAATAATATGATTATAGTAAAGAAATGAAATTTGTTTTCTTAGTATTGTATTCCAACACGGAAATGTTGTAAAGAATACCCCTAATCTTAGGAATGAACGTCAAGATTCGCTATCAAACTCAAATTGATTTATGATTAAAATGCACTGTTTATCTGATTTTCTAAATTTAAAATTTCATTTAATTGTTGGATGTAGTGCATGATCAATAATTGTATCCGGCATTAAAAATACATACTGATCAAGTTTCAGTTGAATATATTCCTTGTATGTTAACAGTTGTATCCATTCATCTTTTTCAAATCCAATGAAGTTATGCTTTCGAGAAGTAGAAAAACCGCATTTAACCTTTAAATAATGTACTACATAGTATTCTAGACCAAAAATTAGCTCGTGATCTTGTTTCTTTCTAGAATCTTTATTTCTTTTTGCTTGGAGTGAGTCCATTTCCGATGGGCGCTTGTCTAACACTAACCTTAGCTGACTATTGTGGCTCTATATAAAGACATCGTTTAGGTATCTCATTTCAGCTTGTTCAATACCACCACACCGAAATGAGTAAAATATACCGAAATACTTGTGTATTGGTTGGCTTCCAATATTTTATTGGAAATAATAAACAAATTTTCATCAAAGAGCTAGCATTTATGCAGGTTGGATCTGTTGTCCCTAACGTGTTTCATTTTAAGCCACCATACCATATCAAAGAACTGGACGATGATACACGAAAGGCACATGGATTGGGTTGGAGTGAAGGCGATATTCCGTATTTAAGTTTATTTGAAATACTCACACCTCTCAATAGTTTTTCCATAGTAATTGTTCGGGGTGAAGCAAAAAGGCGCTTTTTATTAAAATATTTATCTAATAACATAATTGATATTGATATAGGAAAAAGCTTAAGTTCTTTACCTTATTAATTCACTAATTGTCGACTAATTGCTTTCATTAATCGAATAATTTGGTGTTATGGTGAAGAGCATGCCAAACCTAATTTTACAGATATTGAATATTACAAAGTTGTCCCAGAATCAATAGAAAATGATTCAAATTAACCAATTCTTTTAATCTTGGATGATCTAATGATGGGTGCATTTAATAAAAATGTATGCGAATTGTTTACAAATGGATCCCATCATCGAAATTTATCAGCAATAGTTGTTACTCAAAACATTTTTCATAAATCATCGCATACCAGAGATATTTCATTAAATACAAAATACATTGTAGTATTCAAGAACCCCAGAGACAAACTTAAATTTCAATATTTGGCCCGACAAATTTATCCTGAGCATTCGAATGAACTATTCCGAATATATAAGGAAGTAACAGATGAACCTCATGGTTATTTACTTATTGATCTTAATCAGCGAATAAATGATCTTTTAAGATTTCGAACGAATATTTTTATTTCTGACTATTTGATTTGCTATTGTGATGAAAATGGTTAACAAAAAGAGCATAAAGCGCTTGAAAGCGAACAAACATTTGTTGTATGTGCTAAAAAGAGCTAGTAATAAACTTCGTACCGCTATTATAAGCAATAGTGACAATAAGTTCATAAAAAGCTTAATTGAGATTGTAAACAATACCCTGAAAGGCAATCACAAATTAACTAAAAATCGTCTCAACGTCATAAAAAAGTATAAAACATATTGCGTGTCCAAAGAGCTCAATACATTCAAAGAGAAAAGTTCTAATAAAAAAAGGTGGTTTTCTCCCAATCTTAATTACATCGCTACTTTCGGGTATTTTTGGAAAATCACTACAACATGAATAGAAATGCAAGTAAACTTAGTAAAGTCATATTAATGCACCCAAATACATATAGCAAGCTCCTAAAAAATGATAGAGGTGAAGAAATAATAAATAGTAAACTCCTACCGATAAAAAATAATCAAAACGTAAGTGACTTTGATAAATTTCTGAAAATACGACAGGAGATTAACTACTATCAACATAAGAAACGAAATAAATCTTGTAACCCTCAAACACCTGAGACGTCATTACAGCAGCAGAGTATAGGAACTCAAACAATTGAAAATAAATATTTATTAGACACTTAGCCAAGCTCCTCAAAGACAATTAAACTTAATTATCAAGAATTATTACCAGATGAAATACAAAATAGTCTGGAAAAAGTCTTAAATACCTACGATGGTTTTGAGGAAGATGCTAGCTCATACCAGTCAAAACGGAAAATTACTGACACGTCATTCTCTGAAAATGCAGTGAAAAAGAAAACTGCAGTAACAAAACAAAAACTATCTAAAGAAAAACAACAAAAACTAAGAGTTCGTTTTAAAAAACTAAACGCTAGTCCCGATCGTATGCGAAATAATCAATATATTACCGGACGAGAGAAGTTCAGAAAATCTGTTCGTGCAGGAAAACCAGTTCAAATTGGTAAAAATAAACTTAATTGGATTTTACATAAATAATTCACAACGATCTAACAATGAGTAACAAAAATGAGTTTTTTATAACTTTATTAAGTAACAACTCATTTAATGTGTTTCCTGATAACGTCAAGTGTGCATTTCTTTTTCTTTTTTATTGGCCCGATATTGCATCACAACCGCTTGACGGTCTTGGCCTCTGCAATGAATGCCCTCCACTCGCTCCTGCATTGTGTGAGCTGGCACCAGTTGTTCACACCAAGGTTGGAAATGTCTTTCCGCACTTGATCATCCCATCTTAGTGGTGGGCGACCCCTCCTGCCTTGTCCTCCAAAGTCAGCCGCCTTCGCTTTGTACGTCTTTTTTTACTGGAGCTTCTTCATCCATCCGGATTACATGTCATAACCAGCGCAGCCGCTGTTGTTTTATGCGCTTGACTAGACTGATGTCCTTATAGAGCTCATACAGTTCGTGATTCATTCGAATGCGGTATCCATCGCCAACTTTTAAAGGTCCATAGATCCTCCGAAGGATTTTTCGCTCGAAAACGACAATCGCCTCCTCATCCGCTGCTGTCATTGTCCATGCTTCTGCGCCGTATTGCAGGACTGGGATGATGAGCGACTTGTATAGCGCTATTTTTGTTCTTCGAGGAAAGGCTCTGCTCTTGAACTCCCTACTGAGCCCGTAGTAGCATCATTTTCCCAGAGTAATTCTTCTTCGGATCTCCAGGCTGATGTTGTTGTCGCCGGTAATCATCGTCCCGAGGCAGACAAAATCCTCTACAACCTCAAAGTTGTACTCCCCCATAGTAACAAATTGTCCAAGACGCGTAGACTTCTTGTCCGTGGATACTAGGTACTTTGTCTTGTCCTCGTTTACCGCTAAGCCCATCAGTTTAGACTGCTTCTCAATCTCTGAAAACGCCCTGCTTACCGCCCGTTCGTTTTTGCCGATAATGTCAATATCATCGGCGTATGCGAGTAGCATTAGATCTTTATAAAGAAATGAGCCCGATCTGTTGGCATTTGGACACTGGCGCAGTATATACTCCATCAGTAGATTAAAGAAGTCACACGATAGGGTATCACCCTGCCTAAAACCTCTCTTGGTATCAAATGGTTCGGAGAGGTTCTTTCCTATATTGACGGAGCTTCGAGTGCTTCTCAACGTCATCATGCAAAGTCGAACGTACTTTGCTGGTATACCAAAGGTAGACAGGGCGTCAAAGAACCTTGACCTTATCGGTGTGTCAAAGGCTGATTTATAATCAACAAAAAGATGGTTGGTTTTGATATTTCTCTCATAGGTCTTCTCCACGGTTTGTCGTAATGTTAATATCTGGTCTGTGGTGGATTTACCAGGTCTGAAGCCACACTGATAAGGTCAGTGTGCTAATAAGCGGCTTTAGACGTTCACAAATAATTGACGACAGAATCTTATATGCGATGGGAAGGAGACTGATTCCACGGTAGTTGGCGCAAACTGCAAGGTCTCCTTTTTTAAAAAGTTTACAAATTACACAAGTGTGCATTTACCAACCTTGTAAATATTCCTGAAAATGTAACTGACGATTGGGAAGTAGGCATTACTGATATGTATTTAAACAACTTGCATTGCATTCAATTGATCGATAGTAAGTCAAATACTATTTGGTGGGACAATAAAATACTTTTAGTTTTTACAGATATAATAAGACCGCGTTGTGTTGGAAATTAAAGATCACGATGCCTCCGTATTTTATATTACAACGGGAAAGAAACAATGTTTCAGTTTACTAATATCGATCTACACGCGTTTCCCGCGCCGCTCCGTACCAAATATTAAAAAACATTAAATAAAAACATCTAAAAACGTATCAAGTGTGGCAAGTGCCTGGATAAGTTCGCGAGTGTTCTTTACCCAGCATGGACGATCCGGGTTTCACGTTGTATACATTTATAAATGTACAATTTTTCCTGGCCAAACTGCAGCTTTGGCGTAACGGAGGTTGCCGGCAACCTGTTGCTGAGTGCAGCTACTGCTGTGTGGGAAAATCCCGGGTGGGCTGGGTTGATATCCTCGATATCTTGCAGTGAAGTGCGGTGTTGTGAATATTGTGCTTCGACAAATTGCCAAACGTGTCTTGTTGATTGTTTAATTACATTTGTTTACATTTTGAAACTTTACAACAACAACAAACGTCTGGTTGTGTAGGGGTGTCAGTGCTGTCCATCTAACTATCACTTCCAGGCTTTTTCCGGCTAGTTGCGGTGGATTGGGGCAAATAATAATTTAATTAATTCTTACATTAATTTTAATTATTTGTTGCACCAGATGAATGGTACGGCCTCTAGAGAACCGGCAGCTCCGCTGAAAAAATCTGGGAGTACTATGGACTCCCAAAAAGCTAAAGCTACGTCACAATTGAGCTCGATTACCAAACCTGCTGCTGTGACCAACCGAATAAGGGGGTCCAGTAAGGCCCGCACTATCAGCGATGGACTTGCCTTGCCCTTAAGCAGAGCCAAGACTGACAGCCAGCCACCAGCGACTGCCAGATCAACTGTGAAGAGAGCAGGCACGGCTCCTATCGTGAGTAGTAGGTCGGCAGAGCTTAGCAGACCAGACCCATCAAAGGCTGCCGCAAGCGACAGACGTACGGCAATCAGAATCCTAAGAAGGAACGCGGTGTCCCCAATAAGCGAGAGTCAAGCCTCAAAGAAAGACTTCGAAAAAATCCAGCAGGATCTGAGTTGGGCAAAAACCATCGTTCCTGACTTCCGACTAGACCAGGTCAATCCCGCGAAGAAAGCTACCAGCGCTAAGCGGGATACATCCTTGGAGGAAGCCTAAGCTGAGGCCCCCAAACGACCAAAACCACATGGCGCCCCGCTCTCAATATCCTTTGCTGAAGTGGCAAAAGGAAAAAAGTTCCTGGGTGTTATTGATGCAAGTAGGAAGGATGGTAAAATCCCTCTAGACCAATGGAAATGGGTAGAGGCCGAGCTGGGAGGTGTTGCCATGGAGGTGCTAAAAGCGAACCCTGGCCCACCGCCTATATGCAATAACGCGGGATGGTTTCAAGGAAACGTGAAGCTAATCGCGTGCGAGGATGAAACGTCAGCGGAGCTGTACAAAGCTGCGATCGGAAAGGTGGGGGAATTGTACCCAGGTGCTAAACTAAGGGCAGTTGATGCCAAAGACATCCCCTCTTGCCCTAGAGCGCGAGTTTGGCTGCCCAAAAAGCCAAGCGACCCATTGGAGATACTCAAAATGATGTCTATGTTTAATCCGCATGTACCAACAGCGAACTGGAAGATTATAAAAGTGAAGGAGTCCAGTAATGCGAATATCCACGTAATCTTCCAGATAAACAATGAGACAGTGGAGCACCTGCCTAAAACCAAAGGACTTCTGGATTACGCTTTTAAAAAAGTGAAAATGACTGTCTATAAGACAGATACGACGGACCTAGCTAACCTAGCAGCGAGCGTAGAGGCAGAAGAGCCAAGCGATGACGATATGGAAACTGACGATACACCAACCCTAGAGGAATCGGGAGGCTACATATCGTCAGGGTCAGACTATGGCACGAGTCTAGGGAGAGTCTACACCGAGCATGAGCTTTTGCAGGATATATCGAATGATGATGTAGAAGGCGATGCTACCCTGACGGCAGAGGAACTACTTTCTGATGATGCAGATCCTCCAAATAAATCTGCATCACAGTAAAGCAGCTTCCGCTGCAACACTGCTTCGCCTAGCAAAAGGTGAAGCAGACATTGTTATAGTCCAAGAGCCTTGGATCACTGGTGACAGGATCTGTGGCTTGAGGACGCCAAAAAACAACTTGTACCACATTCGGGGTAAGGGTAAGCCGCGTACATGTTTATTAGTAAAACAAACTCTTAACGCATTTCTACTTCCCCAATTCAGTGAAGGAGACATCTACAGGCTGACTTCCTTCTATTTGGCTCATGATACAACGGAGCCAGTACCATCCCGACTTTAAATACCTAGTGCGCTACAATCAAGGCAGCAGAACCAGACTAATACTGGGTGGAGACGCTAATACACACCATACAGAATGGTCCAGCACAGACACTAACGATCGTGGTGAGTTACTCCACGATTATCTTTTAAGTACGAATCTTATTATCTGCAATAAAGGTAATGACCCAACTTTTGTCACTAGACCTCGGAGGGAGGTACTAGATATCACCCTCATCTCAGAGTTTCTAATATAAAATATTATTTCATGGAGAGTTCTATCAGACCTCTCCTTCTCAGATCATAGATATATTGAGCTAAAGCTAATAGAATCATGCCCCGATCCTAAAAAAAAACACAAAACTTAAAAAAAACGAACTGGAAACAGTATAAGAGACTTATAGTGAAAAATCTAGATGCAGCTCCGCAATTCACACCTGTGAATGCGGAACAATTAGATGAAATAGTCCACACCTTTCCAACGACATGCACAAAGGCACTTGACAAACCATGCCCACATATTATAATACAAAATACACCATAAGCCCCCCTGGTGGTCTAAAGACCTGGAGATACTAAGGAAAGAGTGTAGAAAGACATTTAACTCAGCTAAGAATACTAACCTGGATTCATCCTGAGAGATGTATAAAGCCAAGTTACGAGACTATAAAAGTGCAATGCGGAAAGCCAAACGACGTTCGAGGGCAAATTTCTGTAACAATATTGAATCGACCTCCGAAGCATCAAGACTTCGAAAAATTTTAACGAGTTCAGCAACCCCTCCAGGACTCCTAAAATACCCTGATGGAACTTGGGCTGACTCCAGCTCTGAATCCCTCAATTTACTTCAGGAATCACATTTTCCTGGCGGTTCAACATCTTTGGAGCTCATAGAGGCACCTAGAGTCCACACGCTAAGTCACATAAGTGATATAGTAACTGAACATCGAATTAAGTGGGCTGTGAACACTTTTCAGCCCTACAAATCAGCTGGGCCAGATAGAGTCTTTCCCGCTCAGCTTCAACAATCACTACCACATATAACTGCATGGCTTCAGACAATCTTTGCCTGCTGCCTTCGAAGTGGTTTTCATACCAAAGGCAGGAGAAGCCTCGCATGTCAGATAAAATGACTTCAGGCCGAACAGCCTGTCATCTTTTCTCCTCAAAACACTGGAGAGACTAATAGATGCCCATCTAAGGCAGACAACAGACACATCCACTCTGTCCCCAGCGCAGAACGCACACAGGTGATTTGTGGTAACAGTCAACGTTATTGCGACTCATGGAATCGCGAGGACACACGGTAATAGCGTACTCGGATGACGTTGCCATAATCACAAGAGGCAGATTTCCTCATACTCTCTGCAACCTGATGTAGGAAGCACTCTCAATACTTACAAATTGGACGACGCAAAGTGGTCTTGGAGTCAATCCAACCAAAACTGAACTCGTTCTCTTTACCCGCAAGTATAAGATACCAAATTTAACACCCCCACGACTAAACAACATACACCTAAAATTTAGCGATCCTGCAAAATACCTTGGTGTAGTGCTGGACAAAAAATTATATTGAAACGAAAAAATAACTGAAAGTATCAAAAAAGCCAATACTGCACTTTTCTCGTGCAAACGTGCGATTGGTTGTAAATGGGGATTTTCCCCTGAAATAGTACACTGGCTGTACACAGCCGTTGTACGTCCAATACTACTATACGGAATCATCGGATGGTGGCCGGCTCTGGGGAAACCTTCCGTCCTCAGAACCATAACCAAAGTTCAACGTAGTGGTGCATTGCGTACAACCCCAACAGATGCACTTGACATAATGTTACACCTTATGCCTCTAGATCTTCTGGGAAGAGAAATCGCCAGTAACGCCGCTCCCAGGATGAGAGAAAGCGATACCTGGAAAGATAGTAGCTCTGGCCACTCCTCTATACTTCTGGATCAAGTGGCGGTGCTGCCAACGCTTGACTACTGCATCCCAACAATAACGTTTACCACCATGTATAAAGTCACCATACCGAGTCGGCTGGACTGGAACTCAATGCCTCACTGCAAACCGAATGCCATCAATTTCTACACTGATGGCTCCAAACTGGATGGACAGGTAGGAAGAGAAGTCTTCAGTCCAGAGCTCGGGATCGAAACTTCATTTCGGCTTCCTGACCATTGTGTAGTGTTTACCAAGCAGAGGTTGTAGCCATCCAGGACGATACCAACCACCTAGGAACCCTCGCAATCCAAAAAAGTAAAGTATTCATTTTTTCAGATAGTCAAGCTGCATTAAAAGCACTTGACGGTTATATTAACAATACCAAAACTCTTACGGAGTGCCGCAAATCTCTTAATGAGATGGCTTAGCACTTTGAAATTAATCTCGTTTGGGTGCATGGACACTGCAACATTGAAGGCAACGAGATGGCCGACCACCTCGCCAGACTTGGCACCACCACTCAGCTCCTACCGGATAAGAGCAACATAGGGGTGCCTCTTGCGACCTCTAAGCTACAAACAAAGGAAACTACCTATCGAATAACCATGAATCGATGGCAAACAATCCACATATGTGAAGTATCTAGGCTTACATGGCACACCATGTTCACCAAAAGATATTTCATAAAATACCATTTGTAACCTCTCTACTGATCCTGTGTTCCTTACGCTGCACTTCAGAAAAAGGAGAGAAATATTATAAAAAATACTGTAGTGATACTACTATTATCATTAAGCAGAATTTAAATTATCATCATGGAGAGACTTTATCATGATTATTATCTTAATCAGTGCGGTGGAGGCTTATGTCATATTGGAACCCTTTACGTTACACCAGAAATATTTCAGCAGGGACGTGGAACTGGAAACTTTTTAGTGGTCTTTCTAAATATATTAAACCACTTTTTTTTATCAGGTGTTAATGGAATTAAAAACCAAATTTTTGACACTGGAAAAGCAGTTGTAAATGATATCGGACAAAAACCTTTGAGAAATATTATTCAAGAACAAAGCAAAATTGCATCACAAATCCTAATAGATAAATCAATAAATAAGATGACACAATCTCAAAAAGGATCAGGAAAAAGAAATAAAAAGAAGGGTGCAGCCCGAAAACAACCTCGTTGTAAGTCTAAGCAAGGACGGCGACATACACCGTCTCGCACAATGAGGACTAAATCGTTGAAAAGGCTAACTAACCGTATAAAAGATATATTTACTAAAACAAAATGACACATCACATCGAATGCATATAGAGCGAACTTGATTTGTTTGCCCCTAATCCCACACAAAGTAGCATTTTACGGACTGAAGAAGTAACATATAATCCAATTGCGTCATTAGATTCAACAAGTTCAATTGGTTTGTTTGTTTGGGAAATGGCGAATCATACAGAAACTTATCAAGTGTTTATCTAAGACTTGTATAAATAATTCTGTTGGTGTTGTAAATAATTTACTACATTCAATATTCAGAAGTTCATCGGTTTATCTTAATAACATTTTGGTATCACAAAGTGAAAATAATTACCATTATCGGTCAAATTTGCAAACAATTCTAAACTACGGTAGTGATGCGACTACGAGTCACTTAACTACACAGGGTAATTATCCTACTTATGTGCACCAAAATATTTCAACAGATGGATATCAGGAGCTAAGACATATTTTTCAAAAAAGCAATAAAGTGGAACTCTTTGGATAAGTGCATGGAGATATTTTTAATCAACCTAGACTATTGATAAATAATGTGGACTTACGGATTACCTTTAATATTGGAAAACCTGCATTTTATTTGTCGAAAACGGATACAGAGTCAAATCTAAAAATATTGGAAGCTCAGCTCTTTATGAACCATATAACAGTTAATCCGAGTATTTTACTTGCACATTATCAAGTTCTTCAACATAAACATGATATATCTCCCTCCAACAAAGTTGAAGTAAAATCATTTACACTCTATCCAGGCAACAACACGCTATCCATCGATAACGTTGTAATTGGTCAACTACCAAATTTCATTGCGTTTTGTATGGTTAAGAACAGCGCATATTCTAGAAATCGTCGACAAAATCCGTTCAAATTTGAGCATTTTAACTTTCAGCGATTTAATCTATTAGTTAATGGTGTACAAATTCCGGCTCAAGCTCTTGAGTTTGATTACACATCTTCTGAAAATACACAAAGCTCTGGTGCATATAATATGCTCTTTAGAGCCAATGGCATAAACCATTATAATAGAGAACTACAAATTTCGAAGGAAATGTTTGAAAACAACAGTTTTATATTAGCATTTGACTTAACTGCTGATCGTTCAAACTCAACTGTATGCTCAAATCTGATTTGTCAAGGAACAATTCGTATTGAGCGGCGCTTTGCCGAAGCGCTAAGTGAAGCTGTTACTTGTATTGTGTATTGTGAATACGATTCAATGATTGATATTGACAAGCATCGAAACATTCGCACCCTCTTGTGAAATGAATACCATTCAAATACATAGCTTCCTTTCGAGGAATGCATATACAAAATCAATTTTCCAGGGTGTTTTTTCCTCAGATAAATTGCCTTTCCATACTTTTACACATCCTGCGTTAATTGTTGCAAATACCGATGAATCTACGCAGGAGGGTACCAACTGGGTAGCCTTTTTCTTTGAAACTGCACGGAAATCAGAGTTTTTTGACTCCTATGGTCAATATCCTAAACAAAAAGAGTTCATTATATTTTTAAAAACAAACTCTAAAAAAATTTACGTTCAACAAACAACAAATTCAAGGTTTATTTTCAAGTACAGTTGGGCATTATTGCTTGCTATATGGTCTACATAAATGCAAAAGGAAAAACCTAAAAACATTCTTGAACAACTTCAATACTAAGGATTTTTATTTAAATGATAAGCTAATATTAGCCTTGTTTAACTACAACTTTAAGAAACATAAGAACAAATAAATAAAACGATTTAATTTTACATAATTGGGGTTGTTTATATTTGGGTTTTGTACACATTTGCTTTCTTAATTTATAGTAGCGAATCATAATATTCAAGGCATCATTCTTTAGCTTAGGCAGCAAGTGACATGTGCATGTGTCAGGACCCTCAGTGGCTTCATTATCACTCCAAGGACACAGCTTGTAGTGGAATCCGTACTTGGAGTAGATCAGTTCTTTTTCCTCCAAGTCCTCCAATGTTGACTTCAGGTATTCCAGTTGTTGCAAGTGCTCGTCACAGATGGCACCATCAAACTGGTAAAGGAAGACTTCGATTTGCTTAGCGTGCATCTTGTCCTGGTTGAACTAAGACTCAGTTGTGTACAAAAAATGGATCTTATTTATATTTGAGAGATGGGTAGAAAATTCATTATTCTGAACCTTTAAACTCGAATTTAGCAGTACAATATCTGCCCTCTTCTTTCCCTTCATACACAACATATAAAATTCCATTTTCCTTTAACTTCTTATATGGTGTTTTAGATGCAAATTTTGTTACAAATCCTTTAGGTAGGAATATCCAAAACATTTGCCATCACTGTCTTTCAAGTAAAGGGCTATTTTTTCTCCAAAAGAAGTTTTCTGCAGTTGAGAATCGGTGATGGTATATTCTTTTCCTACCAACAGGTTCTCCACCATTGTGTAACCATTCACGTCCTTTACACCGTTTAGTGATTCTAGGAACGCCTGTATAAATATATAAGTGATTGAGCGCGTTCACGAGCACACACCAATCATCTAACATAAATCATCAATCAACAAAAAAGTGTTTGGCTGTTGGTGAACGTGTTTGATAGTCATCGATATATTTTTGTTGGCGGCAGATTTGAATTTTTGGCAACTTATAGCTAAATAAAATTTAGAACAGACTGTTAAATTTATATGACCGTCGTCAATAGTAGCAATTGCTAATAGAATCCCCTTGAATTTTCCTCAAAACTTTGTTAGCCATTTAATATTTGTTGTAATTCCGGCGGGAAGACAGCAAACTCGAATATCTGATGGCCAGATCTTTTTCGTATTTCAAAATGGTCATTTAGTAATATGAAGAACTCCTGTGTTTTGCCAGCAGCCAATTTACATAACGCTGGGTTTTATTAAGAGTTACTTTCGCTTTTAGTTCATCCAGGGCAACGCAAAGAAGGGTCTGCAAATGTTCATTTTAATAAAGTATTTTATGGGCAATGAGCTGAGAGTCCTTAACGATGCACGGTACATCATGAAATAATCCTTGAATTTGTCCATTCCATATTTTTGTACTTTCACAACAATTGAGTACGCGGGGGCTGCTTCTTTTTGAAGAGGCGGGTTTTCAAGCTTTCTTGCTCCTCCGCAACAACCAGTGGAGCCTTCAGAGCCTTGCACGAATTTCCGTGAGCTACTTGCTACAAAGAGGTTTCCACATTCATTTTGCATTTGCCTTGACAAAATTACTTGTTTGTTTACAACTGACAGCTGTGTGCTATCGATAACAAATCACAATCAAGCAATTCTACCAAACTATTTTTTTGATGTATTCACATCTAACACAATCACGAAAATTAGCAACCGTGATTGCACATCAATAGTCGATTTTTTGTCATCGATTTATGCTGGTGAACGCGCTCATTAAAAATATATTTAACTACATGCACAAAAAAGTATACATACCATTAGTGTATTGGTGTGCTTGCTTAAGCGTAGTACGGAGATGCTGACAATTTTTGCGGAGCGGAAATTGTTTGATAATTTCCAGAGCCGCTCAGACAATGTAGTGTGACCAGGCAATAGACAGAAATCAGCTGTTGTGTGTATGAAAAATTAACGGGCTAATTCAAATAAAATAAAAAGAGTGCATAAAATTGAAGCCGAAGCATTTTTGGGCTGCGGGAGCAGAGCTTAGCCACTTAGACATACTGCTATAACTACAACACAAAACGCATCTGGAGATTATAATTGCTGAGGCAATATTCATAGCCACAGCCAGCTCCATAGACTGGAGGCGAATCATACTCGCCGGGCGTATTAGACTAGGATAAACTAGGTGAATACGGATTTAAAGGTGGGCACAACAGTAGCAACGGAAGCTACCACATTAAGCCGAAGGAGCCACTACTATAATGGGCTGTGAAGACATCAGCTTAGGGCTGCTTGGCCGTTAGCTGTAGGGCCGTTCAGTGGGCTGTGGAGACTGCGAAGGTTTAGACTCGGGTGGAATGCATACATTGGGCAAATGGCACGCCGGGAGAAGCATACAGAGAAGGATTCTAGGCCACAAGTGATGCAGCTGCGGGTATCGAAATGCTTTTTATTGGCCAGATTCCATAAAATTGGTTGCGACTCGCCCACTTTGATCAGCTCCACTTGTTTGTCCACCTCTCAGTTGTCCAAATAATTGAAGTTTTGTTTTTGGTCTTCTTTGCTTTAATTTTTTTCATTGTGTGCTCAATTCTCTAAGGTACCTCTGACAATTATCAAACAAGTTTCATAATTTGCAGGTCCCCTTCGACAATTTATCAGCTGTTTTCAAAAAAACGAATTGGCAGGTCCACGCAAATTGTCATAGCGAATTGTTGGTTGCTCCGTACTCGCTCTGACAATGCGCTCTGAGAATTTTCGTGAGCGGATTTCCTGAGCTATGTAATTAGATGGGCTCCGCAAAAATTGTCAGCGTCTCCGTACCACGCTTTAAGATCGAAATGGTTTCAGAGCTTAACTAAATGTTACTAAGTTAAGTTTTCATTGAATCACCTCTTTTATACCAAATTGGTTAGTATAGTATCATGTTATGTATTTGGTAACATTATTAACCAATCGTATCACTTTAAATATTTTAAAGTCTATGATTGGTTCGTATAACATAATATAAAACAAGAAAGAAAGTCGGTCAAGCCCGACTATAACATACTCTGTACCCTTATACTCGCATTTGCTCACGAGACAAACGGCCACTTAACACCCCCCACCCCCGCCACCCATAACCACAACGTTCAGTTCAAGAGAAGCAATCTTAGTGAGAGAGAGAGAGAGAGAAACTATTAGAGCACACAACGCAGTGCGCTCACTAAGTTTCTCTCTCTCTCTCTCTCTCTTACTAAGATTGCCTCTATTGAACGGTTATGGTAAGTTGCTGTGGCTATGGGTGGGGGGTGGGAGGTGTTAACTGCCCGTTTTTTGCTCATAACTTGAGTATCGTTCATCCGATCTTTATCATTTCTTCAGCAAATCGATAAATAATGATTACTAGATATCTCGAGAAGGTACGAACCATCTATTATAAAAACTGTGGAAGATACACGTTTTTTCCAAATTGCGGGGGCGGGAGGATGCGTATCAAAAATAGAAAATAATCTTGATCTGCCTGCAAGTATAAGAAATATATGTCCCATACATGTCAAACCTCTATCTCTTACCATCTCTGAGATCTCTTCCTTCATACGGACGGACGGACAGACATGGCTATATCGACTCGACTGTTGATGCTGATCAAGTATATATATACTTTATGGGGTCGGAAACGATTCCTTCTCCCTGTTACATACATTTGCACAAACTTAATATACTCTATGTACCTTCGGTACAGAGTATAATGAATGAACGAGAAAAAGAGATGTCACTACTAGACGTGGATTATAAGTGTATTCGATCCCAAATTATTTAAGATATATATGTATATATACATATATTAGGCATGTTTAAGTGAACGATTTTTCTATTTCAACTTGCTCCAGCCTCTCAATCTGCGAGGTTGGGTAAAAAAATGCGTGAGCCAAAATATTTTGGGGGTGGGGTGGGGGGAAGTGTTCCCTCATCAAAGGCAAAGTTCCCGAAAAATGGTCGAAAATTGATATATAAGGTCATAGCTGCCCAGGGGTTGCTTCTAGAGGGGTCAAATGTACCAGTGAGCCCCATTGTTTTTCCCTCCGCAACATTTTTTTTCTTGACCCCTACCCCCTATCTCTCCTCCCTTTAGGGGTATCCATACAAAAATTACATTTTTACAAAATTGCCCCCACCTCTTTAAAACTCTTTCTAGGAGTATAAAATGTATAACCAACTCCCATTATTTTTTGACTCCCAACATTTTTGTTCTTGGCACCCACCCCCTGTCTCCACTTCTTACGGGGGCTCCCATAAAAAATTTATGTTTTTTTTTTATTTCGTACCACTGCCACTTGACTACCACTCCAAAAGTGCCTCCTAGCCATGGAAAATATAAGAACAACCCCAACTATTTGTCCCTTCCCGACATTTTTGTCCTTGGCACCTACCCCCTATCTCCCCTCCCTAGGGGGGTCCCTATACAAAAATGACATTTTTATAAAATTGTAATCCAACACCCGAAAACACTTCCCAGGAGAGTAAAATGTATGAACAACCCCCACTATTTTTCACCTCCCAACATATTTGTTCTTGGCACCCAGTGCTTCCACTCCCTAGGGGGGCTCCCATACAAAATTGATAAAAAATGCATGATTGTATGGATTTATTAATACAATGTTATGGCAATATACCTAGGTTGCTCCCATTCAAAAAAATTACCTTTACTTATTACTTCAAAAGTACAAAAACCATATTGAATACAAAAATTTAAATTTAATTTAAATGTGATTTTAATTTTCATTTTATTAAACGCATTCGTCGCACATGGAGTCACAAATCAAATTAGTTTATTTTTATAACATAGCGGAAATGCCTTCCGATTGTCGCTGACGACCTGCAATACAATTTTTTTTGCTTTTCGTTTCGGCATTAGAAATCATTATAATCTTCTATTAATTTTACGCCCCTTTCAGCTGTATTGTTAACAACATGTAAGTTGTGCAAGATCTCTTGGGTTTGTTGGTAGTCTTCGCGCACTGTCCAGCTTTCTGCATCGGTTGAAAGGAAATCGGTAGACAATTCGAAAAGTTTGAAAAATCTTGCCGTTTCACACGTCACGAAATCGCTTAAGTCTCTCGTGATGAATTGATTTACTTGTTTTGATGTTATCGAAATTGTTTTAACTCCTTTATTGCCGACAATTTGGCCTGTACGGGAATGTCCTTCGCTAACTTCTTTGTAATCATCGCCGTGCTTATCGTCAGATTTGTCATCTTCTTCGGAATAGCTGCCTGAATTATCGCTCTGATCCATCTCCTCCTCAATGTCAGAATGGATTTCTTCGAGTTCTTCTTTGACTTTTTCAAATTCAAGAATCATTTTGGCCGTTTTACGTTTGATGTCAAAAGGAACATTTGGATCAAATAACGAAAGGGATAAAGTTTCGAAACTGATGTACCACAAATGCCCACAAAATTTCGCCACTAAATCCTGCGACACAATTGGATCGAATTATTTCGCAGCCGATTTTAAAAAATTGATATCCTGATTAGGAGCCTCTATAGCACTGGTGCTGCTATATAATGCCTGTGTGTAAAGCGTGACAATAAAAATGCAAACATCACGGAGCCCGTTCAATTCTTTCTCAGTCAATCGAAATGCTTCCGAAACAAAAATATTTTTATGCCGTATATAGCCTTAGCCATCCATCGAGCATGACTGACGGCCCCTGGAGGGCTGAAGTTGTAATTGGGCATGTATTCGCCAAGGAACAAAAGTACAATTTGCAGAATTCTTTATAGTCTGTTCGGGGCTGTTTTTTGTTAAGTTGAGCTACACTAAATGTCCTAACGTCAACTTGTACTGGAGCTGGTATTTTGGTAGCGACTTGGTCATCCTTTGTACCAGAGCAGTACGGTTCGTCCTTTATTTCTTCCCATTTTTCTTTGAAATGGCAATATAAAAGCACTCCTGGGCTAGAAGTTTTACTAAATTGGGATTCGAGCACTTCTCTCAATTGGAGTTCATATATATAATGTCTGCATTGTAAATACAAAAGATCTCATTCTAATAATTGCTGGAGTAATGATGACGCACGAAATAGCTTGAGCGCGGTCAATAATGTTTCAATTTTTCAACAAATCGTACACCACCTCCGAGATATGTTTGCCTTTTCCTTTACCCTGATGCTACTTTCGGCACGCCTAAAAGCTGCTCGTTTCCATCATACGTAGCGATCACAGCAAGTCGAGGAACTTTTTTTTCCCTTGCATCTCCGGTAGCATTTTACCATCCCAGTGTATTGCCACCTAAGTATATTGCTAAAACATTGTATTAGTAAATCCATACAAACATGCATTTATCATTAATTTTGTATGGGAGCCCCCCTAGGAAGTGGAGACAAGGGGTGGGTGCCAAGAACAAAAATGTTGGGAATCGAAAAATACATATATATTATACATTTTATACTCCTAGGAAGAGTTTTAAAGAGGTAAGGGGCAATTTTGTAAAAATGTCATTTTTGTATGGGGAGGAAAGATAGGGGGTAGGGGTCTAGGAAAAAAATGTTGCGGAGGGAAAAACAATGGGAGTCACTGGTACATTTGACCCCTCTATAAGCAACCCCTGGGCAGCTATGACCTTATATATCAATTTTCGACCATTTTTCGGGAACTTTGACCTTGATGCCGGATCACTTCCCCCCACCCCACCCCCAAAATATTTTGGCTCACGCATTTTTTTACCCAACCTCGCAGATTGAGAGGCTGGAGCAAGTTGGATTCCCATAGCTTAAATTCTCCATACATCACTAAAACAGGCCTAATATATATATATATATGTACATTATATTTGTATGTATTTCATTAGTAAATAAAGAAGACTTTGCTGAATTTTCTTTAAAAAAAACTAAAAATAGAACCCTGATTAGTTTGTGTTCAAGATCAAGATGAACAAGTTTACTTGTGAGTTGTGCATTAATAAAACGTTTACTAGGAAAAGCAGCTTAAAAACACATGTTTATAGTTGTACAAACCGCCGACGATGGCAGACGTGTTTTTCTTGAGCTCCGTTTAAAAACGTTATAAAAGTGTTCAAATCGGATATTTTTAACAAACACCTTCGACCCGCGACAAAAGACGCTAATGGACATAGGCACTCGTGCTTATGATGTCCAATAATATCTAATTTGTTGATTTTTAATTAAATTTAATTTAATTAAATGACAACGTATACAAACACAACAAATGCAACTGGAAACAAGAAAGAAAGTCGGTCAAGCCCGACTATAACATACTCTGTACCCTTAACGTCTCAGCTCTCATTTGCTCACGAGTTATCTCTAAGTTTCACTCTCTCTCTCTCTCTCTCTCTCTCTCTCTCTCTCTCTCTCTCTCTCTCTCTCTCTCACTAAGATTGCCGTTCAATAGAATGCTGCGGTGGTGGGTGGGGTGGTGCTGTGTGTTTACTGGCCGTTTTTTGCTCATAACTTGAGTATCGTTCATCCGATCTTTATCATTCCTTTAGCAAATCGATAAATAATTTTGTTTACAAGGTATCTCTAGAAGGTACGAACGATCTATCTTCAAAACTGTAGGAGATATGACGTTTTTTCCAAATTGCGGGGGCGGGAGTGGGCGTGGCAAAAATTGAAAATAAACTTGATCTGCCTGCAAGTATATGAAATATATGCCCCATACATGTCAAACCTCTATCTCTTACCATCTCTGAGATCTCTTCGTTCATACGGACGGACGGACAGACGGACGGACGGACGGACGGACGGACGGACAGACGGACATGGCTATATCGACTCGGCTGTTGATGCTGATCAAGAATATATATACTTTATAGGGTCGGAAACGATTCCTTCTCCCTGTTACATACTTTTGCACAAACTTAATATACTCTGTGTACCTTCGGTACAGAGTATAAAAATACCAACAACACCATGAGTCAGAGAGAACTCACTGCTCAAATGCAACAACAGCAAAGCGATCGCCGGCTTTCTATACAGCGCAACAATGCGTAAGCAGTAGTTTCCCCGACCCCGCCAGCACGCTAAAACCAACAAGTGATGTGAACGTAAACTCTTTTTCAACCGCTCCGACATGGAGTGCCCAATGCCCCTCCCCTCTGCCCACGATGAGTACGGTAACGCTTACTACAGCACAATTAACTTTAACAAGCACAACAACAACAAGTGATCAAAATAAATCGATCACCACCAACCATCTTCCAATAATGTCAACGCAGCACGCACTCCCACCAACACAAACACAAGGAAGTACAACACCAACCACCCGCTCATATGTGCAGACTGGCATCGATCGGTATGTACAAATAATCAAACGAAAACTAAGCCCGCAAAACAAAAAAAGCAGCAACACTCCAAAAATTAACATAACAAGTGATTTACCTGTGGACAAAGATCCGCTCACTGGAAATAGGTTCCAAATTCTTGGCAAACAGCTTGACGCAGAGTGCGATGAAAAGGCTCCAAATGCCGCAAAACCAAGGCCTCCACCAATCTACATAAGAGATAACAACTGCACGACCCTAGTTACAAAGCTTATCCCACTAATAGGCAACAACAACTTTTATGTGGCATCAGTCAGCAAAGGCAAAATACGCGAAACGAAGCTCCAAGTCAACACCGAGGAAAACTATCGCACTGTTGACAAATACTTAAGAACTGAAAACAAAAACTATTACACCTACCAACTAAAAAGCTGCAAAGGACTACAAGTGGTAATCAAAGGCATTGAATCAAGTGTGCCATCAACGGAAGTCGGCACTTTAGAAGAAAAGGGATTTAAGATCAAGTCCGTAATAAACCTTATGAACAGAGACAAAATACCCCAGCCACTATTCAAAGTTGAGCTAAGTCCGGAAGACACAGCTCCCAACAAAAATGTGGTGCACCCAATTTACAACCTACAGTTCTTATTGCACCGCAGAATAACTGTAGAGGAGTCCCACAAACGTACAAATCCAGTACAATGTACCAATTGCCAAGAATTCGGGCACACTAAAGCCTACTGCGCTCTACGACCTGTTTGTGTAGCATGCGGAGAGCTGCACAACACTGCCACATGTCCTGCGAGCAAGAAGGACCCTTCTGTTAAAAAGTGCAGTAACTGTGGAGGCAACCACACTGCAAATTACAGAGGTTGCCCAGTCTACAAAGATCTGAAGAGCAGGATTAATACGCGCACTGAATTTGCACGTTCCAATGGAAACCTTAATCAGTTTACACCCTCGTAATCGACTCCTGGAGTTTTCTTTACCAAAGCTGCTAGATCGTCGTTTGTCCCATCGAGTACTACCCAAGGCGTTTCTTTTGCAAGTGCATTGAAACTAGGAATGGATAGACCCACATCCCCAGCCACAGTCTCACACGATACACGAACTGATCCGGCTCTGCCAACAATTAATAAACAAGCGGAACAACCATCAAACTATAGTAGCTTAGAAAGCATGTTTTTATCGTTGCAGCAAACACTGAAGGAATTAATTGGATTTATGCAAAACGCAATGCAAGAACAAATGAGGAATCAAGGCATTCTCATTCAAATGCTCTCCTCGCAACAAACCAAATAATGGCTCTCCTAAAAGTTTCACTCTGGAATGCAAATGGCATTCCTCGCCACAAAGTGGAGTTATCAAAATTTCTCCAAGACAATGAAATCGATATAATGCTTCTTGCGGAAACTCATCTGACGGACAGATATAACTTTCAATTACCGGGGTATGCATTTTATGCCACAAATCACCCTGATGGCAAAACCCATGGCGGAACTGGCATCCTAGTCAGAACCCGCATTACGCATTACCCACTATCGGGATTTTCGGAAAACTACCTACAAGCCACATCAATATGTGTAGAATCTAAAAGAGGCAATATCACCTTGTCGGCGGTTTATTGTCCGCCACGCCTCGCAATATCAGAAAATCAATTTCTAGATTTCTTTAATTTCTCAGCGCTTTTTAGCCGCGGGTGACTATAACTCGAAACATCCGCACTGGGGCTCTAGACTGACTAATCCAAAAGGAAAGCAACTGTATAGCGTACTTATGCGCGCATCAAACAAACTCGACTATGTATCTCCGGGTAGGCCTACATATTGGCCAGCAGATCCTAAGAAAATACCCGACCTTATAGACTTTGCCATAACAAGAAAAGTTCCACAAAATTTGGTAACTGCAGAAGCACTCGCAGATTTGTCGTCAGACCATTCTCCGATTATTTTTACCCTTCTGGAGTGTCCTCAGATCTGAGAGTATCCTCGGAGACTGACATCACATTAGACAAACTGGCTCAAATACAAAAAATATATAAGCAGTCACATTGAACTGAGCCCAACCATAAACAGCGAAGAAGACATTGAAAATTCAGTCCAAGCCCTGAGCTCAATCATTACTGCTGCAGCTCATCACTCGAGCCCACTAACAGCATCAACAACATCAACACCTAAGCAAGATCGTAGATTAACGAACAGCTTTATCGACCGGCTGGTCACTGAAAAGCGGCGTGCAAGAAGAGAATGGCAGAGCAATCGGTCGCCTGCTGCAAGGACTCGCCTGAGACATGCAGAACGCGTACTTCACAAAGCACTCGAAGCTGAGGAGCAGCTAGCCCATAGCCGTTACATCGAAAAACTATCCCCCCCATGGAGAGCACACGCAAGCATAAAGCCACCTGCAAAGGTAGATACGCCTTTGAGGGATCAGAGAGGAAAATGGGCCCGCAGCGACGAAGAAAAGGCAAATGTCTTCGCCCTTCACTTAAGAAATGTTTTCCAGCCGAATCCACCAACCAATGCATATGCACTGCCACTGATTCCCACTGCCGCACAGACTTACCCAATCAAAGTTCATTCGCTTGAAATAAAAAAAAGTTATAACAGAACTCAATCCCAAAAAAGCACCAGGACATGATCTTATTACGCCTAAAATGATTATGGAACTTCCAAGTCCTGCCATTACATACATCTCGAGAATCTTCAATGCCGTACTGCGATGTGGATAGTTTCCAATTCAGTGGAAGAAATCGACAATCATAATGATTCAGAAACCAGGAAAGGATAAAACACAAGCGTCATCATATAGATCCATTAGCCTGCTACCTTGCTTATCAAAAGTATTTGAGAAGATCTTACTTCGCAAAATTGATACCCATGCACAAAATATAATTCCTTCACATCAATTTGGGTTCCGAGCAAAACACGGCACCATTGAGCAAGTCAACCGTTTAACTTCAGATAGTCGGACTGCGTATGAGCACCACGAATACTGCTCTGCCATTTTCCTAGATGTTGCCCAAGCGTTTGACCGCGTTTGGTTGGACGGGCTTATATACAAAATTAGGACACTGCTTCCTCCAAATACACCCAAACTCTTAGAATGTTATGTCAGCAACAGAGTTTTTTCTGTTCGTCAAAATGAGTACATAACGGAAGAGTTCATCATTGGAGCCGGAGTGCCACAGGGTAGCGTTCTCGGTCTTTTTCTGTATGTATTGTACACTGCCGACATCCCAACAGACCCCCGACTAACAATGTCCACTTTTGCTGATGATACGGCAATTCTAAGCAGATCACGATGTCCAATTATCGCATCCAGACTTTTGGCAAGCCACCTATCTCACGTGGAGGAGTGGCTGGCCAACTGGCGCATAAAAATTAACGAGCAAAAGTGTAAGCACGTAAGGTTCACACTCAACAGAAGCACCTGTCCCCAGATATCCCTAAACGCGACTATGATACCACAATCAAACGATGTTGTTTACCTTGGTGTCCACCTCGACAGAAGGCTCACTTGCCGCAAACACATAGAGTCGAAAAAACTTCAAATAAGGCTAAAGGCCAATAGCCTTCACTGGCTAATTAACTCCCGTTCCCCTCTAAAACTGGAATATAAAGTCTTACTGTACAAAAGCATCATAAAGCCTGTCTGGACTTATGGCTCACAGCTATGGGGAAATGCCTGTGCGAGCAGTGTGGATATCCTTCAAAGATCACAATCAAGAATTCTTAGAACACTCACTGGAGCGCCATGGTACATTTGCAACGAGTGTGTCCACAACGACCTGAGGATCCCATTGGTCGAAACTGAAATACAGCAACTAAAGCGCAAATATTCTGAAAAACTTCTAGTCCACCCTAATGAACTTGCACAATCCCTCACCCTGCAAGCATCGCATTCTCGCCTCCGAAGAAAAGATCTACCAACCCAGCGACTGAATTAAAGGGCCGCAGAACATAAACTAGCTCCAATAGGAGATGGTTGTACAATAGTTTCTAGATTAAGATTTGAAAAATTATTGTTAGTCTCATTAAGAGAAGATTCAATAAATACTAAAAAAGCTAAAAAAAAAAAAAAAAAAAAGATGCATAACTTCAGTCGAGAGAAAGCTGCAACAACTTATTATTTGTGTTATTTATGCAATGATTGGGTTACATTCTGTAGTAAACACGATTTTAAGATTCATATGCTACTAAAGCATAACGCTGAACTTAAGAAAATAAACAGCAAGATGAAGTAAAATGTCAGCACAAAATCCTTTGTTTCTTTTTAAAATGGGCTAAACAATTTCATTGGGACGACGAGTATCACCCTTAGGTACGTATATTCACAACTATAATGAGTTTGTAAAAATTCCTTTACTTATAACTATTCAACATATAAGAATTAACATAATTCATAATAGTTAACAGTTTTAACAGTAGCATAAACAACATCGTTATACGATGAAAAAGATTGTCTTTTAGATAAAAGGCAGGTATAATCGGTACTCGGCGACGTTTCAAACAAAAGAATACAATCTCTATCATCTTTATTGCCTGAAGGTTGACATTATGACATTAGCTCATAAAATTCATAGTCAAGGGTTTCGGGTTTTTGTAAAACCTGAAAGTGAT
The DNA here is from genome assembly GCA_037044535.1 of Lordiphosa magnipectinata. Taxonomy (NCBI): domain Eukaryota; kingdom Metazoa; phylum Arthropoda; class Insecta; order Diptera; family Drosophilidae; genus Lordiphosa; species Lordiphosa magnipectinata. Next base: position 314,801 of record JBAMBO010000260.1, on the reverse strand, counting down.
AAGAGTGAAAGAATATGGTTCTGCCCAATAAACATGTCGAACTCCAGTTTATTAAACTTGATATACTTTATTTATATATTTATAAATCTTATACTGTAATAAATTAATAAACTGAATAATTAAGCAGGTGGCAAACCAAGACTAGTTTTTCTCTCAGCTTGGATTACAACATTAAGTAATTCAGCATCTTGCGAAGTAGACATTAAGCGAACAATGTAGTCCGGACGGATCCCTATTTCTTCCATAACAAGTATTTTATACTTCCAATCACTATCCGATAGCAAGTGCCGAGTGGGACTTAATCTATGAGGACAATATTGTTATGATCCGACCTTCTTTCCCGGGTCCGACAATCGGTCGCCGGCTAGCTTACGGCTGACTCAGGGATGAGTACGACCTCGATGGTTGGACTGGTCGGCTAACAACAAAAAAATTTACATCTTTTCAGATGCCTGTCACGGCTCACACACTAAACATAAATACTAGGCAACAATAGCTTGAATTATTTGCCAGAACATAACCCGCCCTACCATAGGTTGACAAAAATCAGACAACCCCCTTAACTCTCAGACACTGATCTTCAGAACGCCACCTCACCCCCTAGAACAAATTTACACTAACATATTCTTTTCACTCTTAAATACATATATTATCTAACGATCCACTAACAACTATAGACATATTCATTATGTTTCCTAACCAGGGTACCTCTGAGACGAATACACGACAAATAATAAATGTACATATAAATGGGATTAATAAATTAAATTAAGGGAATAAATTAAATAAATACTTAAATACCATAGCTCCCAACTGCCATGTCAGGCTTTTACTCGGCTTTTAATTTAGTATAAAAACCTTGGGCCCCCCAGAGGTGGGTGGCCAATTTCTCCTCCAAAAATTGGATCCTCTGGGGGGAGGGGGGACCGCTGCCAAATCCAGCAATCAAGCTCCTCTCTCCGCGAAAACTTTCCAGAAAATATCCCTAAAATACACACACTAATTAACCGTACACAAATACACTTATTCACTCTTACCAAGATAGAGACTTATTGCTAACTTTTCATATATAAATGTAATTTTCGGCTGGGCTACGTGCATTCCGCAAAAGAGCTAGGCAATGGCTTTTAAAAATATTTATACCCGTCTTCCTACACTGAGCCACTATTCGCCCAGGACGGAAACAATTTAAAATTTTGAGCCGCTCACTCCCTGTACCTTCGGAACTAGTGAACCAGCACGACCCAGTAAACCACTCGTGCGCAGCCCTGGTTCCAATCTCGTTTATCGGCGGCGTGTATAACGATAAGCATTAAGATCAAAACAAACAAACATTTCGGGTCTTCGCTTTATACCGCACATAACACATAACAATATCCACAATCACAAGAACCCATTTCGGCAACACATACCATTTGAGCACATTCGGTTAGGAAAAATTACCAATTATCTGGTTTTACTTGGCGATCGCTCTCTGTATTTGAATTTAGAAATTCAGAGGTGCGATCACCAAATAAAAGTGATGTGTTGTTGTATGCTTCAGGTTGCTCTTGGGTTGCCGTAATGGTAGGTTCAAAGGAGACTCCGTGTTGTTGTGTGATGTTGGTAGACTCATCAGGCTGGCTGGTGAGTTTCGCAGGTTTGTTTTCCGGTGTCAGTGGAAGATCGATGGAGTCTTCTGAGTCCAAATCGATAAAAATGATTTCACGACTTTCTTGACTCATGAAAAAGAAATTCCTTAGACGCGAAAAAACTGTGTTTTTGCGGGCAGTAGTACAAATATAGAATGCGTTACCTCACATAGGACGCTTGGAATCCATTAAAATCTTGAACCGATGCGCCACAGTTGTAGGTTTCATGTATTAAGGCACCTATTAGTTAACAGGGGAAGGTTGCACGAAACGACCAACCGATGACGCCACAGTGAAAGCTTCAGTGACACGTTGGAGCTTTTCACCGTCGATGTCGCCACAGTGAAAGCTTGCATCTTTTGGCCGTCGATGGCGCCACTGTGTAATTGTTTATGCCAAGGTTGTAGTTGAGCTGACTGTACCATATTCTCGATTCGCTTCTTCTGGCTTGAGCATCACACTGAAATCTATGATTTTTGTCTATCGCAACAAGTACAGCCTCCTACGCTGCATTCCATTCTTTAGTATTTATAACGTCGCACTCTACACTGTGTGCAATAAAGAGCTGCTGACAATTTTTGAAGCACTGCGTTTTCTTCCTGAGTATTTCTAGCGCCACTATTTTCGGCAGTCGATGTTGCGGCCGTCCCATGATTTTGCTTAAATAAGTTTTATAACATTCACAAACGTTCTCGACTTCGGTCGAAAAGAAATTATTTTTTTTATTTAACAAGTCCTTCGGGATTTATTTGGCGCCCAACGTGGGGCCTTGACGCGTTGTCCTTTGTCGGAAAAAGCATCTCAAGTAGCTGCAAGTGTCGGAAGAAGTCGCGAAAAAAAACACCCTAAATGTGTAAAGTGGAAAAAGCGAAAAGTTCCTCAAGTAGCTACGCGTGAAAAACTCACAAAGCCAAATCCAAAAAAGTGACCAACCAAAAGGCTATCAAGCGACTGCAACGACACACACGACATAGGGAAACAAAGCACCTTAAGTAGCTGCAAATCAAACGTCAAGGTCCAGAAGCAAGAACCATCGCGGGAGTGTCAAGTCTGTAGATTTTGTTCGCAGACAACAGAGTGGTAGTGTTGTGCAGGGTACCGTAGTAGCCTACGCAAAACGGACTCATACCCACCAACCGTCTACGTGACAACGCCGAAAACCACCAATCATCAGTCTGTAGATTCTGTTCGCAGACAACCGGAGCGGAGGTGTTGAGCCGGGTACCCCAGTAGCAGAAGCAAAACGGATTCTACCCAGCAACCGGCACGGGATGTTTTGGATTACCTTGTAAGTAGTTTTAAGTGTTCAAAAAAAATACAAAAATCTAAAAAATATTAATTCAAAAATAAATTGGGAAAAACCCACAAGAAAGAAAAGGAATTCGATACACCCCAGAGATATAAAATAAAAAAAAACCAAAAATAAAAATTCTTTAGCTATTGGTTATCTTTCCACAAAGTGAAAAAGCTAAACGTCTACAAATTCGAAAAGTTCATTTAATAGACAGGGCACACAATCTTATTTGCGCAACTTTCATATCCATATAAATACACAAAACCACAATGCCAACAAACAATTTACTTCGACCTGCTCAACTTTTGACTAACAAAAACAACACACAAAACGATCGAGGAGAAAATGCGCCGGTTCAAATAACCGCGACAGAACTATAGGCACAGATAAGAGGTATAGTTCAGGGTATGCTAAACAGTAGAGAACCAAACCAATGTAATCAACTAATGGTAGACGAGGAAATTAACGTAAATGCGTCCAATTTAGGCAATCTGGTCTAAATTCCAGATGTAGTGAGATGCTTACGCGAATTTTCCGGTCAAGCAGGAGAATTTAGCTCCTGGAAAAAAAGTGTAGAGCGCGTATTGCAAATCTATACCCCAATTCGAGGCACACCAAGGCTCTACGGAATTCTAAGTGTAATCAGACATAAAATAATAGGAAATGCAGATGCGGTTCTGGAATCCTATAACACACATTTGAATTGGATTGCAATATCCAAATGCTTGACTGTCAATTACGCTGACAAAAGAGACATAGGCACTCTCGAATACCAAATGACTTCTTTAATACAGGGAAGCCTGTCAATACCAGAGTTTTATCAGAAAGTCTACTCACATTTGTCACTAATTTTGAACAAAATTTCATGCATGAAAATGAGCAGGGAGTCGCTAGACTTATTCTCAAAAAGCTATAGAGACAAAGCGCTTGATACATTTATTAGAGGATTAAATGCTGACGTACCAAGACTATTGGGTATGAAAGGCCCAGCAGACATGCCCGATGCACTTCAATTATGTGAGAAATTGGAAAACCAGAAATTCAGAACTAATTATATCAACAGCAGCCACGGCATGTTAAGAAAAAGAAATATCCATTCTGCCCCTCCTATTCCACCACGTAGGACTGTACAGCGCCTAACTACATAGCAATTTTATCCACACTTAGCTCACTTGCCCTAGCAGACAATGCAGAAATTTGAGCCCCAACAACAGTTCGTCCCAAGAAATCCAAATTTTCGTCCGAATGGCTACCTGCCACCTTTACCTCAGCGTCCGATAGCTCCAATGCCATTACCTAGCCCAGAAGCAATGGAAGTTGACCAAAGTATCCAAGCCAGGAGGGTTAATTACATAAATCGTCCGTACAATGACGTAGCAGGGAAAAGACCCCCACTTAATTCATCCAGTGATCAGACACACAAAAAACAAAGAAATTTCCACATGACAACTGAGCAAGAAGAGTATTATGCGGCTATAAATAATACAGAAGAAATCAGCGGCGAAACTTTAGCTGACTATTTGGAAGCGACAGAAGAACATCCCACAGAAGAAGCTGTGGTTGACCATGCTGAGTTGAATTTTTTAGTATAAAGTATTCTCGTTACCATACATAGTGTGCAAGCTCAGTAACGGAGAAATTGTCAAAATTCTAATCGATTCAGGCTCTAACAAAAATTACTTCCAGGAAAAAATTGTCAAAAATCCCATTCAAAACAAAAAATTAATGAGCTATGCTCAAAATTCTCAAAAATATTTTGCGATCCAAATGAAAAGCTAACATTTACGACGAGAGTCAAAGGCGAAATTCGAACCAGCCATGAAAACCCGGTATATTCAGAATCTTCAAAGCCGGAAGTTGAAAAACAAATCAAGCAAATGCTTGATGACGGCATAATTCGAATCTCACGGTCGCCCTATAATTCACCCATTTGGGTAGTACCCAAAAAAATGGATGCTTCAAATGAAAAAAAGTACAGAATAGTACAGGATTATAGGAAAATAAATACCATTACTATTGCGGACAAATATCCTATTCCAGACATTAACGATGCTCTGGCGCAGCTGGGAAAGAATAAAATCTTCTCAGTAATCGAATTTAAAAGTGGATTTCATCAGATCCCATTAAGAGAATCAGACATCGAAAAAACGGATTTCTCAGTCAACAACGGCAAATACGAATTTTCAGTCCTTTCGGATAGAAAAATGCTCCCGAAATTTTCCAACGCGCCCTTGATGACATCCTAAGAGAACATATCTGGATAAGATGTTTCGTCTATTTAGACGACATTATAATTTTCAGTGAAAGTAAGGAAAAACATCTTTGCGATATTGAGAAAATTTTCGAAACTCTCGAAAATGCAAATATGAAAGTTCAACTCGACAAATGCGAGTTCCTTAAGACAGAAGTTGAATTCCTAGGGTTCATTGTCGCTGAAAATGGGGTGAAGACAAATCCAAAAAAAATCGAAGCAATTCTCAACTTTCCAGCTCCAAAAACCATCAAAGATCTTCGCTCATTTTTAGGACTATCGGGGTATTATTGCCGATTTATCCAAGACTACGCCAAATTGGCAAAACACCTCACAGCCCTTTTAGGGGGGAGGGAGGACGTTTGTCCAAACACAAATCCAAAAAAACAAACATTACGCTTGGTAAGGAAGCCTTAGAGGCGTTCGGAAAACTAAAAAAGACTCTCACCACAGACGAGGTAATGTTGACATACCCAGACTTTTCCAAACAGTTCCAATTAACAACAGATGCATCCGACTTTGCGGTAGGAGCAGTTTTAGCTCAAGAAGACAAGCCGATCATTTTCATATCCAGGACACTTAACCAAGCAGAAGAACATTACGCCAAAAATGAAAAAGAAATGTTGGCCATTGTTTGGGCCCTGAAAACACTAAGAAATTATCAACATTTTCACAGATCATCAGCCCTTAACGTATGGTTACAGACCTTATAGACGAAATCGAACAAGAAAATGTGTAATGGTCGCAAAGAATATTGAAAATGTAAACAAAAATAAAAACCCAAAACATAATCACATTTCGTAAATACGAACAGTAATAACAAATTAAAACCCTTGTAAGTAATATACAGAAAAGGGATTCAACATGGAATTTAGATCACAGACTTAAAAGTGATAAAAATCGCGCCAAATAGGGCACAGTTATCGAAATTACAACTCTACGATAGCTAACCTATCGATATCGGCAGGGTTGCACACGATATATTCATCTGTCAATCTAGACTTCCTCCTTTTCTTTACGAGCGATCAAAGCGAGCAGACGTATTCAAGCGACATACACTGGCAACAAAAGAAAAAACTTAATCCAAGTTTTCCTAAGCCATCCTCATCGCTTTTGCATCCCTTTTAAGGGAAATCAAATTGTCATCGAGTTTAACAGAAACCAGGTTGGTAATTTTGTGAAATTCCAAAAAAAATTCCAAACAAAAATATTGATTCAGGTTTGGCCAGGTGCCTATACCTTTTCCTATAAGATTTTTGGATGGTTACGACGATATAATTGCGCTTGAAATGTTATCGCCCAGGCCAGCGACGGTTCAGCCAACGCCAGCAAAGCCTTAGAGCAGGCAGCGCAGAGTCGCCAATGCAGCAAATCCTTAGCAGCGCAGTTTCATCCACTTCAGAGAGGCTGACCGCCGTCAGCAAAAGTCCCACACCATTCATCAAAGTCGGTCCAACAATAACCCGTGCCCTGATCTGGCCATTTCCCAAATTTGAGGTCGAGAGTGGGTGCCCTATAGTGGTTGCGGAGAAGTTGAGCCGAAAATAGTGATCGTGACACGAAACTTCAGGGTGAAAAAGAGGAAATAGAATACCAAAAGAAAGAAAAGGGCAAACGTCCAGAAAAAGCGATGAAAACCAAATTAAAATCTTAAAATTCTATATATTTTTTTATATGTAAATTGTTCTCATGGAAGTTTACTTGCAATTCAACGCGCCAAAGATACGAAACAAATAATATTACTTAATTCAAGTGTGTGTGTGAGTGAGTGCGCATTGGCGAAAAACTCTAAATGAGCAAAGCATAAAAAGCGCAAAGTAAGCCAAGGAAAGTCCGCCAACGCTAAAGTTTTTACAAGAAGTACAAAACAAAACACCAAATCTATAAAGTTAAACACATATCATCCCAACTTATATAAAAATCAACATCAACAACTACAACAAGTTAACGAGGAGTCCTCCATCGTCGATTGCGTCTTGTGAGTGAAATCTCAAAACTGAGCACCATGTATTTTACGGTGCGAAAGTTTTACACATGTGCAAAGAGAGTGATTGATCTAAGAGAGTGAAATCGTACGAACTCTAAGAATTCCTTTTTGAAATAATTAAGAGCAAATAACAGAATAGCGAAAGCTTAACTTGGCTTGAAGTTCTTACGATCTCCTTTCTTAGTTGGATTTTTGTTTCAAATGAACAGTGAGCCTAACCAATGTAAATAAAATCTTTGATTATCTCACATCGTATTCGCGTCTTTTTTCATATTCAACTCGAGCTTTTTCTAAACTTTAACGGTAACGTTCTCTACCATTCCACTCAAGTTTTAATGTTTTATCGCTGAAGCCGTCAGCTGATTCGAAATTAAGAGCAAACTTGCAAAGAGACAACTTCTTTTGTTTTGATCATGTTGTCATTTTTATCGTAACGTAAGCTATACCATACTCTTCGTTATTTAACAATGAGAAGATAATGAATTCAAAAAAAACTACTATACATATCCGCACGCATACCCATACATATATTTTCTATATCTTTAATTACTTAAATCTATAAATTACCACTTACCTATATAATCTTTTACAGCGGTGAATTAAACGTAAATGAAATGAGAACAATAAATGAAAAGTAAGCGAAAGTTAATAAAATAGAAGAACAAAACTAAGAATGAATTTTGAAGATAAATAACCCTAGAAATTAAAAGTTATATTAAGAGATCACGATTGAAAAGTGAAACAGCGAATAATTTGTATGATTAAATTCATTAGGGTGACCCATGTAGTATTGAAAAGAAGTATCGAAGCTGAAAACAAAATTAAAAATTAAACTAAATTACTTTGATATGAAGAATATTTCGGTTGTCTTTGGTTCCTTTTTCAGGATGCGCGAAACGCTTCAGAATAAAACATACACTTAAAGGAAGTTACCTTTGTCCTAATGGGATAACAATGATAGAAATAGATAATAAATTTTATAAATTACGGATGTATCTGCTGATTGAAAAGTTATTATTGGAGACTATATACTTGAATTTGATTTTGAAAAAAAAGTAAGCGAAAGTTAATGAAATAGAAAAACAAAACTAAGAATGAATTTTGAAGATAAATAACCCTAGAAATTAAAAGTTATATTAAGAGATCACGATTGAAAAGTGAAACAGCGAATAATTTGTATGATTAAATTCATTAGGGTGGCCCATGTAGTATTAAAAAGAAGTATCGAAGCTGAAAACAAAATTAAAAATTAAACTAAATTACTTTGATATGAAGAATATTTCGGTTGTCTTTGGTTCCTTTTTCAGGATGCGCGAAACGCTTCAGAATAAAACATACACTTAAAGAAAGTTACCTTTGTCCTAATGGGATAACAATGATAGAAATAGATAATAAATTTTATAAATTACGGATGTATCTGCTGATTGAAAAGTTATTATTGGAGAATATATACTTGAATTTGATTTTGAAAATGTTAGTGTAAATATTTTTATTGGGTCATGGGGTCGAAAATTTAGAATGATATAGCTTGTACATTTGGAGATCTGCTCACGCTAAACCATTTGCAGATCATGGTCGGGTTGGGTACAGAAGGTGTAGGTCGTTTATCACCTTAGACCACACCGCTTGTCGGAACAAAGAATTAGACATTAAACTTGTTTTCCCTTTTCCGTATTCCCTCGTTTTCCCTTTCTCCTAACTTTGATTCTATTTCGATCGTACTTGTGGGAATCTTCCGTGCAAGCTCGAGTCGTTTAGCCTTTTTGTATGGACCGGTTGAAGCCGATATGAATTAGGGCTTTAGGGACTCTATAATAAATATTGTGTAGTGTGCAGTTGAGGCAGCAGCAAAGATTGGTATTGATAATGAAAAATCTTTAAATTCTAACCCAATAATTAGAATGATGCAAGATCAGTTTAACACTGAAGTCTACCGAGCTCCACCGTACAATAGCCTCGCAAATGGTCAAATTGAAAGATTCCACTCCACTCTAGCCGAGATTATGAGATGTCAAAAAGCAGAAAAAACACACGTCTCTTTGGAGGATCTCCTTGACAGATCTATTTGCAAATACAATTACTCCATCCATTCAACAACAACCCGAAAACCTGTTGAGCTATTTTTCGGAAGACGCGTCGCTAACGACCCGCGCTTATTACAGAAAGAAAGAGAGGAAAACACAGATCAGTTAGCGCTCAAACAACAGAACGATATAGACTACCATAACAAACGCAGACAACAGATGAAAACATACGTTCCAGGGGAAAAGATATTCGTAAAAAATAATAAAAGGATAGGAACGAAATTATCAGCCCGATTCAAAGAAAAGACAGTTAAAGAAGATGGAAACACGACAGTACTAACAGAGACAGGACGCATAGTTTACAAAGGACTGATACGAAACTAATAGACAACTCTCATTTTAGAATAACGATATGCACTCTTTGTGCAGCGGACGTACAAGTTATTGACTACACGAACTTCGAGACAGTGACCATGACCACCGGACTTGTAAAAGTACAGAACGGGACTTATAGACAGATCCACATGGTGGACCTGGAAGAATACCAGCAGACACTTGATATATAAACCGGACAATACGGACAAAACTCAAAACATTTGACCCATTACTTCCGTTCGCTCAAGAAGAACTTAGTAAGACACAAAACTTATTAAACAAGCTAGTTGTCAGAAAACGAGACAAAAGACATATCGACTTGATAGGAACCGCTTGGAAGTGGATAGCAGGCTCCCCCGACAATAATGACTTTCAAATAATAAAAGAAAAAATCAATAACGCATTGCAAAATAACAATAATCAAGTCATCATTAACAGACTTATAGTGGAAAAAATAAATAACATGACTCATACAACGCAAAATATAATGAACAGCAATAAATTCGAAGGTAGCGCTCAAAGAGAAATAGGAATGGTTCTAATGTATCAAATCCAATTTTAAAAGACGAGATCCTAAATCTCAATTACGCGATACAATGGGCAAAAGCCGACATCAGCAATCCGCACATATTAAGTGAACAAGAAATTAAAAAAGTAAAAGAAATAATAGAAACCGATCAGATTCCATACATTAATCTTGAAGAAGCAATGCAAATAGCTGACGTAAGCATCGCAAGCAGTGGCTCGTCACTTATTTATATTATCAAAATTCCAATTACCGAAAAAGAACTTTGTGACGAGATGCTAATAAAACCTATTAAAAGGGGTCAATTTATCTATAAAATCGAAAACGAAAATGTAATAAGATGTAAGAACAAACTACTATTAGTAAAAACCACTTGTAAAACTTATAACGAAATCAAAATATGTAGAAATAATAACATCGTAGATATCACCAGCTCAACTTGCCTACCAAACTTACTAAAAGGCAAACCAACCACCTGCATAAGAATCAACAACCAGCACATACCCAACATCGAAAATATTCAACCTGGCATCATTTTACTCAACCAATTTACCGGCACCATTAAAATGGACGAGGAAGTAAAAACACTAAACGGCACCTTCATCATAAAAATCAGCAACACCACCGTAGTAATCAATGGACAAACATATGTATCTAAAACATCAACAGACTACAAACCTCTACCTGGAAACCTCCAACCTGAAGAAACCATTCGGAAATTCGAGGAAATTCTTACTCTGGAGATGGTGAAAGAATTGCATTTGAATAACACACACGCAATAGACCTGCTAAGAATCACCTCCCACACTACGGATATTTCGATTGCACTTGTTTCAATGATTGGTCTCATTATCATACTAACTAGGTACATCCTTAGAAGAAAAGGGCGTGCACACATTACCACCGTGACCCAGAGGAAACCAGCTGAGTCAACCCATCTTGACGAACGAGGACGTTCGAATTTGAGAAGGGAAGAGTTAACAGCAATTACATTCACAAAGCCATAAATCCAAATAATTGACAAATAAGCAAATAAATTTAAAATAAAGTAAAACAACAATAACTCCAAACACGCGCAACCACTTGCGCAAGTTCAATGCCACCAATTGCGGAAACCCGATATGCTGACTCCAGGTCTACAGCGCTTCCCGTGGGAATCGCCAACGCATCATAAGGTCACGGAAATGTTGCGCAACTGCAGCAAAATGTGTTGGTTGGCAAGTTGAGGGTTTATTAGGTCCAAAATATTGTCAATTAACTTTGGTTCTGATTTTGACTCAATAAAGAAAAGTTCTCGACTTCGGTCGAAAAGAAACTATTTTTTTTATTTAACAAGTCGACTGTTTCTAGGTATAGTGCATAGCTTGCGGTATTCACTGGCAGTCGAAATAACTTTTTAGGGAAGTTACTCATCAATTTTTCCACGTCATCGTAACTTTGATGTCCCCATACTTCCGTCGCATACAACATTATCGCTCTTGCAGTAGCCTGGAAAAGCTGATATTTGGCCGGATTTGCAATGCCTTTCTTTCTTTGTAGCATCCTTCGGTGTGTGGTTAAGGTATGTTTTAAAGTTCATGTTTCGGAAGAAGAATAATAATGGACTTTTTAGACATCCCTGCTTAACTCCTGTGTTAGTGTCGAACCATTCAGAGTGCTCATTTCCATCCCATACCGTTGTTCTGTTTTTCTCGTACATGCTTTGCAAAACGGATATAATCTTAGTGGATATACCAATGTTACTCAATTTGTACATCAAGGATCCTCTGTTTATAGTATCAAAGGCCGCTCGAAAGTCCACAAAAAATAGAAAGAGCTTTTTTTCCGTTCAAGATACATATTAGCAACGTTGGACAGTACAAAGATACTATCCACCGTAGAGTAACCTTTTCGGAATCCGGCTTGGCATTCGTTGAGTATATTGTTTGTGTCTACCCACTATGTTGGTCTCTTTTAAAGAACCGCCGCAAATATTTTTAGCGCCACATTTTGGAATGAAATACCTCTGTAGTTACTCGGGATCTCGGAATCTCCTTTCCTAAATATTGGGTAGATAATGTTCTGCCGGAAGGAGTCTGGTACCTGCCCGTTATCAAATTTTTTGTTTTATTCCTGTGTTAAGGCCTCTATAAATGGATGGGATGCGTGCTTTAAGAATTCTGCCGGTATTCTATCAATTCAAGCCGCTTTATTGTTCTTGCAGCGTGCTGTTGCGGCTATGACTTCCGACGTCGATATTTCTTTATCCAGCTCGTTTATAGAGAGCTTAGACTATATTGGTTGGCGGGACTTGCTGAGTTTAAAAGGCCGTAAAAATAGTTTGCTAACGCTGTTGGCTCGATTTGAGCTGTTTTTCGAGCCGAGCCTCCATTTAATCTTCTTGCTAGTGTCCAGAAGTCCTTACTACTTTTGACGTTGGCAATGGCAGTTGGCATACGTGTTTGATACTCGCCTTGCTTTTCCTTGCACAAACTTTTCAAATCGGAGTTTGCTTGATAGTACGCCACCTTGGCTTCTGTGTTACCAGTTTTTTTTTAGCTGTTTTGAGGGCATAAAACGATTTTTTTCGTGCTAGTTCGCATTGTCGATCAAACCAAGTAGTTGTGTATGCACTTATTCGTCGGGTAGATTCGATACATTAACAGAGGTCTTTCTGACGCAGTTCTCTAACACTTGAATACCATTCTGACGCAGTTCTCTAACACTTGAATACCATTCTGACTAGTATCAAGCACTTCTCTTTGTTGTGCGATTTCTATGTTTAAACTAGTCCTATACCGTTCAGCTTTATTTGGGTTCCATCTCATCTGCGGTAGTAGGGTTCTTTTCTTTGAGCTGTCATTTCTTGATGCTGAGTACAATATGCACCATGCAACTATGGGCAGATGGTCCGAGAGCGATTGCCACTTTCCATTGATTAGGCAGTAATCTATCGTCGACGCCGCATCATTTCTCAAAAAGGTAAAGCTGCCATCTAAATCTCTGGTGGTTCGATCTTTTAGTACCGTTAGATTTGCACACTCGCACATTTCTATGATGTTTTTCCCGTTTGCGTCTAACTTTTTGTCTCGAGATTCTCTGACTATTTTGCCATATGCTTGTGCTGTATCCGGTCCTTCAGTAAACACACTCGAGCTGTTCGTATCTACAAATATGGCATATGCGCTTTTCCATAACATATAAACATCCCCCACTGGCACGTCCTTTCTGATGAATTCGCTCCGCAGGAATCCACTTTAAAATATGATTCGGAAAAAAGGAAGTCATCTCCTTGAAGCCACGTTCAACGAAGGTTTCCAACAAGTAAAATATCTCATGGCTGGTAACATAATCCAGAAAGTGCTTAAACATTAATTTACATTTAGGGTATTCACCAGCTCTCGTAAAAGCGTAAATCAAAAAGCGTAAACTCCAAAAGTTTACGACACAACAACAAATCACATAGGAAAAAAATACCAACTTTTTGTTGCCCTGGGGTATGTTTATAAAATCGATCGTAAAAGTGGAAAAACTTGACGTGTTCAAAGTATCGGCTAAAAGTTCTATTCCGTCTCGAATCCCGGTAAAGGATGGTGGGTCAATAATTTTTTTTTTATTAAAAAAAGCCCAAAACTATGGCCGAGGTCAAAAAAGATGTCAATCACCAACTATAATAAATGGAAATAAAAAGTAAGCTCCATGGTTCGAACACACGTCTTACCGTCTACGAGTAATGCATGCAGTGTTCTACGCCACTGAGTCGTCTGAAATTAGTTGTAAATAGTAAGTATTGAATCTCAATTAATACCAAAATTCACAGCCTGTCAAAAACAGCTGATTTACGCCAAAAATTACGAGGGTAAACAGAAGGGGTGCTCAATAGCTGCGTCGCGTGAGCTTACACAATTACGCTTTTACGCGGGCTGGTGAATACCCTAATTTTAAACCTGATTTCTTTTTTTGAGCGTTGTTTTTGACTCCATATCCTCATAGCTTAAATTTAGATGGAAGCTTTTACCATAAATCGCCATACCTGGTGTAGCATGTCTGTGCATTAAATATATATAAACCACAATTGTAACACTTAGTTGCAATATGAAAACATAAATACCCCGCGCACACAATGTAGCTCACATGAAATATGATCGCTCACTTATGTGCGATGATATTGCTAGGTCAGCTAACTTCAAAGAGCCACATACATACTGCACTCTTTCGCCTCTGTCTCTGCCCGTAGCGACAGAGATAAGTAAATATATACATTTATTGGGATTGGGGAAAACCCTACTGCTGGAGGGCACCACGTTACCTGGTGCCTACAACGAGACAACTACATGATTACATCCCCAAAAACACAATTACATGGCGACCGTGACATTGTAAGCAGGAGCTTACGGGACCAGGATCTGGAATAGGATTAAGCAAAAAAAATAGAGGAAAGCTAACTTCGGCTCGACCGAAGTTTATACACCCTTGTAGCTTGTATGATTTATATAAATTAGTAGCCTGATTCCACTGACACAAATATGTACATTCCGCCAAATGTACACATTTTTGACAAGGACTCCTATATACATTTTCTACACCTAATTTCTATGGCAGCTGTACCATATAGTTGTCCAATCAAACTTGGTGGATTTATGTGAAAGCATAGAAAACTTGTAAATACAAGGTTCGGGGACGTTTGCGTTGAAGACATAAAAGTTTTTCTCACTAAAACAACATTTTCGACCGATGGTTCCTATGGCAGCTTTATGCTATAGTCATCCGATCTGGCCGGTTTCGACAAATGTGCAGCATATTTGTACCAAAAGACTTCGTGCAAAGTTTGGTTAAGATAGCTTTAAAAATGACGGAGGAGATAGCATAGAAACAGACGGACAGACGGACGGACAGACGGATATGGCTTTATCAACTCAGCTCGTCATGCTGATCAAGAATATCATAAATATAATATATCCTTTGTGTGGTCTGAGATGCTTCCTTCTATGCGTTACAAACATCAGGACAATTTTAATATACCCTCTACAAGGGTATAAAAAAATCTCTCTGGAAGAATCAACAAAGGAAACAAGTAAGAGCGCTGTAGTCCAGTTTCCCGACTACAAAATACCCTGTTCAATTGAGAAACACATACAAACACACTCGCACACACAAACGTACCCAAAATGGTGAGCTTCTCCTAGAGATAGATAGAAAAGCCGCAGGGAAAGTACCCAAACATAGTGAAGCCATAACCAAACTGCTGAATAAGGACGCCTCCGTGCATACCATGGGCAATAAGAAAGTTCTGACGTGTCTGGGTATGGATGAGTCCACAACCGTGGAAGAGGTCTGTGCTGCCATCGCAAAGCAGTTCCAAGATGTCAGCACACCGGTGGTAGGAGATATTAAGCGCATGTGGCAGCTACGTGATGGGTCCCAGGCGGTGAACGTAGCTTTAACAGCAAGCGAAGCGGACAACGTATTGCAGAGAGGATACGTTCAAATAGGGAGGCTGCGATGCAGGGTTAGGCAAACTGTCGCGCCTATAAAGTGCTACAAGTGCTTGCAATTCTGCCACATTGCTCGACTATGTACAAGTAACGAAGACAGGACAGCGAACTGCATCAGATGCGGAGAAAAGGGTCACCTTGCAAAAAGCTGCAGAAATAGCCCTTGCTGCATGATCTGCAGCGACAGCGAAAACAGAGGACACGGGACGGGCTCGTACCAGTGTAGTAGCCCCATGTACAAGCGAGCAGTGAGCGGATTACTGTCAAAATGATAAGATTTGCGCAACTTAACGTAAACCATTGTGCGGCGGCGCAGAGCCTCCTTCTACATGTAGCTAGCGAAAGTAAGTTCGACGTTTTGCTGATAAGTGAACCTCATAAGATCCCGACCGCAGACCACAGGTGGGCAGTAAATGAGTCGAAGAAGGCGGCCATCGTCTGTTGTGGAGACGTGGTACCAGAGGAAACTACAACGACACCACATGAGAGCTTCGCTTACGCGAAGGTAAAATGAATCCACATTTATAGCTGTTATGCACCCCCCAGCTATGATGCTACACAATACGATAGAATGATAGACGACATAGTAAGCGACGCGCGGGGAAAAGGACCAATTTTAGTCGCTGGCGATTTCAACGCTTGGGCAGTAGATTGGGGTAGTCGTATTACTAACAATAGGGGTAGTGTTCTACTTGAAGCCCTGTGCAACCTCGATCTGGTACTACTCAACGATGTAGCGACCCCCACTTTCGATAATGGCCGGGGATCAACCTACATAGACGTCACGTTTGCCAGTCCCTCGATATCGCGGCAGATATACTGGAAAGTGTCAGAAACCACGACCCTCAGCGATCATTCAATGATAGAATTCGAATTAGTACCCCCTAGTAGTCACCTATACACCAGAGGAGTACGGCAATGCTGCTTCAAGTCGTGGAAGACCATAGCACTCGACAATGAGATTCTTGAGTATATGATAATGGATATGACCGTGAGTGATGGTACGGCTGATCAAATGGCAAGGGATCTTTCAAAGGCTCTAACTGCAGTATGTGATGCGACAATGCCAAGAAAGGGAAGGCGCACAAAAAGACCTGTAGCATATTGGTGGAACTCTGAAATCGCATCAATAAGGACAGATTGCTTTAATGCTAGCAGGAGAGCAAGAAGAGCCAGGGGAACGGATGCCCATGAAGAGCTCTCAGAAGAGTTCAAGCAGAAAAGGAAGGCGTTTAAAAAAGCAATAGAAAAAAGCAAGGCGGATGCATATAAAGAACTTATTGATAGCGTAGAAGCAAACCCTTGGGGTTCAGCATATAAAGTGGTGCGAAACAAACTCGTAAAAGGTGGAAAGGCTCCAACCAACCCACAGGTTATGAAGGAAATTGTTGAAACCCTCTTCCCAGCGCAGAGGAACAGCAATCCTCTGTGGACAAGCAGCACACATAGTGACGGTATTGCAGTAAGCCTGGAGGAAATCATTATTGCAGCAGAGAAAATAACAGCAAAGAAAGCCCCCGGATTGGACGGAATTCCCAGCGAAATCGTCAAAACGGCAGCGAAAAGCAAACCGGAGGTATTTCGGAAGTATTCCAAACATGCCTTATGGAGGGAGTCTTTCCACGAGGCTGGAAGCAGCAAAGACTGGTTCTTCTTCCAAAGAACAAAGGACCTGCAAACGACGCTGGATCCTACCGTCCAATCTGCCTCCTAAACACAGTCGGAAAGCTCTTCGAAAGAGTAATTTGTGCGAGAATGGAAGAAACCACAGAGGGAAGCTCCGGACTGGCGGATGAGCAGTATGGATTTAGACCCGGCAGAAGCACACTGGATGCGCTAGAGAAGGTGCAAAATATAGCCCAAAGGGCTATTGAGAGAGAACGATGGCTATACGGGTCGAAGCAGTATTGCTCGCTGGTTACGCTGGACGTTCGCAATGCATTCAACTCGGCAAACTGGAACCATATCCTCAGGGCAATGAGCGAAATCCGCATGCCACATTACCTCATTAGAATAGTCGCACAATATTTTGATGACAGAGTCTTGTTGTACGACACTGAAATAGGACCACAGACGTATAACATCACAGGAGGAGTTCCACAAGGCTCAGTACTTGGACCTATCCTATGGAACGTGATGTACAATGGAGTGCTAAATATCAGCAAACCAACTGGAGCGGCGATACACGGGTTTGCAGACGACATAGCCATAACAGTCGTCGGAAAGACGCTGGAAGAAGTAACCCAAAAAATGAACTGCACAATTGCATCAGAACACAAAACGGAAGTAATCCTCATAAGCAGCCGAAAAAAGGTGGAGAGCATCGAGATAGCGATAGGCGATGCAAGGAAACGGTCAGCTGATCATCTGAAGTACCTGGGGATACTTTTCGACAGGAGGCTAAATTTTCGGGATCACCTTCAGTACGCTGGGGAGAAAACAGCAAAAACGGCGAATGCACTGGCTAGGCTGATGCCAAATAAGGGCGGGCCCAAGCCCCTTACAAGATGGCTCCTAGCAACAGTGGCTAAAACCACACTGAAGTACGCAGCCCCGGTATGGGCGGATGCAACCGAGTTTCAGTCGTACACACGAGAAGCCAGAAAGGCGCATCGGCGTTTGTCGATTCGACTCATAAGTGGCTTTAGAACGGTTTCGGACGCTGCAGCAGCTTTAATTGCTAACAGTATGCCCCTCGACCTGGAAGCAAAAGCGAGTAAAGCACGACGAACAGGAATATCTGCGCAAGATCCGCATAATCGGAGTCTCCGAGCATGGCAAGAGAGTTGGGACAGGTCGGAAACAGGACGGTGGACCCACCAACTCATTCCGAACATAGAGGAGTGGCTTAACCGAAGCCATGGAAAAGTAAACCACCACCTGAGCCAGTGGCTTACAAACCATGGATGTTTTAGGGAGTACCTACACCGCTTTAAACACGTAGATACACCCTGTTGCCTCTCTTGCACTAACCAAGTCAGAGGTTCTGCGAGGAGAGGCGTCTACTGAGAAGACTAGCGGGAGAGCCTTTCACGCCGAGAGGACTGGTCAGAATGATGATAAGCTCACAGGATGTGTGGGAAGTCGCGGCATCGCTCATCTCAACAATAATGAGACAAGTCAGGATTGATGAGCAGCCTGCAAGACAGCAGCATTGGCAGAAATGTCAAAATGCTACTACCTGCCCGCCGTAGTAATACCTTAATTGGCAGTCCCGGCGGGGGAAAAGCAGGTCAGAAGGCGACTGGTTGGGTTTTAGTCCGTAGGCGTTCCATAGAACGAATCGGTCATACTCCATGCAACGGTGCATGGCGTATCATTGGAAGATCACCCAAACATGGTTCGCATACCAAAAAAAAAAAAAAACACAAACGCACACACACACACGCGTGCGGCATAGCGCACCAGCACCGGTCCCGCCTGAGCCCATAGGCTTAGGACAACAGCAGCAGCCTGAAGGACGTCCGTACACATCAAAAATTTTTAATTAGATTTCTAACAAAATTAAATTTTGAAATTTTACGTATATGTAAAATTAAGATATTTTTAAAACAAACTTTTGTAAAACCTATTGTAAATTAGTGCTGCTTCAGTAGCGCTAAAGAAGTGTAAATCTGTAAAGCTTATGCAAAAAATTAGGCAGGAAATGTACACCGTCTAGTACGGTAAGACTATTCTCTCCACCCACGAGGTGTATTAGAACCGTGTGTTTTAGACACGCGAAATTGGCCCTTAAGGCAATAGTTAAAATAAAAAAAATTTGAAAACATCAATAATGAAAATAATTATTATCATTGAACAAAATCAAATCCAATGAAAAGTAAATGTTTAAATATCATCCAAACTGGATATACCTTTCCAATTATTAAAAACCTGGCCCACAATGGGGCTCATTGATACGAAAACGGTGCATTCAACCGCCAACGTGATTAACACATTTGAGGTAACTTCACCCGACCTAAAGTTAATTACCGTTTTAATGATCATAATTGTCGTATTAATGTGTGTTAGCATTTCTATTAAACTCTACCAGATGCACAATAAGTGCTTGAAAAATAAGTATATAAGCAATAAGTATATAAGGTCTAAAAAAAATAAAAAGATGAATAATCAAAGAGAAATACTATGACAAATTAAAACTCAAATTAAATTGATTTTCTTTTCCATATGGAATGGAACGAAATAGCAGAACTCATAAAAAGCCTTAGAGTAGAATTTGACAAATCGTTTAAATGTCTCAATAAAAGTGCATATATCACGAACGAGATGGAAATTAAGCACATTGAGATACTGATTAATACGTATAACGAGGTTTGTACGATATTATATAATAATAAAACTAGACTTAACTCATTACATTTAACACAATCTTCAGACGTTGTCAAGCGTCTCAGAGAAAACCTTATATATATATCAGACTCGATATTAAATTCTCCAGCAACCTTTGACCGATCGGTATTAATGGATGACAAGTCCAGCATACCGGAAGAAACGCATAGAGAAGAAGTATCAGAAGCAGTAAATACACCTGCTAGCTCAGATCAATTAGAAAGCCTACAGAACATAACTATCAACATGACAGACGATATAGCACAAAATAGACAGTACGTCAAAGAGTTATCAACAACTGTACCTGACTTTGAAGGACGAAAAATGCATTTCGATAGATTTATCACAGCCGTAAAACTGGTTGAACTAACAAAGGGCAACCAGGAAATAATAGCCATTCACGTAATAAAATCTAAAATAATTGACCCAATACTGTACAAGGTACAAAATGAAACGACTATAAATGGAATAATTGCGAAATTAAAAGGATTCGTAAAGGGTGAATCAGTGGATGTATTGGAAGCCAAACTGTTGAATATTCAACAAAAAGGTAAAACGGCGTCCCACTACACCACAGAAATAGACAATCTCTGCAGATCACTAGAGGCAGCATATATAGACAATGGTCTAGATGCCAATAACGCTGAAATCTTCGCCACAAAAGAGGCAATCTCAGCTGTGATCCAAAATTGCGAGGATGAAAAAATTAAGACAATACTTGAAGCAGGAAACTTTAGCACAATAAATGACGCTATTAGAAAATATATACACTGCTGCACAAAAGCTACAGGAAGCCCAAGCACTGTCTTCTATTACCAGAATAGAGGCAGGGGTAACAGTTACAGAGGTAATTTCCAGGGAAGAGGTAATTATCAGAATAATGGTAATTAACAACCGAGGTCGAGGTAATGCCTCAGGAAATTATAGAGGCTCTCAGCAAAATTATGGCAACGCCAACAGAGGTAATTCCAACAATTCGAATCAAAACCGTGTCAATCAAAACAATAATAATAATAATGGTAGAAAAAACAACAACAACAATGTAAGAGTTGCACAAAGCAACTCGGGAAACCCCCAAAACCCTTCAGAAACTCGCCAACAATAAAGAAAGTTTATACGATCAGCCCAGAATTAAGCGTGTTTATAAAAGTGGAAAATGAAAACACAGGAAAAATGCTAACATTACTCATCGACTCAAGCGCAGATATTTCAGTTCTCGAAGAGAACTCAGATCAATTTATCAATATAGATTATAACACTATTGCAAAAATATCAGGAATAGGCGAAGGCGTAACCAATTTCAAAGGATTAGCCTTCGTAGAAATTCAGTCAGACAAATACATTATACCACACAATTTTCATTTGGTATCATCCAATTTTTGTATATCAGGTGATAGCATTCTTGGTATGGATTTCTTCAGAAAATATAATGGTATGCTTGACATAAATTTATTCAACCATGTTGGTATATATGCAAAAACAAAATTTTGTTCGTATTGATCAATATGTGATCACAAATATTTATAATACCTTAAACAAACGAGAGCGTAAGCCGGCTCTAACCGACTTCGATATACCCGTTACTCATGCATAGAAATGTTTAATAGCCATTCTGTGTGCCTGAGGTGAGACAGCCGAAAAGTATGCAACATTTTTGTAGCTAGGCTATTTACAACCGATCTTGATGAAAATTGGAGGGCGTATAGATGTTGCGAATATAAACTTAAGTTTTAAATTTGAGATCGATATCTCAAAAATTGTGGGAGTTATTCAAAAAATTTTATTGTGGGGGCGGGGGTGGGTATGGCAAAAATTTGAAATAAACTTGATCTGCGTGCTGACAATAGGAGTCTACATTTCAAAATTGGTTGCTCTAGCTTTTCTAGTCTCTGAGATCTAGGTGTTCATACAGACAGACGGACAGACGGACAGACGGACGGACGGACAGACGGACAGACGGACATGGCTATATCGACTCGGCTGTTGATGCTGATCAAGAATATATATACTTTATATGGTCGGAAATGATTCCTTCTGTCATTTGCACGACTTTAGTATACCCTTTTACTCTACGAGTAACGGGTATAAAAATGCGAGTTAAAATCTTATTTATCTTATCTATATATCTATCTTCGCATATGCTGTGTTTTAAATATAATAATAATTCATGTATGCATGACCACTAGGGCGGGTCAATTTGTATGGAGCTAAAAAAACGTGGTAAGCGTATAGCAGATTCGGAATCTGCGATGAATTCTAAGAAAATTTCACGAAGAAACCCCATGTCCAAAATGAATTCCTAGCCCCCGCTGCGAACCATGAAAATTTAAGGTTGCAGTATATTTTGGTATATTGAGGTTTGTACGGTTTTTTTAAAAAAATAGTACATTTCGTAAATATATTATATTTTATTCTGATTCATTTTTTTAAATTAATAAAAATAACGAAAACACGTCATACACTGATGAAGTGGAAACCAAAAGTCTACAACTTTTTGACAATAAAAGATATAGGCTTGCAATTTGAAATATATATTCAATATAATTTGGAAATTTAAGGTATTCAAAAAAAAAGTGGGCGTGGAAAAAGGGGCGTAAAATACATTTGAAGTTTCCTTAAGTAAACCATTACATTGGTTTGTTTGTTTGCTACATTTCAACGAACTTTCACTACGCCATTTGTACAATGCCTTAGAAAATTCTAAGACAAGTGGACCATCCACTGCTTGTGGCACTTTGGCGAAGTTACTTGAGACATGTAAACAACTTCCGGTAAGCACCAAATTTTAATACAACATCAAATTTAAAGCAAACATTTTCTTGCAGAGTATACCTCATTTTGAACCCATTTCATTTGGGAATATGCCTCCAACTATTGAAAGTGAAGATGAAAAAAATCTTTCCACTGACGTTTTTTATCTATATAGAATAGCCAAAGCTGTATCGGAAGGTTCGTGTTCAGAGGATGTCGCCAACACGAAACCGGGAAAAATTGTTCATTCGCGCTGGTTGACAAAAGCAAGCAGAATTTTACGCCTTTATGTCGCTAGTAGTTTACCATCAAACCATTTAAAAATTTTGACTAATTTCATTATGAAAGTTTACATACCAATGTATTTTAATGTCAAATTTTATAACTCTGTGGTATACGGCAGTAAACTTTTATATAATTTTATTCGGTCAGCACAGTTCTTGCCGAAAAATCTTCAAGAAATTGTGAACAAAGCAATACAAAACAATTCATTTTTTGCCCATACAGAAAATATTTTGTTAGCAATGCTTTTCGATGAAAGAAAATCTGTTCGAGAAAATGCTATTAACAAAATTAGTTACTATCGCGAAAAATACAAGATACGTCTAAGCTCCGGTTTTATAAAAAGAATATAATGAATTTCGACTGTACAGATTATATGAATTTAGTTGACTTAGATAACGACGACATCTTATTTGAACCTCCGTTAACTTTTAACATTCCACATAAACACTTATTGGAGTATTTAAATTCTGAGGAAATACCACTGGCAGATCCAGAAATTCCATCCCACATTCAGGGAACCGAACGATGTGTGCAATTGTTGACACATGTCGCACGACGCGTAATGCAATGTAGATGATGTAGATGACGTTATGTCAGTAACTTTAGAAAGTCGTTTAAAATATCCACAAATCGAGTCGAAGCAAGACTTTAAAAATTGACTTTTTATTTAATATTAAGTTGACTAAATGTATAAAATTAGTGAAAATTAAACAATTACATAAGCGTTTTGTATTGTGACTTAACATTGTTTTCATTAATTTGGTAAATTTTTAGATATAAAGAAAAACGGAATCTAATCTATTTTTCGCCCCCCTTTCGTGCCACGCCCACTTTTTTTTGAATACCTTAAATTTCCAAATTATATTGAATATATATTTCAAATTGCAAACCTATATCTTTTATTGTCAAAAAGTTATAGACTTTTGGTTTCCACTTCATTCCACTTTATTGTTATTAAAAAAATTTAATTAAAAAAAATTTGTTGGTTAATTTAAAAACAAAAGTATTTATAAATTATATTATAAAAAAATGAATCAGAATAAAATATAATATATTTACGAAATGTATTATTTTTTTAAAAAAAACCGTACAAACCTCAATATACCAAAATATACTGCAACCTTAAATTTTCATGCTTCGCAGCGGGGGCTAGGAATTCATTTTAGACATGGGGTTTCTTCGTGAAATTTTCTTAGAATTCATCGCAGATTCCGAATCTGCTATACGCTTATCGCATAAAAAAATTGACCCGCCCTAATGACCACCCTATGTAACACTTAGTTGCATCCATAAATATATAAACCCAAAAACTCTCTTAGATTTTTTCATTGTTTCCCATAAGGAAATGGTATCACCCACTTGGGTCTCTGCATAAGATTGCAGAGTCAGCGATTTTGACGCTCTGCGCGTCGTCGCTTAATTTTTTTAAAGCGGTCCAATTTATTGGAAGCTCGCAATTTTTTGAGTGCCCTTAAAGCGTAATGAGCTGGGCACTTTACATAAGATAATTAACACAAAAAAATACCAATTAACATTCATAATCATAACTACTAACATGCATGGTACAGTGTAAATTTAATCACTTTTGCAATTGTAAACTGCACCATGCATAAATCACTTACAAGCCCATCAAACTTCTCAAAAAAAAAAATAGTTATATTTGATTAATATTTTTTCCAACAAACAGAACTTACTAAACTAAAGTATAAATTCGATAAATATGGGCAAAACCCAATCCAAGGCGACTGGCAACACAGCCAATGTCGTAAACGAAATCGAAATTGTGGATCATACACCACACCTAGACTCCATCTACCTTCTCTTGTTGAATCTTGTTGTACTGGTTGCTGCCAATACAGCATTAAAAGTTTACTTGATTCATTAAAAATCAATACAAAAGAGATATTTGAGCGGAGGCAATGTGCTTGACAAAACTCAATTCATTCATTCATATGAATCAATAATTTTTGTCCCAAGTATCCATGGAGAAGAAAAATAAAGAGCATGCTGATTTCGAAAAAGCAGTTCCTACCAAACAAACAGATAAACCTACGCTCCAAGAAGCGATAAAAGCGTGCCCCTCAGCTGGCCCGAAACCAATAACTATTGCCGAGTACCAAGCTCGACAAATAGAAAAAAAAATGCAAAAAGGGCTAGGGAACAAGAAGAGTTATTAACCCGAATGCCAGAAACAGAATCATCAAAATTTCTGAGCTCCACAATTTAAACTTATTTCTACCAACATCCGTGGGAGTACCCGCTGGTCTTCAACCACCAACTCCCATACAGACAAACTCGACACAAATAATCCAAAAACCAGTAACCATGGTACAAACCATGGTCCAGTTCCTAAAAACAGCCGCAAGTCTGATTCCAGATTTCTATGGCAAGTCAGAAAACTTGCAGAGTTTTTTAGACGCACTATCTCTGGTTGACACTATTAAAGAGAACCATGAGACAACGGCAGTCTCTTTAATGAAAAAAAAAATTAAGAGGACATGCAAGAAACTTGATCGGTACCGAAAGTACCATATCTCAGATACAAACCAAACTGAGGATTACTGTTAAAGGTGAGTCTGTTGAAGTTATTTCAGCAAAACTTATGAATCTCCAGAAAAGAACAAAACCGCTACTCAATACACAAAAGAAATTGACCAACTAAAAAAAAGTTTATAGGGAGCATACATTAATGATGGACACACCCCTGAACTGGCTTCAAAATACAGTGTACAAAACGCTGTGAAAGCCATGACATCTAACTCTCTATTGATAAAGTAAAACTTATCATGCAGGCAGGTAATTTCACAAACATGAATGACGCTATCTCAAAATTCGTCAATAGTTGCACGGAAGCAACAGGAAAAACAGATATCGTACTGTATTACACAAATAAAGGACACCGCGGACACAATGCACGCGGTTATTACCAAAATACAGGAAACAGAGGCAGAGGTTATCAAGGGAGCCAAGGAAGCCAACAAAATAATTATAATAATAATTACAACGGTTACAACAACCGTGGCCGTGGTGCTAATAATGGCAGCTATAGAGGCCAAAACAATGGCAGCTACAGAGGCCAAAATAACAGAAATAACTGGCGAGGACTTAACCACAACAACAATAATAATAATCACAAAATCCGAACAGCAAATTCGGAAAACGCTCAAACGCCCCCTTGAGCAACAACAATCAGTAAAAGTATAAGCATTAAATCTCAATCTAAGCAATATAGTTGCACTTCAAAACTCAGAAACAAAAACAACACTTACATTTTTGCTAGATACAGGAGCAGATATTTCGGTGATAAAACACCAACAAAATTAATATCAAAACTTAAACACTAACATCATAAGCCATATAACAGGTATTGGGGAAGGAAAAACTACTTCTTATGGTCTAGTACCTCTACAACTACTTACAGACAAGTATATAGTACCACATCATTTCCATGTAGTAGCAGAAAGTTTCTCAATACCAACAGATGGTATATTAGGCTCTGATTTTATCAGAAAATATAATTGCTTATAGATTTTCAAGAGGAGCAAGATACCCTTATTTTGCGCCCAAAAAATTTCCATACACACATTCAAATACCAATAAGTTACTCACTCGAGAATGATTCTTTATTATTACCCGTTAGATCTGAAGTCATACGACAAGTCAGATTAAAGACTAGTGAAAAAACGGTTTTAGTTCCCAATCAGGAGATACAACCGGGAATAATAATAGCAAGTTCGATTGTAACAAGTTATAATGCATACATTCGCATAATAAATCCCACTTCAAACAACACAGAAATTGACAGTCAAAAAATACAGTTTGAGTCACTTAATGATTATGATATCATTCAAATAAATAAAGAAAACAAAACAAGAACAAGGAAAATATTAAAAAAATTAAAATTCCCCAAACAATTTAAATCTAAGCTAACCGAACTTTGCACTGAATACAGTGATATATTTGGTTTAGAAACAGAACCCATATCAGCAAATAATTTTTATAAACAAAAGCTTAGATTGAATGACAAAACACCCGTATACATAAAAAACTACAGAAATGCAGAGTCAGAAAAGCAGGAAATAAACGATCAGGTACAAAAATTAATTAAAGATGGCATAGTTGAATCATCCATATCCGAATATAACAGCCCACTTCTCTTGGTACCCAAGAAATCACTTCCAAACTCAACGGAAAAAAGATGGCGTTAAGTAGTCGATTATCGCCAAATTAACAAAAAATTACTAGCGGACAAGTTTCCACTGCCAAGAATAGAAGACATTCTTGATCAATTAGGTCGAGCTAGTGTCTCGATCTTATGTCTGGATTCCACCAGATAGAACTTGATGAAAAATCAAGGAATATGACATCATTTCCAACGAGCACAGGCTCTTATCGCTACACGCGACTACCATATGGACTTAAAGTCGCACCAAATTCTTTTATGCGCATGATGACACTTGCATTTTCAGGTCTCGAACCATCGCAAGCATTTCTCTACATGGATGACCTAGTAGTCATCGGATGTTCCGGACAACATATGTTCAATAATTTGCCAAACGCCTTCGAACTTTGTCGCAAATTCAATTTAAAACTTCATCCAGAAAAATGTTCATTCTTCATGCACGAAGTTACCTATCTCGGTCACAAATGCACCGATAAAGGCATTCTTCCAGATGACAAAAAATATGACGTCATCAAAAATTATCCAAAACCAACTGCTGCAGATAGTGCACGCAGATTCGTAGCCTTCTGTAACTATTATCGAAGATATATCCAAAATTTCGCAGAACATTCACGCCACTTAACGAGGCTTTGTAAAAAGAACGTTAAATTTCAATGGACTCCAGAATGCAATAATGCATTCGATTATTAAAAAGAAGCCTTAGTGAAACCGACATTAATGCAGGACCCAGATTTCAGCAAAGATTTTTGCATAATCACAGAAGCTAGCAAACACGCTTGCGGAGCGGTACTAACTCAAGAACATAATGGCATGCAACTCCCAGTTGCGTATACATCCAGATCTTTCACACAAGGCGAATGTAACAAACCAACTACAGAACAGGATTTAGCTGCTATACACTGGGCAATAAAACACTTCAGACCTTACGTTTATGGAAGGCACTTCTTTGTAAAAACTGACCACAGATCGCTAACATATCAATTTTCAATAAAAAGGCCAAGTTCCAAGCTCACACGAATAAAACTGGATTTGGAAGAATATGATTTTACGGTAGAATACCTCAAGATAATGATGTCGTCGGGCGTGGCGTACCAGTTGTATGTGTGTCTGCTGGTGCGGGAGGTTGTGGGTTCGATCCCGCCTCGGACCATCTAATAGAAAAAGTTTTTTCTTTCTTTATAAAAAAAAGCTTTTACATACCCGGTCACCTTCACCAGCTACTGGCGCCAGCTGTGAAGTAACTAGCCATGAAAAAGCAAAAATTCTCTAACTATTGCCGTTCGGATTCGGCGTTAAACTGTATGTCCCTTTAGCTTGTGCGAAAAATTATAAGCACACACGCCAAGAGATTGAGAGAAGCTTGGCCCTGGCCCTCCTGGAGGTGCTGTTTGAGCCAATTTTACTTTACCTCAAGATAAGATAATCATATTGCAGACGCTCGATACAGAATAACAATTGGAGAGCTTAAAGAAATGAACAGACAAATATTGAAGGCCTCTACGAGGTCCTCAACAAGTCGGAAAAACGCCTGCGCAGGCCAAGAAAGTAGTACAGCTATCAGTAGCACTGCTAAAAAATTGCACGAACAAAACGAATATAAAAAGCCCAATGTCTATGACGTGATTAACAACAATAATGTCAAAAAATGTGTGAAACTTAAACTCGACAAGGAACAAGTGCTTGTTCAAAATCGGAAAACGAGTAATTTTACGCTTTACAATTGATGATTTGTACTCCAATGGAAACCTCGAATTGTTTCAGTCAGATCAAATTTTCGAATATGTTTCACAAAATCTATTAAAAAACGAGAAGGCCACGCTAACTTCGTCTGTGCCGAAGTTTTTATACCCTTGCAAATGCAAATGTCACAGTTTAAGAACGCTTACATAAAAATCAAAAAATTTTGTAACTAAATCCTATTTTCCGACAGATAAACGTCTGAAAAAAGTTTTTCTCACTAAAACTCAATTTCCGACCGATCGGCCCTATGGCAGCCTTAAGATATAGTCATCCGATTTCGGCCCAATTTTGCGAATCTATTTGAAAGCATATAATATTATTAATGACCTCGAATGAGTTCAGTTATTCCAAAGGCTTGAAACAGAAGCCGGAATACTCAACATAAAACAATTTAAAATGTCACCAAGTGATCAAATTTTCGAATATGTAATAAATATGCAAAATCTATTTAAAACGAGAAGGCCAAACTAACTTCGTCTGTGCCGAAGTTTTTATACCCTTGCAAAAGCTGTTTTTGAAATGACAGAGTTTAATAACGCTTAGATAAAAATCAAAAACTAAAATCCATTTTCCGTCAAATGAACATCTGATTTCGACCAAATTTCGCGAATCTTTTTGAAAACATATCAACAGACAACAAAACATATTAACAATCGCCAAGTTTAAGAACGATAAAATTGAAAACAAAAAAGTTTTTCTCACAAAGACTCATTTTCCTACCGATAAATCCAATGGCAGCCTGAAGATATAGTCATCTGACTTCGACCAAATTTTTCAAATTAGTTTGAAAGCGTTTAATATTAATAATCACCAACCTTAAGACCGATTTACTTGAAAACAAAAAATTTTTTCACTAAGAGCCATTTTCCGACCGATCGGTCCTATGGCAGCTATAAGATATAGTCATCCGATTTTGACCAAAGTTTGCAAATCTGTTTGAAAGCATATAATATTAATAAGGGACAAGTTTGAGGACGCTAACATTGAAACCAAAAAAGTTTTTCTCAGTAAGACCCATTTTCCGACCGATCAGTCCTATGGCAGCTAAAAGATATGGTCATCCGATTTTGACCAAAGTTTGCAAATCAGTTTGAAAGCATATAATATTAATAATGACCGTGTTTGGGAACGCTAACATTAAGAACAAAAAAAGTTTTTCTCACTAAGACCCATTGACTGATGGTTCCTATGGCAGCTATAAGATATAGTCATCCGATCCGGTTGGTTCCGACATATTAGCAGCGTGCAGTAAAAAGAAGACTCTGTGCAATTTCAGCTCGATAGCTTTAAAACTGAGAGACTAGTTTGCGTAGAAACAGACGGACAGACAGACAGACAGACGGACAGACAGACGGACAGACAGACGGACAGACAGACGGACAGACAGACGGACGGATCAAGCTCAATCGACTCAGCACGTCGCCCTGATCAAGAATATACATATTGGCGATGTCGTAAGGAAAATGCCATATGGAAGATTTGGGAGTCTCGAACGTTCTAGAAGGAGACAAGGAGACACCGGGAGACAGCCCAGGAGGGCTATATAAGGTGTTGCTGACGGCATAGAAGGAAGTGAATGTGAATCGGGATCTAAGCGAGAGCGGAACGAATCGTAAAAGTACCAGTGCGGCGAAACGATTATCACCTCAAAAAGGAAGAATTGTTACACCACGCAGAAGAATTCGGTATCGAACTAACCGGCAACGTGGTTAACATGAGGAAAAAATTTGGAGAATGGATCATAGTCAACGAAGCATGCCCGGAATGGAAAGACAGGATAAAAGCAATGGCGGAAATATATGGTTAGTCACCATTACCAAAAGCTGTACAATCATTGCTACCTAAAAACATAGACACCCACCTAGAAGAATTGTCAATCACATACATGTCAGGAGTAAAGACATCAGGTGAAGAGGCTTAACAGGAGAAAACAGCAACAGCAACCAAAAATCCAAACATTAACACAAATGAATGCGCGAAAGTAGCCAAACAAGTCAGGGAATGGGCATTCTGGTTCGACGGAAATGCTAAACCGTTAGAGTTCCTAGAACAGGTCGAATGGTCAGCAAAAATGTACGGTCTTGATCTAGATATGATCCTTATAGGCCCTATTCATTTATTTATGTTACTCCCAGCGCAACAAGTACATTGGCACTTATAAATTAACGCGCTAGTCTCGGTTTTTTTATCCTTAACATTCATCAATTTTCCTAACTTAAATTATTACAATTATTAAATTTAAATTTTAACACTAACATAGAACTTAATTATATTAAAAGTATTCGTTAAAATGATTCTATTATAACTATTTGATTATTACTCTAATTCCCTATCTTGCATGATTTCCCTAACCTTCATCTTGAATTGATTTAAGCTTCCAATTGTTTTGTTACCATGAGGTAGGTCGTTCCATAGCCGAATAGCATTTATCAAAAACTGCCTCTCAGAGCATAATAGCTTCCATCTCGGGCATATAAAATTGTTTGTGCGCTGCGATGCTGCAGGTCTTAGCATATTGTGAAGATAAGATGGTTCTCTGCTTGTAATGATCTTATCAATGAAAGTAAGAGTTCTGAGACTATTCCACGATTTGAGGCCAAGGTCAAAAATCTTCCGAGCTAGGTGTGATATGTGGTCGAATCGTCTACTATTAAATACATATCTAGCTATTGAGTTAAGTGACACATTAAGCTTCTGAAAGTCTCTAAAATCGCAGTGGCCAAAAACTTCTACTCCATAAAAAAGTGTAGGTACGAGAATTTGTTTTGCTATAGTCATTTTAAGATGAACGGGTAATACCGACTTTGTCATTGCGAGCTGCCGCAGCATTCCGTATGTTTTACCTGTTGCTTTTGATATGTGATTAGTTGAAGTGCCATTAATGTCAACTTTTGGCAATTGGCTTGTGTCGAGGGATTTCTTATATATGACTATGCACTTGGTTTTAGCCGGGCTAAGCCCTAATCCGTGCTCTTTAGCCCAAGTATCGATTTTAGCAAGAACATTGTTGGTTACACATACACATTCATTAATATTTATAAGAGGCCTACTAACATAGATTTGGACATCGTCAGCATACATGTGGACATCACAATCTGACAGGACACTAGAAAGATTATTCACGTATACAGAAAACAACAATGGTCCCAAAACAGACCCCTGAGGGACAGCCTGCTGCCACGGCCTGCATTCTGTTCTTTAAATATGACTTAAGCAGAGAAACTGCAGTTCTTGAAAAGTTGTATAAGTTCATCAGTTTCGTGCAGAGAATATCGTGATTGACAGCATCAAATGCTTTACTGTGGTCAAGCAGCGTCAGAAAAGTTACACAGCTATCGTCCAGCTGTTTCCGAATATCCTCGACTATACTATTTACTGCTGTGATGCACCCCCGATTCTTTCTAAAACCCGACTGTTTTTGACTGAATAGCTTGATTATTAAGGAAGCACTGCATTTGTGTAGCCATTAGATTCTCAAAAATTTTAGACATAAATGGTAAAATCGACACCGGCCTAAAGTCCATATTGGTTTTTGCGTTTTTCCATGCATGTGGAAACGTGGACGTGGTAAAAGCCGTATTAATGATATGAATAATATGGCTTAGTATCACAGGCAGTAGTACTTTAACAAATTTTGGACTAACATTATCTTAGCCTTCAGCATTTGACTTCACTTTATAAATACTTTCAATAACATCACACGGACTGACACAAGCAAAACTAAAACTATTATCACAGAGCGGTAAAACATTTAGATAATTATTGAACGTAGCCTCAGATACATCTATCTGCGCGAACTTCTCATTCAACTCATTTACATTAATAATCTCCAGGATTGTCTGGTCATAGCAACTTGGCTAAATTTGGAGTTATAATAATTTCGCTTTGCTACACTAATCATTTTCGTTACAGTGACCCTTTTATTTCTATATTCAGCTTGTAAACTACTGGTTTTATACCGTTTCCACCTAAGGTATGCAACATCACGGAATTTGATGTGGCGCTGTATGTTGTTGTTGAACCAAGGCTGCTGTTTCGGTGTAATAGCTTTTGTCTTAAGCTGCACGCATTTATTAAAAAGATAGTTTATGTTTGTGTTAAGAACATGCAATTGACAGTCAACATGAGGCGAGTGGTATATTGGCGTCCAGTCACAAGCATTAAATTCTAACTCTAGTTCTCTGTAGTCAATGTTTTTGTAGTCCCTAAATTGTATTGAAACGTCATTATAACTAACTACTATATCATATGTAAGAAAAATTAAATCATGTCTTGAGAATAAAGGTACGGCGACTTGGTCATATATTCTAATCTTACTGGCGTCATTAACATAGAATGCATCAAGAAGGGTGTTACAGCTAGTAGAAAAGTGTGTTGGTATTTTTTTGTTCACTACGTTCAATCCAAGCGACTCAAAGCTATCAGAAAGATGTGTTTCAGTTAACAAATTACTTTTAAAGTCTCCAGTCAGTATTATCTGAGAATAGTCCGTGGAAAGATCAGTAACAGCATCCAACAATTGGCTGTAGTCGACATTACGGTTAGGTCTGTAAATGCATCCGACAAGTGTCTTCGTTTCAAGGTTATTATTATTTAAAACTAAAAATAGGTATTCAATTGCGCTTGTACTGGGCTGCTTACAGACGAGTCTACAATTTAGTCTCTTGTTCACGTAAATTGCCACTCCTCCTGCATGGCCAACACGGTCAGAACGATACAACATATAACCATCGCACGCAACGGACAAATCACAAATATGAGACATGAACCAAGTTTCGGACACACATATAACATCAATATCGGAACCTAGAAAAATATATCTAAGCTCGTCTATTCTATTTGCAAGACTTTGTGCATTGACATGTACAATAGATAAGCCTTTAGCCTGTTTCCTCAGAACTCTGACCATGCTATTGGCTATGGATCTACTCATTTCATCCTGCATTATTATTTGGTGTTATTGGACGCGTAATCTGTATCAAAATAAACCTAATAAAAAAAGGGAAGCATGCAACATAAATAGTAAACCTAACAAATATTTTATTATATATGATTTTTTTAATTGCGAAACCCATTGTTTTGCTCTAGTGTAGCTTCAGCTGAATCGGCAGCAGATGATGCGGATGGGTGAGAAGGGGAAGGGGGAGAAGCGGTCATCTGATTGTTTGGAATGAGCTTTAAAAGCTCATCTTTGCTCGCAATGCAATGCACATTCTCGCTGTTACTGCATCGAACGTGCACAAGTCCACGTCGTGTGAAAACTGCCTAGAGCAGTTTGTGATTTTTAAGCCGCATTGCCTCTCTAAATATGTTGTAGTTTTCTTGCGAAAGCTGCTCGTTGACAAAAATCGGAGATGGTGAAGATAGGTCAAAGCCTAATAGCGCCAAGCTTAGTGGTTGCTTTTGTTCGCGCCGGTATACTCCTATCGCTCTCATAAGCATTTTTTTTTTGCTTGCACGTTTTCTACCTTTATAATTATTATCGGGTCTACAGTGCTTTGGTGTGAACGACGAATCCGGAAAATATCTTTAAGCCTTGGTGGTGTGACATTCAATTGAAAGCAAAGCGAATTAGAGTATGCCCAGACATTTTCTCCCTCATTATAGGGTACTCCATAGAGACGCAGATCACATGCGTAGCTCGCCATGTGCTATGCTGCCTGCTTCGACTCCAAACTTCCCACCTTCTCTCTCAGACTGGGCAGTTCACCCACCTGGTGTTCAAGCTGAACCACTCGCTCGCCAAGCTGGTCGCGCATAGATTTGAGCTCACCAACTTCATGTTCCAGCTGAATCATCCTCTCGGCTTGCTGCCGTGTCATCGCATCGAAACGCTCCAACAAAGCATTAAGGGTACGCTGCTCAGCCTCACGCATATTTCTAGAGATTAGCTCAGCCTGCTCCGAGAAGCTTTGGTTGAGGATCTGAAGAAGTGGTGGAGACAGAACATCAGAGGACCGGGGCGCCTTTAGGTCCGAATTGGTGTTCTCACGAGCGCGTTTAATGTGGGGTTGACCAGGTGCCATGCCGATGAGTGAATTACAGATGAGTGCGTGAGTGTTGAATGAGAATTTATTTGGTTTTGAGTGAAATGCTGTGTGTTGTTGGTGGAGTCGCTCTCCTTTGCCTGTTCACTTCAAGTCCGTTTTTTCCAATTGATGTTGTTTGGACTTTGATCCTTACTCTGCTTAAGCGACAAAGTTGTTGTTTTGTATATTTTTTTTAGCCAAAACAAAACAAAAGGCGGAGCAACAAATAAAAATCGCAAGATGACGGGTGTATCGGGATTGCTCGATATTTATAATAAAATTGAATTTTAATGACTTTCTATCGCGATTTTAATGAAATATTTGTGCAGCTGTTGACTTGTGCGTCTATCTTCGTCTCTCTCTCAAATCCCACGAGCCATGCCGGAATTACTCAAGGACAAGACCTTAAACTGGTATCTTGCAAACAACAAGCAATGGACGAAGTGGGAAGAGTTTGGAGAAAGCTTTAAGGCATATTTCCTTCCTAGGGGCTATTTTAGCAAACTAGCTGACAAGGTTCGAAAAAGAAAGCAACACTGGAACGAAGCATTCAAAGACTATATATTAGAAATGCAAACATTAATGAGGCCATTATTGTGTACAGAAGTCGAGCAATTAGGAATAATCGGAGAAAATTGCACACCAGACCTCCGAGCATTTGTTCGCCCACATCGTATCAAAAATTTAGATACACTGATGCAATTAGCAGACGAATTCGAAGCATTGAAAAGGGATCGGGAAACATTTAAACAAGAGAGCCAAGCAGAAAGGAACAAATCAATGCCTATGGCCTCACCGCGGAAGGCAATAGGAGAAGACATATGCAGAAGATGCCAAGAGCAAGACAGGCATATGACTCACCGAGGCCCACAAACACAACAAAGAACAGGACCGGCAAATGATGGAAACGTGAACTTCGTTCAAAACCCAGCACAGGCATGCCGCAGATGCGGACAATCAGTGCATTGGGCATGAGAGTGCTCGACCTGTCGACTGATATTCTGCTGGCTCAGCCTCCAAGGGGCGAGCAGAGGTCGCCAGAATCTGCCTCGCAAAACTAGTGGGAAGTCTGCAAGAAGTGGAAAACTAA
Organism: Lordiphosa magnipectinata; assembly: GCA_037044535.1. Classification (NCBI taxonomy): domain Eukaryota; kingdom Metazoa; phylum Arthropoda; class Insecta; order Diptera; family Drosophilidae; genus Lordiphosa; species Lordiphosa magnipectinata. The sequence continues at coordinate 278,832 of JBAMBO010000260.1, read as the reverse complement.
TTGTCGGCATGGGTGTTGATTGGAGAAGAGAAAATAAAGGCCACAATCGACACAGGGGCTACCGGAAGTTTTGCAATCCAGGAATTATGCGACAAATTAAAGGCAGCGGGCACAAAAAAACCTACAAAGAAACAAGTACGTTTGGTAGACGGCAGGAACTCAGAAATAGGAAAACAGCTGAGCGTTCAAATTGTATTCGGCGATCAATATACAACCATAGACTTGATGATACTACCGGGAGTGATAGATCATCTTGTGCTAGGTTGAAACTTCTTGCAAGGAGTAGGGGCCGAGCTGACATGCGCAGGACATAAAGTGGTCATACCGTCCCGAAGCCACAGGAACGGATGGTTAGAGGAAAAATTGTCAGTCGCAGTCGAAATGGGAGTCAAAGAGGAACATAACGAAGTTATTGAGCAATTCCTCGAGCAAGAGTTGGAAGAATTGGCAGAGTTAAAAGGCCCATCAAATATAGCAGTGCACAGGATCACCATGAAGGACGATCGACCAGTCAAACAAAGATACTACCCCAAGAATCGGAAAATGCAGGAAGAAATCAACAAAAAGGGTAGACGAGCTACTGGAAATGGGGTGCATTGAGCCGTCTAATAGTCCATATAGCTCACCTGTGGTCATGGTGAAGAAAAAGAAAACGGGAAAATGGAGATTCTGCGTTGATTTCAGGGCAGTCAACGAAAAGTCGATAAGGGATGCATACCCTATGCCGAGGATCAACTACATACTGGATCAGCTGAAGGAAGCGTGTTACATAAGTAGTCTGGACTTAAAGCATGGATACTGGCAGATACCGTTGGAAGAAAGCACGGCTGCCAATGATGGCTTTTACTGTTCCAGGAAAGGGACTATTCCAATGGAAGGTTATGCCATTCGGGTTACATTCGGCGTCAGCAACATTTCAGAGAGCACTCGACCAAGTGATCGGCCCAGAATTGATGCCACACGCGTTTGCTTACCAGGATGACATAATAGTGATAGGTCGTACACTAGAAGAACACATGGCAAATCTAAAGGTGGTTTTCCGACGGTTAAAGAAGGCAAATCTGCGAATAAATGCGGATAAATGTCAATTCTTCAGAAGAGAATTATAGTACCTCGGCCATCGGATAACAGGAAAGGGCATATGTACGGATCCAGAAAAGGTGGCAGCGATTGCGAAACTAAAACCACCAGCTAACGTAAAGGAACTACGACAATATTTAGGGGTCGCATCATGGTACAGAAGATTTGTCCCAGACTTCGCAACAATGGTACAACCATTACATTCATTGTTAAAGAAAAAGGTCAAATGGATATGGACAGATGAGCACCAGAAGGCATTCGAATTGGTAAAGAATAAATTAACTGCAGATCCGGTTTTGACGTGTCCCGATTTTGATCGAATGTTCATACAACAGACAGATGCGAGCCACTATGGTATTGGGGCCGTTCTACCACAAAAAACAGAAGAGGGCGAAAAGGTCATATCATACTCAAGTAGAGCGCTTAACCAAGCGGAGAAAAACTATTCGGCCACAGAGAAGGAATCTTGGCAATAGTTTCGGCAATCCGAAGGCTGAAACCATACTTAGAGGGATACCATTTACAGGTAGTCACGGATCACATGGCGTTAAAATGGCTTAACAGTATCGAAAGCCCGACAGGCAGAATCGCTAGATGGGCATTGGAGCTACAGCAATATGACTTCGAAATTGCATATCGAAAAGGCCAATTAAACGTTGTGGGAGATGCACTATCAAGACAACCGCTAGAAACCTGTAGAAGGGCCAAAGAAAAGGGAATTGCAGAAGTACACAAGGAAGAAAAAATTGGGTGCGAATGGATAAAGGAAATGACGAAGAAGGTACTAAATAATCCACAAAAATTTCCAGACTATTTGGCAGAAGGTGGAGAATTGTACCGTCATATCCCTCATAGGGCAGGGAACGAAGACGTAGTTTCGTAGAAATTATGTGTTCCTACAGGGTCGAGAGGAAGAGTACTAGGAGAAAAACCATGACTCAGCGTCAGCGGGGCACACCGGATCAAGAAGAACCATCGCGAGAGTAGCATCAAGGTATTATTGGCCAGGAATGCATAGAGACGTACGTAGGTATGTGAACAGGTGCGAAACGTGCCAAAAGTATAACCCAAGCCAACTACAAGCAGCAGGCAAAATGCTCACACAGGTCCCCGAGGAACCATCGGCGACGGTATGCGCAGATTTTGTCGGCCCTCTACCACGATCTAAGCATGGAAATACCATGCTTTTAGTCCTCATAGATTTTCGAAATGGACAGAACTAGTCCCGATGAGAAAAGCAGCAGCGGAGTCGTTAAAAAAGGCGTTCAGAGAAAGAATCTTGTCAAGATTTGGGGTTCCAAAGGTCGTAATCACGGATAATGGGGTCCAGTTTACAAGTCGGATTTTTAAACGATTTTTGGAGGACATAGGAGCCAAACAGCAGTTCACATCTCCATACACTCCACAAGAAAATCCAACTGAACGTGCAAATCGGACCGTGAAGACAATGATTGCACAATTCGCAGGAGAAGAACAAATAACATGGGATGAAAAGTGGCCAGAAATAATGTTAGCCGTAAACTCGAGCGTAACAGCGTAACATTCGCCGACCTTCATTACACAGGGAAGAGAGCCAAGACTTCCGAAGACCTTATATGCAAAGTGACGCTATGAATCGGACAAGAACTACAAAAACCGAATGAAAATGCTACAAAACTGCGAGAATTATTCGAGATAATAAGAAGGAACCTAGAAAGAGTGGTCAAGATCAAGCGAGATATTACAATCTGAGAAGTCGACCGTGGAAACCTGAGATAGGACAAATAGTATGGGCTAAAGAGCATAACTTGTCAAAAGCAGTGGAAGGGTTTGCCGCGAAATTGGCACCCAGATACGAAGGACCGTACGTGATTGTTGGGATCAAATCTCCAGTAATCTGCAAGTTAAGACACAAGAGGGACCAGAGAGAACGTACAGCTCACGTAAGTGAGTTAAAACCACTGGTCGTGGAGGGTCAAAACGAATGATTGACGATTGTCAAAAAGTAACGCCCATGGAATGATTTTCAGTGAATGCGGGAAAAACTGATGATTTTCAGTTGAATGCGAAAGAAACTGATGATTTTCAGTTGAATGCGAGAGAAACTGATGATTTTCAGTGAATGCGAGAAAACTGATGATTTTCTGATGAATAAAAAAAAAATGATGATTTAAGTTAAAAAATGGAGAAAACTGATGATTTTTAGTTGGATACAAGAAAAACTGATAATTCTCGGTCTGGAGGTTCAGCCTGAAATCTAAAAATTTTACATCGTAGAGAAAAAGTCCACCCTAACAAAACATATACCCCTGCTGGTTTTTATGCAGCCAAACACGGCGAATTGGCGGAAGTAGGGGAAACAAAGGCCAATGGGAGGGAAAAGACAGGTGGAGAGGGATGACGATGTAGCGAACTCCAGTTAGGATTACTCTTTACGGGGTTCGCCAAAGCTGCGAGGCCCTATAAAGGAGACCTCAAACGGTGCGAACGGCACTTGTGGAAATAGAACAATGGTAGAGTCAACATCAGCAAACGGCAGACCCGCGTTAAGGAACGTGGCGAGGAAAGGGCGAGGACGCCGAACAACGCCGAGTGGGCAACCTAGATTGGCCGACGGCAGGCAGCGGTTGCCATTCGCTGGCATGGGCCGAAGGAGGCAAAGGCGCAGCACACCGGCGAGAGGAATGCGGGCAAGGAGTGCCACTCCGGTGCTGCAGCTCCTAGCGTCTCCATTGGAGCACCACATCGGACGAAAGCGGCGTGGAAAGTGTCGCCTGGGAACGAGAGTTCCAAGTGATGGATCCCATGGGAAATGTGAGGGACATGGCAAGGGCTAATAAGTCGCAATACCGGCCAGGCCACCCACACCACGACCCAGGGCTGAGGTAATAATAATCTCGGACACGGAGGAAGAGTACGAGCCGGAGAAGGAGCCGGAGAAGGAGCCGGAGACGGAGCAGCCGCCGGCCCAACAGCATGCACCGCCGACGAGGTCGCAGTGGCACTAGACATGGCTGACGAACGTCTGTCGTTACCATCAGGTGACGACAGTGGTCACGTGGTGTGAGGCGACCGGCGAGAGCATGGCAGGTGAGAGGGATCCGCGGAGCAAAATGTGCAGCCAACCGGACCCAGTGGTGGTGATGGCGGAAGACGAGGATGGAAACGGCGAAGAGGCGATCCCGGCCGAGAAGGCGGAGCAGGCGATGCCTGCTGAAAGGGAGGCAGAGGAGGCGGACGAGGAGGACGAGACGAAAGGGCCGTGGGAGTGGCCAATCCCAACAAGACCGGCACTGCACAAAACAAGGCCGGCACTGCAGAGGCAGCGGTCATGCCCAGAAGGGCGGCACCACGATCAGGCTCCTCTGAGGCCAACCTTAAGGATGCAAAGTTCGCAGCAGTCACCACAACGAGGCGAAGAGGCCAGGGACCAGGTGTCGTGGGGACGATGGCGGTCGCTGGAACTGCGAGAGTGGCCGCGCGAGGCACTCATGATGCTGCTGGCCCGGAAGCACGAGCCACAAAGGAGGTTGGCCCACATCCTGTGGATAGGGGCCACGAGGTACCGCCTCAAGGTACCGCCTCAAGGTACCGCCTCGTTAAAAAAATAAACAAAAACACAAGAGAATAATAAACACCATAAAGTGAAACAAAGAATTTATTACTGGGGGGCCACACAAGGGTTAAACCGGGGGGTTGGATACATCAAAGGGGAACAAAACAGGGATAGAGAAGATCGCGATCACTGATTATCCACAGGGGTACAATTGGGGGAAAATAGTAAAATCGCAATCACAAATAAACACAATAAAATAATTTAAACAAAAAAAAACAAAAAAACAACAAAAGCAGGCGCTGCACGGGGCAAACGTTAAGGCAGGGCAAGGGCAGACAGGCATGCCAGCACACATGCATGGCCATACAGGGCGCAGTCGCAGTCCGCAGAAGCGTCAGGTGATGCTAGAGGGAAAGGACAAAGGGGTTAGAGCTGGCATAACAAGATAAAAGAAAGTGAAGAAAGCCTTACCTGAGAGAAAAATATTATCCATGTGCGTTAGGGAATGGGAGATCGTCGATTGGCATGTGACCGATTAATATCGATATAAGGAACGATGACGGGTAACGATGGTTACTTGGTATCGTTGCAATTGGGATGGGATGAAGGCCGATAATGATCGATCGATAGATCAAGGGGGCATCAATTGTATTCAGGGCGGGAAATTCAAATATTGGATACACAGGAAGACGGAAATGCGACTTTTCCGCTTCCCGAAGAAAGAGGGGAGTGTGAGGAATGGTTATTCCTCACAGACAGAAGGGCATGGAGCGAAAGGGGAAATGTAGATATCGAAAGGGGAAGTGCGGCGAATTCGCTGCATAAAGGGGAATGAAAGCGGATCCAATGGAAAGGGGAAATGATGGGAGTCCATGGGAATAGCAGCACGATAAACGGAAGGATCCGTTAAGTTTGGAGAAAAGGCTAGTTGTCGCAGTCGCTCCAATTAGCTGAAAGATTTGGGAGTCTCGAGATTTGGGAGTCTCGAACGTTCTAGAGACAGCCCAGGAGGGCTATATAAGGTGCTGCTGACGGCAGAGGAGAAAATCAATGTGAATCGGGATCTAAGCGAGAGCGGAACGAATCGTAAAAGTACAACTGCGGCGAAACGGAGTTTCCCAAAATACTACAGACGGGAAATCGAGTGCGGAATCCTTGAAAAGGATATGGAACAGTCCTCGTGGAAGGGCTTGAACCAGATACAGGATATTCTGGAGGAAGGATATCGAGAAATGTAGCTGTGCGCACGTAGAGCCTGTGTGTCGAACGCAGATTTGACGTTATAGGCGGTCATACTAGCCAGCGCATCCTTTGAGTCCTTGGAGGACGATAGTAGGGCAGAACGTGGGAGTTGTGCGAAATAGGCGAACCTGCGGGTCAAGCGATTGCTTGGACGTGCACGGCGTGTCCTTGGCCAACGAAACCCTGCTGAACACGGAGGTTAGCCGGATAGGAGGCGTACCTTGCGATTTGGCAAGGATACCTCAGATAGGTCTATGCGAATGTACCAGATTTATAAGTGAAACATCAAAGTGAACAATAAAGTGAACCATGTCGCTGGTGAATAATAGAATAAAGAATTCCCTGTGTTTTTATTGCAAGTCAAATATAAATTTGTTGGAACGATCCTCGATTACCCTGAGCATAGCCTGCATTGGTTTCGCTACAATAGTACTCTAAAGGAAGTACAAGTATGCATACTACCAAAGATTTATAGATATTGTAGATGACGCATGTGAAACAGAAAACGATTTTCTTGGGAGCTGACATTGGATCCCAATTTTTGCTTCTCGCTGACTTTACGAGGAATATATGTATTAAAATTTAACATACGTTTTAATAAATTGGTTTTGGATGTGAGCAGAGACTTTTAGATATAATAGATGACGCATGCGAAAGAAAAAACGATTGTTGTTGGGAGCTGACATTGGATCCCACAAAAAAAAAATTAAAAAAGTTTTTATGAGATGCGGTATCTACGTATGCAGTGTCTTTGATACTACCAAAGGTGACCATTATAGACAAAAATGATTAACCTCAAATTAAAGCAATACTGTCAAAATACCATGATGAACCAATAGAAGGAGGTCACTCAGGGATTTCGCGAACCCTGTCGAAAATACGAAAATATTTATATTGGCCCCTCACGACTAAAACAATAAGAAAGTATGTCAAGACTTGTTTGAAATGCCAACAAGCCAAAACAACTATACATACAAAGACACCAATGACCATAACTACAACGCCAGCAACAGCATTTGATACTGTACTGATTGATACCATTGGTCCACTCCCAAAAACCGAGAATGGCAATGAGTACGCAGTAACCATTATCTGCGACTTAACAAAATATTTAGTCACTATACCAATACCAAACAAAAGTGCTAAAACAGTTGCTAAAGCAATCTTTGCATCATTCGTACTCAAGTATGGTCCTATGAAGAAATTCATTACGGACATGGGTACAGAAAATAAAAATTCACTAATAACTGACCGTTGCAAATACATGAAAATAACCAACATACACTCAACAGCGTACCATCATCAAACTCTTGGTACCATTGAGCGCAGTCATCGAACATTTAACGAGTACGTACGTTCGTATATTTCGATTGACAAAAACGATTGGGACATATGGTTGAATTATTTCACCTATTGTTTCAATACAACTCCATCAGTAGTACATGACTACGGCCCATTTGAACTTCTTTCCGGAAGGCCACCGAGACAATTCATTAATTTTAACAAACAAGATAGAATAGAACCTTTATACAATATAGACGACTATGCTAAACAAGTAAAGTTTAGATTATAATTAGCCTACAAAAGAGCTAGAATTATGCTAGATAAGGAAAAACCGAAGCGAAAAACGCTCTACGATACGATTTTCTATTCGAAGTAGGGGGCTTAGTTTTATTAAGAAACGAATCAGGGCACAAACTAGATAACAACTAGGTTGGCCCGTATAAAGTAAAAAAGATAGAAGATAGGGATAACATTACAATTAGAAGAGGAAAGAAATATAAAATAGTACATAAAGACAGGTTAAAACCATGTAACACCTATTTCCAAAAAAAATATAATCAAACAAATATTATTAAAGTATGAATGAACGAATAAATGAGTTAATATAAAAACAACAAAGTGTGAACAGCAAAACAAGTCCGCTGATAAGAGAATTTGGTTATTCTCGAAATAGCGATCGTTGTACGGACATACCCAATTGCTATTCCAAAATGTTGTAATTAATATCTGTTGATTTGTGTTGGTTATAAAGATTTATACTTAACCGAAGACCTCGAGCTAGCCAGCTGTAGCTTTGACTAAAGTCAAAACAGGTCACTAAACCCCATATACAAAAAAAAAAATAAATAAATTTTATTTTGAATAATTGTTTTTTTTTGATTACATTTTTTAATGATCATAATACCATCATACGAGGATGAGGATTCAACCATGGTAGTTGACCCATCCGGGCCGGGGGACGCCGACAACGATCATGCAGTTGAAGGTCCTCCAGGTCAACTTGCATAAAAGCAAGCTTGCGTCGGCGGAACTCCTGATAACCCTTGAGGAAGGGCCCGCCGATGTGGCCTTAGTTCAGGAACCTTGGATTGCGGCAGGGAACAAGGTCTCAGGGCTAAGTTCACCAAATTACAGCACTTTCCATCCCACCGCGGTAAGTAAGGCACGGACAGCCATTCTGGTAAGAAAAGGCATCTATGCTTACCTTATGTCAAATTACAGCACAGACGACCTCACAGTTGTGGCCCTGGAACGCCACGATGATGAGCCAATAATGATGGCGTCCTGCTACATGGCATGAGCGAGAGTCACCACCGGCCGAGCTCGTACGTCCAACGGCCGAGGCGAGTAGGAAAAACCAGCCACTTGTCATCGGAACGGACGCCAACGCACATCACACAGTGTGGGGCAGTCCGGACATAAGCGACAGAGGTGAGTCTCTCCTAAGCTTTATACTACAAACTAACATAAAAGTAGAAAACGTTGGAGATGTGCCCACATATGTGGGACCAACATCGGCCAACTTCCTAGACCCAACTCTGACCTTAGGGAACAGTACTCAGGCATCAGAATGGAGAGTCCGCGAAAGACTCTCCTTCTCAGACCACAAGTACATCCTTTTTAAGATCGAGTTAAACCACAACCAAACCAGAAAAGCCTACAGGAACCCCCGGAACACCAACTGGGTGAAGTACCTTAAAACGGTAGAATCAAAACTATCTACGCCAGTGAACATCTGCTCGGTAGACGATATTGAGATGTCCGTGAAGACGCTCACGTCCAACCTAACCAAAGCATACAAATCCTCATGCAAGCTCACAGTTAGCAAACGGAGAACCAGACCCCCCTGGTGGACCCCAGCGCTGAAAGAGCAGAGGAAGGACGTGCAAGAATGCTTCAAACTCGCCAAAGAAGCGGATGAGCAAATAATGTGGGAAGAATACACGATAAGACTTCGCTTCTTCAAAAAAGAAGTACGAAAGGTAAAGCAAAACGCGTGGAGAACCTTCTGCTCCAGCATAGAGAAGGTCTCCGAAACAGCTAAATTCAGGAAACTGCTGTCAAAGCAGCCACCCATGCAGAGTCAGCTGAAAACGAACGACGGCCACTGGACGGAAAGCAGCAGGGAAGCGACATGCGCTCTTCTTGATGCGCACTTCCCAGGCTGTACTGTAGTCACGGTGTCAGATAAGCCTCTTGACCTACACACGCATTAAAGCAACATCCCAACTAACATCACTCCAGAGAAAATCCGTTGGGCGATCGACTCGTTCGCGAGTTACAAATCCCCAGGACTGGATGGAATATTCACAGCCATGCTAAAGACGATCAAATGCGCAATCGTCCCATGGCTGCAATCCATTTTTCAAGCTTGCTTGAGATGGAGCTATGTATCTGTGGTCTGGAGGACAGCACGCGTTGTATTCTTGCCAAAAGCGGGAAAATGCAGTCATGTGCAACCAAAGAACTACAGACCCATAAGCCTCACATCATTCCTGCTCAAAACAATGGAAAAACTGCTAGATCTCCACATAAGAGAAGGCTTGAACCTGAGCTTGGAGAACAATCAGCACGCGTACACGAAAGGAAAATCGGTGGAAACGGCGCTACACTCCCTAGTAGCCACCATCGTGAAGGCACTGTACCATCAGGAATTTGCCTTGGGAGCTTTTCTAGATATATCTGGTGCATTTAACAACGTCACCACAGAAGCGATAATGCGAAGCCTAAGGGCACTAGCAATACACAAGACATTGTACTCCTGGATATACAACCTGCTGAGCTGCAGAAGAGTACAAGCCGAGTGGGGTACCACAACCATGACGAAAGAGGCACATGGAGGAACGCCTCAGGGCGGAGTCCTGTCGCCCCTTCTATGGAACCTTGTAGTCAACGAACTATTACGAAAATTCCGCAGGAAAGCACCCAAGATAACCGCATATGCTGACGACATAAGCATAATTATCATGGGGAAATGTCCATCGACTCTTAGCTCAATTATGGACTCTACTCTCAAAGAGATACTAAAGTGGGCCACAGAAGCCGGACTCAGTATCAATGCGGAGAAGACGGACCTGATTCTCTTCACCAAGAGATACAAGGTACCGCAATGGACTCCACCTACGATAAATGAAATACAGCTAACGCCAAAGAGTAACGTAAAATACCTTGGAGTAGTAATCGACAGTAAACTGTCATGGAGACTCAATGTGTAGGAAAGGGTGAAAAAGGAAACCAATGCGCTATATGCATCCCAGAAGATGCTAAGCAGCACTTGGGGCCTATCACCAAGTCTAACGCACTGGCTCTTCATCTCAATAATACGACCGATACTACTACATGGCATATTGGTATGGTGGCAAGCCACGGAGAAGTCCACATATCTAAAGCTGATGGAAAAGGCCCAGCGGCAGGCATTAGTCTGCATAACGGGGGCGCTGAGGTCTACTCCAACAAAAGCACTCGAACACATCCTAGGAGTCAACCCCCTGGACATCCAAGCACGCCTCCTTGCACAAATGACGGCCCAACGTCTTTGTGCGGCTGGCACCATGGCGCTACAAAGCTATGGACACAGCACGGTGGGTAGAGTGATCAACAGTAGCACGGACTACATGATCCCAAAAATCAACTTCACAGGTGCATCAGCATTATTAGGACCAGAAGTCTGGCGTACAGGACTGGCCCAGGAAGCAATGCACCTATTTACAGACGGCTCCAAGATGGCCTCAGGATTCTGAGTCGCTGTATCCTGCGATGAGCCGGAATTGAGGCTCTCCTATAAACTGCCAGACCACTGCACCATATTCCAGGCGGAAGTCTTCGCAATAAGGAAAGCAGCGGAATTGGCAGAACAATACGCACCAAACAACCAAATAAACATATACGTTGACAGCCAAGCGGTAATCATAGCAATGCAGAGATACACCATTAACTCCAAAAATGTTCTGGCAAGCAGGGAGCCAATAGATTCCCTCAGCATCTCCAGAAAGGTGCAAATCTACTGGATTCCCAGCCACCGGGGCATTGATGGAAACGAAATGGCTGACAGTCTTGCAAAAGCCGGAACCGCACTAAGCCAAGAAGCAACACTGAACTATCTATCTCCGTACAGACGCGACACAGCAAGATGGAGGAGATAGCGGAGAAAGAAGCAGAGGAAAAGTGGAAGAACACAACCGGCTGCAAAATCTCAAAAATCATGTGCAAGACAAGAGACAAAAAACTCACGCACTATATGCTACAGCTCCAAAGAAGAGACTGTAGACGGCTTATAGGCATACTAACTGGTCACTGCCTAGCAGCTGCTCACGCGAAAGAGCTAGGAATCACGACAACGGACATCTGCAGGAAATGTAAGGAACCTGGAGTCGTCGAAACTCTGGAACACCTCATCTGCAGCTGCCCAGCGATCGCTAAGACGAGATTAAGACATCTGCATTCCCCAAGTCTCACCTCTCATGAAGAGGCGGCAAGGAAGTCTCCCAAACAACTATTGGCATTTGCCAAAACGTCAAACATCCTCTTGGATTTCTAATGGTACCCAGAAAAAACCACCCGCCCTCACTAAGGACCGTAAGGTCTATGTGTGGTCCCTACAAAGGGCCAGCCGGAACTACCTACCTAATACCATCATAAATATAAATAAACTTAAATCTATATTAAAGCACACAAGTTTTAAATACACCCTTACACTATTTTAGAATTACTTCATAAATATACATTATTCTTTTTAAAAGGGGAGGTGTAGCGCGCATATGCAGTGTTTTAAATATAATAATAATTCATATATACATGAGCACCCTTTGCATGCACGCTTTGCATACTCACACACACACACACAAATGCATCTGTGTGCTGCTCGCTCAAACTCAAAAGCCTAAAAACATATTAAAGGCAGTTCAATTAATTCGGTCTTGCTGGAATGTCTCGACGCCTGTGCGCGTTCGTAGACTTAAACAATTTATTTTTTTTTAATTCAATAAAAGTTAAAAACTAAAACTAAAGTTGACGAAAGATATTTTATTTAATTACACTCATATATTTGTTTTACCCAGCGATAGAGTCAGTAATAATGAAAAATTGCTAAAAGACACACTTAACTTATACCAACTGTGTTAACTGACGGAATAGAATTGCCCCCACTAATACAGAAGTGCCGAAATGGCCACACAAAGTCTTATGTAAGTCTGGCGTTGTTTGTTGTTGTCTGTTTTTGCCCTTGTGCTGCCTTTGGAATTCGCAAGCAGTCATAGCAATGGCCTCTGCCAACTAGAAGAACATAGGCAAGGCGTGCTGATGATAAAATTGGGAGGTTCTTGAAACAGCTGTACAGTTGAACATCCCCCTTTGTGGTGTGTGTGTGTCTTGTTTTAAAAGTTATGAACAAACAGACTAAACGTTTGTGCAGCCGACACCGCTTCTGTCAGAAATTACTTAGCTGTTCACTCTCACTTACGCTCTCTGAGTGCAGATGGAATATACCCGTCTCGCTCTAACCACTGTGATTTCCTGTACGGACAATAAGAATCGTAAGGCGGACTATAAGTATCTCAATGCGGACCATCGCTTATCACCACTCAAAATTGAGAGGCACACCGAAAAAAAAAGATCAGCACTACCCTTAATAATATCAAAATAATTTCAATTTTTCATATCAAAAGGATCCTATTTCCACCTAAATATACGGAGGCAATAATATCATCTTCATATTTTTTCAGATGAAGGCCGATTCGATACTCAAAATGCCCGTATGATACTAAATATCGTGATCTTTTTTTTTGTGTATTTTTTTTGACAATTCAATTACCTTTCGATTCATATCTTGCTTGACTCCATATGACGATTATGAAGTGATATATGGCTTAACATGTAAGTGTACCTACCAAAAAAATGAATATTTAAAAAACGTTGCCATAAAAAATTTTTTAAATCGATTTTTGAGATCACCAATCCAAACTTCACTTAAAAATAGTATCAGTAGAAATGGGTCTTTCTGGCTGTAAACTAGTGTTATCACTATAATACTACCTTCTCAGGGCAAAAGCTTTCAAAAAGCTTTTTTTATCGTACAACGATTGATACTCAAAACACATCATTTCGAATAACTAAAACTAAAAAGAACGTATGAGTTGGATTTAAAAAAATCAATTTGAAGTTTCCAAATAAATTGAACTTGCTTTAATTATCACGGCACGGGACAATTAATTTTATAGCCTAGTTCCACTGACACATATATGAGCATTCGGGTGGACTTTTTAAAGCAAAAATTGAAATTTAAAGAGGGAGCCCCCTTAACGGATTTCTTTTATATTATTGATAATAAAATTATAAACAAAAAACAATTTCGGTTTTTAAGGGCGCGACGAGGCCACAAAGTTTGACCTAAAATGCAAGAAGCGCAAGAGTAAAAAGAATTAAAAATAGAGACAGAGGCTCTGGCAAATGACGAAGTGTAGAATTCCGTTTCCGAATATGAGATGAAGACCTGAATTGTTTCTTAGAGGTTTGAACATTAAAAGAGTTTTTACAATATGGAAGGCACTATTTGGAATGCAATTCAAAGGCATAGGCAATGCCATAGTTTCATACAAAGGGGGATTTTATGTAGCGCTGGAGGAAGATGAAGCAGAGAAATCATTGTAATTATGGCCATACTAAGTGTAACACTGCTGGACAGCATTTTTCCCAAAGCGCCAAACCAATTTTTTGTAAAGTAAATTGACCCGCTGATCACGAAAATCGCCATGAAAAATTTTATCGGCTAGGTTTCGAAATATTATCGATCATCTTTTTTTCGGTTTTTTCAAAAGTTGTCTCCACTTAAACTCTCATAACATTTTGGTTTTTGAACCGATGTTAAAGTTCTTAAGAAATTTAGAAAAAAAAACTTGACCAAAAGTTGTGCTTTCAGACAAAAAAGTGCTAGTGAGAGTGCTTTTAATAATAATCAAATGTAGAAAATAAACATATTTATTCCAAAAATTAAAAATTTATCGAAACTAAAATGCTTGTACATTAGATTGGACCTCCTGAATATGAAATTTTTAGGGTCATGGTCTCACCCCACTATCTGATGCTGTTTGTTGTATAGTATACTAAAAAAAAATAAAAGTAGAAAAAGTCGAGTTTCAACGGGCGCGAATAGGCTCTAAAGTTTTTTGAATTTCAAAAGATGACAGCAATTGAAATGAACTAATAACTTCGTTGTACATATTTGTATTTGGTGAACGTGTTGTATGATTAATTTTATTCAAAACTTTAAGGCTCTGTAGCGCCCATTTAAAATTAAAATAAAATTTTTTGATTTTCACAATTATAAATTACTGGCAGAAAACCCGTCGCGTTTCGCTGCGCCGCCATCAGTATAGCCTTTATCAGTATGGAACCAATATCCCACATCCCACCCACTTCCCACCCACATCCCAACCACTTCCCATCCACATCCAACCCTCTTCCCACCCACTTACCACCCACATCCCAATCCCAGCTCCCATCCACTTCCCACCCACATTCCAATAACTTACCTCCCACATCCCACCCACTTACCACCCAGCTCCCATCCACTCCCCACCAAACTTGACACAAAGAGCTCTTGTGTGTGTGTGTAAGCAAATTAGGCGGCTGTTTTTTTTTTTTTTTTTTTTTTTTTTTTAACAAACATTTAGAAGAAACTACAAAGAGAGAGGGAGAGAGAGAGAGAGAAAGAAACACGCAGACACACCTATGCATTCTGCACACAAACGAATTAACTTTTTTTTGCGCTCGCAAGTGTGATTTTTTGAAGATTTTTGGAATGAACACAAATTTTAATACCCGTTTCTCGTAGAGTAAAAGGGTATACTTAAGTCGTGCAAATGTATGTAACAGGCAGAAGGAATCATTTCCGACCATATAAAGTATATATATTCTTGATCAGCATCAACAGGCGAGTAGATATAGCCATGTCCGCCTGTCCGTCTGTCCGTCTGCCCGTCTGTCTGTATGAACACCTAGATCTCAGAGACTAAAAGAGCTAGAGCAACCAATTTTGAAATCTAGACTACTATTGTCTGCACGCAGATCAAGTTTGTTTCAAATTTTTGACACGCCCACCCCCGCCCCCACAATAAAAAATGTTGAATAACTCCCACAATTTTTAAGATATCGATCTCAAATTTAAAATTTACATTTATATTCGCAACATCCAAAAGCCCTGAATTTTTCATCAAGATCGGATGATAAATAGCAGAGCTAAAAAAATGTTGCATACTTTTTGGCTGTCCCACCTCAGGCACACAGGAAGGCTATTGAACATTTGTTTCCACGAGTAACGGGTATATCGAAGTCGGTTAGAGCTGACTTTAACTTACGCTCTCGTTTTTATTTTATTTCATTTAGTAGTTTTGCATGTTTGATTATTATAAAAAGTACATACATATGTACATATGCTAAACTATATTAATAACACTACTATTAACTTAGATGAAACATTTGTTGTAGTTGTTTCATTAATATTATTTTTGTTCTTGTCCTGCTGAAGTTTTTGTTGTTGTTTTTCAAGTTGGTTTTGTTGTTCCTTCAGCTGCTCTTGTTGTTGTTCTTCGGATTGTAGTTTTGGTTTTTGTGCACTCTCTCTCTCTTGCTCTCACTCTCTGTTTTCAATTTCTCAGTTACACGAACACAAATATGTGTGTGTGTGTCTTTGTAAACTCGCTCTTGCTCTCTAAAATCGCTCTCATGGAAAACACTCAAATTCCACCACCACCGCTCTCTCTCTCTCTCTTGCTCTCTCACACTTGAACAAAATGAAACCTAATATTGCCGATTTTTTGAAGGAACACAAATGTACATATGTTAAACTATATTACTAACACTACTATTAACTTAGATTAAACATTTGTTTGAAGTTGTTTCATTAATATTATTTTTGCAGTTCTTCTTGAATTTTCATAAAGATCTTTGAAAATGAGTTAATTTGATCGGATGGTAATCAAAAAAGTTGCATACAAAAGCTTTCGCAAATTTTCCACATTTCCCGACAGAATTTTCCAAAATCCGTTCTCAGTACTCACTATCAGCATAAGATAAAACTACTGTGAAAAATTCAGCATTCTATCTTTTATGGTTTAGGATGTGCGACGGTTACCAGTCAGTCAGTCGTTATCGTTATCGGCTTGTCGTTATCGTTATGTCGTTATCGTTATGTCGTTATCGTTATGTCGTTATCGTTATGTCGTTATCGTTATGTCGTTATGTCGTTATCGTTATGTCGTTATGTCGTTATCGTTATGTCGTTATCGTTATGTCATTATCGTTATGTCGTTATCGTTATGTCGTTATCGTTATGTCGTTATCGTTATGTCGTTATCGTTATGTCGTTATCGTTATGTCGTTATCGTTATGTCGTTATCGTTATGTCGTTATCGTTATGTCGTTATCGTTATGTCGTTATCGTTATGTCGTTATCGTTATGTCGTTATCGTTATGTCGTTATCGTTATGTCGTTATCGTTATGTCGTTATGTCGTTATCGTTGGTCGTTGGTCGTTGTCGTTGTCGTTATCGTTACATTTCAAATTATTTCGTATTACAAACCTTACAAACCGAGTTTCAAGCCAATCGGATGAAAAATATATTTTTGCCTACAGAATTTTCGGGGAATTTTCACGCCTGGAGGCGGATTTTCCGACATTGAAAAATCACATTTCAAATTATTCCGTATTCTATCCTTACAAACCGAGTTTCAAGCCAATCTGATGAAAAATAATGTTTTGTCTACAGAAGTTTCCGGAAATTTTCACGCCTGGGGGGCGGATTTTCCGACATTGGAAAACCACATTTCAAATTATTTCGTATTCTATCCTTACAAACCGAGTTTCAACTCAATCGGATGAAAAATAGTTTCTTGCACGCAGAATTTTCCGGCCATTTTCCTCCTGGGCGAATTTTCCAAAATCGGAAAAACATGTGATGAATTATTTCGCGTACAATGCTTACAAACCAAATTTCAAGTCAATCGGATGAAAAAAAATTTTTTTCCATACAAACTTTTCCGGCGCTTTTCCGACTTTTTCGGTTGGAATTTTCCAAAACCCCGTCTTAGTACGCACTTTCACCACTAAAGGAAACTCCTGTCCAAATTTCAGCCTTCTATCTCTTGCCGTTTGCGATCTGCGTTGATTGCCAATCAGTGAATCAGTCAGTCAGTCAGTCAGTGAATAAGGACAAACTGTTTTATATACAGAGTAGATACAAGAAATATTAGCTTTGGGAATGCCGAGACCTACTTTTTATACCCTTGTAGAGGGTATATTCAAATTGTCCTGATGTTTGTAACGCAGAGAAGGAAGCATCTCCGACCACACAAAGTATATATATTCTTGATCAGCATGACGAGCTGAGTTGATATAGCCATGTCCGTCTGTCCGTCCGTCCGTCTGTCCGTCTGTTTCTATGCTATCTCCTCCGTCATTTTAAAGCTATCTTAACCAAACTTTGCACGAAGGCTTTTGGTACAAATACGCTGCACATTTGTCGAAACCGGCCAGATCGGATGACTATAGCATATAGCTGCCATAGGAACCATCGGTCGAAAATTTTGTTTTAGTGAGAAAAACTTTTATGTCTTCAACGCAAACGTCCCCGAACCTTGTATTTACAAGTTTTCTATGCTTTCACATAATTCCACCAAGTTTGATAAGACAACTATATGGTACAGCTGCCATAGAAATTAGGTGTAGAAAATGTATATAGGAGGCCTTGTCAGAAATGTGTACATTTGGCCGAATGTACATATTTGTGTGAGTGGAATCAGGCTACTAATTTATACAAATCATACATGCTACAAGGGTATATAAACTTCGGTCGAGCCGAAGTAAGCTTTCCTCTATTTTTTTCATATTGAGGTCCGATCTATTGTACATGCATAAAAAAACAAAATTGTTAGAGTTATTTAAATTGGACAGTAAAAATTATTCAATTTACTTTAAAACAAGCTCTCAATCGCTGAAATCGGACACGAAACGGCTATTTTATTCAAGCTTTGGTAGAAAAGGCAGGCTGAGGAGTTACAAAGTTACCTCAGCATATTCAGAAGCCAAGTGATCTCCATCACATAGTTTGACGTTCACGTGAACGTACTTTACACTGTGACGATATCAAAATGAAAGGTCACGCTCTTTGCCGCAGTATAAGCCCAGCCTTAGTTGCTGTTAGAAATTATTAATGGTGTGTTTACCCATAGAAAAATTATGGTAAAGCTTAATTTAATTTCTTAGAACGTTAAGTTAAATGCCCTAATTTAAATGCAAAAAAAGCGTTAGCTTATTTTGCTTGTTGCATGTTGGAACGGAGTCGCTTAAATAACGTATTTTAATTACTTCGGACTGGCAATAAATAATTAAGGTACTAATTGGGTGCCGGCTATGCTTAAACTGCAGAAGAATTTTGCAAAAGTGAGCTTCAGGATAAAAAAAAGATTTTTATTGGAAGGTCAGATGATTTGGAGCGAACTACAAGAAATCAAACTGGTGCAAAATCTTTTAAGTACGTTCCAAAAAATTGGTACGGAGTCTTCAGTATTTCTGGCTAGTTTTCAGGTAATACGGCCCTGGCCGAGCAACAATCAAAGATCCTTAATTGTCCTTTTTACGAATTAATTCAAAAATGTTTCTTATCAAAGGTTTTCCACAATGTCTCTGAAAATTAATTTTCTGAAGTCGCACCTTGACGCTTTTCATGAAAATTTGGGTGCCAAAAGCGATGAGCAAGGAGAAAAGACTCACCAAGAAATGATGTCAATTAAGCACAGGTACCAAGGCATCTGGGGCATAAGTACGATGGCTGATTATTGTAATGGCCTCATCCGAGAGACTCAAAGAAACGCTTACAGCCGAGAAAAGATTTGGTCCTTATTTTGAAAGTGTTTAAAATAAAATTGAATTAATTTTACTAAAAATTTGCTTAATTGAAAATTTTTGACGTCTGATCTCATTAAAACCACTCACTCAAAGACAGAGAAAACAGCCACAGCGGCATCTGAATAAAAATCAAAAACAGGTCACCAAACCCCATATACAATAAAAACTATAGTTTTGTCAATTTTTACCAAAAATTTATGAAAGTCCAACTAATATTCGATTTGTGCGATAGTGCTTTTTTATACCCTTGCAGATGGTATATTAAAATTGTGCAGATGTTTGTTACGCATTAAAGGAGCATCTCCGACAACATAAAGTTTATATATTCTTGATTAGCATGACGAGCTGAGTTGATATAGCCATGTCCGTCTGTTTCTATGCTATCTCCTCCGTCAGTTTTAAAGCTGTCGTGACCAAACTTTGCACGAAGTCACGCTGCACATTTGTCGGAACCGGCCGGATCGGATGGCTATAGAATATAGCTGTCATAGGAACGATTATTTGAAAAACTAGTATTAGTGAGAAAAACATTTTTTTGTTTAATGCAAACGTCTCCAAACCTCTTATTTTTAAGATTTATATGCTTCTACACCATTCCACCAAGCTTGAGGAAAATCGGAAAACTATATAGTATAGCTGCCATACAAAAGATAGGTCTGAAAAATAGTCTCAGTAGGAAAAACATTTTTTTTCAGTGCAATCGCTCCCAAACTTGTTATTGATTAATAGTGCAGTGCATTTGTGACATCTACACAACATAAAATAAATAATTAAAACTGCGAGCAAGCAAACTGCTACAAGTCCCTCATAACACCCACACAGCCAAACACAAAAGACAAATCACTCAAACCAAAATTACACTATTCAGCACGCAAGTTGAGTGAAAGGCAATATGGCACCAATTCCAAAGCGCCAGCGTGAAAACACCTCTGGTGAACTGAAGACAGGAAGATCATCGGATGTACCGTCGCCACAGCTACTCATGCTGTTTGATCAACGTTTCGCAGAGCAATCCCAGCTAATATCGTCCAAGATTAGTGAAGCTGAGGAGAAAATACTCTACGTGCTACACGAGCGGCTTGACGGCATAACGGAAGATATGCGGCACCTCCTCCAACGCGTGGAACACCTTGAACGCGAACGTGCCGACCTGGATGAATTGAAGCGGCAGGTCGGTAACTTAGAGGAGAAGCTGGCTGTCCAGGAGAACGCGAATGTGGCTTGTGATCTCAGGCTGCATGGAGTGCCTTTCACTGAAGACGAAATGCTGAAAAAGATGTTCAACTCTCTTTCGTTTGCTCTTGGTGTTACACCTGCTCCAAAACTGAGGGAGATATTTAGGGTCAAGGTGCGAAATCCAACACACACCGTTGTTGACCCGGTCATTATTGTCAAATTTGAGCACTTGCGGGAGAAAATTTTGTTGCAGCGGGCAGCCGCTGAGTACAGGAAGGTCCACAAACAACAACTAAGCCTGCAAATGCTAGGCGTGGACTCGAATGCTTCGATCTACCTCAACGAACAACTGTCCAAAGAGAACTATGGAATTTTTAAAGAGGCCATGCGGATGAAGAAGCAAAAGCTTTTAACGGCAGTGTTCTCTCGGCGTGGCCTTGTGCACGTCCGAGTGAGCGGAAGAGAAGACATTGCGTGTATGGTGAGCATGCAAAAGCTTTTACAACTCCAGCAAGAATGTTTGCCTGCCCAGCTGACCACTGATGGAGATGGAGTAAATGTCAACAATGGAAATAGCTTTCGCAAGTAGACCAAACAAAAAAAATAGTCATTTAAGTTTTTATCAAGATTTACAAATCAAGATTATAGTGTTAGTTAGTGTTCCAAGCATAATTTTTTACGTATTTGTTATTTGTGTGTGTTTGGACCAAATTTTTCCACTTCATATTAGATTAAAATACTTAATAATATAGTTTCTTCCAGAGAGAATAGTCACTCCATCCTAAGAATACTAAGTACTCAAAAAATTGGCCTGCAGATTTGCCATATCAATGCACAAAGTTTGGCAAAGAAAATAGATGAGCTTAGGTATCTTATTGCGAACTCCAAAATTGACATTGTTTGTGTGTCTGAAACATGGTTTGTGTCTGACCTTTGTGATGCTTTAATTGTATGTGATGGATTTAATGTTTTTCGTTCGGATCGACTAGGCCATGCAGGAGGAGTAGCAATCTATGTAAACAAAAAAATGAAGTGTAGAGTAGTATGTAAGCAACCAACAAATAGTTCAAGTGAATATTTATTCCTTGAGCTTTTGAATATTATTAACAATGACAACATTTAACTTGGCTGCTTATACCGACCTCACAGAAATACTGACTTTTCAGAAGTTATTAATGAACTTTCTACTCTTACAATGACTTATACAGACGTAATACTAACGGGTGACTTAAACAGCAATATGCTCCAGGAGCAGCCACTGTACAACGAAATGCAAGCCTTAGGATTACATCTAGTAAATTCTAGCGTTCCCACTCACTATACTAAAACAAATGACACCCTTCTGGATGTGTTTTTTGTAAGCAATGCCGATAAAATTTTATTATATGACCAAGTCTCAGTACCGAATTTCTCAAAGCATGATTTAATATATCTAACATATGACGTATTAATTGAAAAAAATGACCAAATGATTAGTTATAGGAACTTTAGAGACATTGACTATGTAAGATTAAACAATGCACTTGAACTTTGTGACTGGAACAGCATTTACTTGACTCCATCAGTGGATGAACAACTAAATCGTCTAAACATGAATATTAACTATTTATATAATACGTTCGTACCGTTTAAAAGTAAGATAATTAGACCCAAGGATAAGCCCTGGTTTAATAAGCGCATACAAGATGAAATACTAAAACGAAATAAGGCATATTTAAAGTGGAAGAGGTACAAGACTGAACAACTATATATTCAATTTTCAAACTACAGACGCATAGTAAACAGCCTGATCTGCAATACAAAACGTACATACTACACACATAAGCTAAATAGTGCAATATCCACTAGTCAAACATGGAAAAATATTAAGGATATTGGAATAGGAAAACACAACCCTGTTATCACAGACGGTATTGACGTTAATACCCTTAATAGGAAATTTGTGCAATTAAATATACCAGAAACTCCATGCAATCTGTACCTGAACACACCTCCAATTAACTGTGATAATTACTTTAACTTTGTATGTGTGAATCAATGTGATGTCCTAGAGTCTCTCCTTAATATTAAGTCAAATGCAATCGGACTAGACAGACTGGATCCAAAATTTCTTTCAATGCTGCTCCCCAAAATATTACAGCATATAACGCATATAATAAATACAGCGCTCACAACGTCTACATTCCCAGACAACTGGAAAATAGCGAAAATTATCCCAATACCAAAGACTTCGAATGAGTTCAGGCCAATATCCATACTGCCATTTCTTTCAAAAGTGTTTGAGAAGTTGATGGCCAAACAAATTAACAGCTTTCTTGAAGAAAATAAGTTACTCGACAACAGGCAATCTGGTTTTCGCAAACATAGAAGCTGCACAACAGCAATAATAAAAGTAGTTGAGGATATACGACAAAAATTGGATGACAGTTATGTGACTTTTCTAACCCTTCTTGACTATAGTAAGGCCTTTGACACGGTAAACCACGATATACTATTAACTAAGCTTAGATACTTAAATAACTTTTCTGAGACTGCTCCGAAGTTAATAAAATCATATCTAAGCGGCAGAAAACAAGCTGTAGTAGCGAATGGATGTGAATCAGAACTGGTTTCAATCACGCGGGGAGTCCCACAGGGATCAGTGTTAGGACCACTACAATTTGCCGTTTATGCAAATGACCTTCCCAAATCTTTATTAACGAGTGATGTCCATATGTATGCAGATGACGTCCAAATGTATGTTAGTCGACCGTTAAGTAAAATCTGTGATTGTATTGATATATGTAATTCTGATTTGTCACGTGTTTCTGAATGGGCAAATAAGAATGGACTGTCTATAAACCCGAGAAAATCAAAATGTATTGTTATCTATAAACGAAAGATCGTTACAGAAAACTTGCAAAAGCTTAAGATAGATAATCAGACCATTGAATATGTAGAAAGAGCCGAAAACTTGGGACTGACTTTTAATAATACTCTAACATGGAATGATCAAATTAACCAAACCGCTGGAAAAATGTATGGTCTGTTGAGGCAGCTAAATTACACAAAAACACTTCTGCCTACTAAATTTAGATATCTAATCGCAAAAGCTTTCCTAATTCCAACACTGACATATGGAATAGAAATATTTGCCAGCAGTGATATGACTAGTCAGAACAGAATAAAAGTAGCATTTAATAACATTTCTAGGTATGTTTATAATCTCGGACGGACTGAGCATGTCACTATCCACACAAACAACCTGCTTAATACTAACTTAAACAATTGGATTCACGGCAAAGTATTAAAACTACTGCACAAAATTATATTTACTAAGGAACCCGCATATTTATTTGATTTGCTTAACTTTGTGTCGTCAAGACGAACAAACAACTTGGTATCCTTAAGATGCAACCTGGAGAGCTGTAAAAAACAATTTTATTATTATGCTATTCAGCTCTGGAACAACCTACCTCATTCTCTAAAAACAACTACAAGCACACACAAATTTACTAATAGTTTAATGGAACATTTTAAAAATAATAGTAATATATAATTAGACTTTTCAATATAAAAACAAACAAAATGATCCCCTTTTCCCATTTTTAATGGGAACAGGGTATAAAAACAAAAATTATTTATGTTAAAATTAGGGATATATATGTTTAATGTAAATTAATTTTAAGTCAGTTTCTTTTTTTATTTTTTGTATTATTCTGTAAAGAAATTGTCGTTGTGACTAGTGCATTAACTTAAGGAACTCCTTGTAGCACTAGGAAGAAGAAAATAAAACAAAAAAAAAAATACCTCTAAATCTACATAGTTCTGGCAAGTTTGATCCATATAGCTGTCATAGGAACGATCGGTCGAAAAAGTAGTTCTAGTGGGAAAAACTTTTTTTTTTTCAATGGTAGCGTATTTATACTTTCCAGATATGGTTTGCATGGCTGGCTCAAGGTCTATGGTTAAGTAGAATTTAATTTAATCAACACAAATCAACTGATATTAATTACAAAATTTTGGAATAGCAATTGGGTATGTCCGTACAACGATCGCTGTTTCGAGAATAACCAAATTCTCTCATCAGCGGACTTATTTTGCTTTTCACACTTCAAATAAACATACCAGTTGGTATTTATAACCAA
Organism: Lordiphosa magnipectinata; assembly: GCA_037044535.1. Classification (NCBI taxonomy): domain Eukaryota; kingdom Metazoa; phylum Arthropoda; class Insecta; order Diptera; family Drosophilidae; genus Lordiphosa; species Lordiphosa magnipectinata. Next base: position 254,489 of record JBAMBO010000260.1, on the reverse strand, counting down.
ATTCTCTCATCAGCGGACTTATTTTGATGTTCACACTTCAAACAAGCATACCAGTTGGTATTTGAGCTTCTTCAGGAGGCGAATAAAGACATAGGAATTCCAATGTTGTAAATTCGCAGCATGAATTTTGGCTATGGTTTTTTTGAAGGTGTTTGTTTACCAAATACCGTTTAAGCTTCGCTTCACAACTAAATTTATTGCCCGTCATGGGCGCATATATAAATCGATGCTCTCTGCGACTGCAATTATCTGGCGTCAGATCATTGCAGAGGCAGAGAGAGTTAACAAGAGAGAGACTTATCTACTAATAGCTTAACATTAAAGAGAAGATGTGCACATGCAAGTGCGAATTCAAAGTACTAAAACTAGCTATCTAATCTATGGCGTAGGCTGCACCAAAAAAATACTGAAATGGCTTAACACCGGCCGCGTTGAATGACCTCTGGTATTCAAGTAATTGGTAGAGGTGCAAGCTTATGTACAGCCCGCTTAAAGACACCGGATTTGGTGTTAACTTCTGCCACACGGGTCTTTCCATCAGCGTCAAGGGACCCTTCAACGACGACGCCGAGCATCTAATGTTGCGGAGGCGCGTTGTACTCGTGGAGAAAAACGACGGCCCCTTTCTCGAGGTTGAGAGCGTCGCGATTCCACTTGTGCCGCTGCTAAAGTGTTTGAAGGTAGTCGCGCGACCCATCCTTCCAAAATTTCATTTTGATTGCGGAGACTATCCGCCATATCTGCAAGTACGACACCTTGTCGTCTGGGTCTGGATGCATGGACGCGGGTGTCTGCGAGGCTAGCGTTCTGCCTCCCAGCAAATGCGCTGGCGTGATGGCCTCTATATCGTTCGGGCTGGTTGTGTCGATCGGCCGGGAATTCAACACCGCCTCCGCTGGGTAAAATGCTGCCCAGTGCTCTCAAGAGCAAATGCTTCGCCGACTTCACCGCGGCCTCCCAAAGGCCGCCGAAATGTGGAGCTCAGGGCGGAATGAAGACGAATTCGGTTCCACGAGTCGCCAGTTGAGCAACTATGCCAGCGGTGTGAGCATCGAATTGGTCCTTGAAGGTGGCCAACTCTCTCGCCGCACCCACAAAATTGGTGGCGTTGTCGCAGTACAACTTGCTCACAGGGCCACGCCTGTTGAGGAACCTGGATAAACATAAAATAAACGATTTAGAAGTCAGGTCTTTCACTAGTTCTAAATGGACAGCTTTAGATAAAAAGCACACGAAAACTGCAAGATAGACTTTTACTGGGGGCTTGCCTGTAACCTTCAGAGACATCTGAATTGGACCATGCAGGCGGTCTGCGGGTAAATTTCCCATTATCTGCTGTAACAGCCGTGGTTTATAATGGAAGCAATGTACACAATGTCGAACTACAGCGCTACATTCTCTTTTCGCATTGATCAACCAAATTCTTTGTCGTAGTATACCAACCAAAGCCCCCGGTCCTGCGTGACAGTTTGTACAATGCAAATGTTGTAAGTAGAGTTGTACAAATCGGTTATTATTCGTCATGAGAAGTGGGAATTTAGCATTGTGCGCAAAAGGGGATTGGAGTAAACGACCTCTGACTCTCAACACATTAAAAGTGAGTCCTCCCTCTGCTTCTGTGCACATAAATGGAGTAAGCTGATGCTTGCAGTGGTAATGATTTGCTCAATTTTTGTCTTTCCTCTGCAAATGAGACACCTTGAATGCTTTGAACTACTGTCAAAAACGCTCTATGGAGCTCTGGGGCTGATAGGACAAGTTATTTGCTTTGTTTCCGCCCTTTCCCATCAATAAACCGACGCATGCATGCTGCCACACGAATGATCTTGAAAAACGATGAAGTTTTATTGATAAGCTCACAGATTCTGTTTGATTCAGTATGGATGACCAATGCCGCAACAGAATGACGTTCCGGCCATTGCCCATTGTCTTGTTTTAAAAACTCTGGGCCAGTTAACCAGAAAGATTCATTAAGCTTACTGATTGTGCATCCACGGGACACCAAATCTGCAGGATTTTCCTGTGTTGGCACGTGGCGCCAAGTTATTTTATTTATTTATTTACAAATTTAGATATAATATTCAATATTAAATCTAAGAGGTTTGAGTGGTGCTTAGAGTACTAGTAGCTAGACCTTCGACCCTATAATGTGTTTATATGTTGTCTAATATTTTACAATGTTTAAGAAAAGTATAAATTTTATTAATGTTTTGAGTTGTGGGTAATATTAAGCTATCGGAAGGGGATGTGCCTAAAAATATTCGGGCTCTGATATCATTGTAGTTTTGACAGTCTGTGAGAGTGTGGTCAGTTGTGATGACTGCTCCGCATCTGCAAGTTGGAGCTGTGGATCTTTTGAGTAGGTGCTCATGTGTCATAGTTGTGTGCCCTATGCGGAGTCTAATGTATGCTGACCATTTGGGTTTGGATATGTTTGATGGTATCTTTACGCCTGTACAGTTAAGATTAAAGTTCCGGTACCGGTGGTTGAAGGTGGACCAGTCTTCCATCTTTAGTGCAAGTAGATGTTCGTGGATTTTGCGCTTCAGGGATGCGTCGTTCAGCGGTGCGATTGTAATAAGGGGTGCCGATAGAGCATATCGGGCTGCCTGGTCGGCGTTCTCATTTCCTGTGATGCCCATGTGACTGGGGGTCCAGAAAAGAACAATCTTTCCTCTACTTTTTATTATGAGGTTTCGAGTTTGCGCTATGGTTTCGTTTCCAGCGTTTTGGTTTTTTACAGCTTCGATGGTGGACAGGCTGTCCGTGCAGACAACATGGCGATTTCCGGATGATTGTGCGGTTTTGCAAGCATTTAAAATTGCATGCGCTTCAGCGTCAAACACCGATGCACATTCTGTTAATATTCCGCAGGACACGATAGTGTTGTTGTAGTCGACGGCCGCAAAGGCTGCCCTGCCATTACGTAAGGAACCATCGGTAAAAAGCCATCTCCAGTTTTCGTATTTTCGACTCTCTTCTAGAAACAGTTGCTTGTAGACAGTTTGACTTGTATTTCCCTTTTTATGCTCGTGCAATCGAGTGTTGGTATAGGAGCTGTGGAGATGCCAGGGCGGGTAGCAGCTGACCTTGGATAACGGTGGAATGTTGGTGGAGTTAATTTCCTTGGCAAATTCTGCGACTCTTCGGATTGTAGACTTAACTCTATATGACCTCTTGGCTTTGATGGCACTGATGTAGTGTTTGCGAAGAAGTCCGTTTGGTGTGTGTTGTAGTTTTGGGATCAGTTTGTAGGTGGCTTCAGCTAGTCGTTCTGGAACGGACGGGAGTCCGGATTCGGCTAAGATGCATTTGATGGGCGATGTGGGAAAGGCATTAAGGCAACGACGAACTGCTGCGTGGTAAGGAGGCTGAATTTTTTTAATGTGTGATTTGGCGCTCCATCCGTAGATAGGGAGCCCATAGTCCAGTTTCGATAATATCAGAGCCCGAGTAATGTTTATAAGAGTATTTGTATGTATGTGGGAGAATTTGGATGACATGAACTTAATTATATTAAGCCTATTATTTAGGTTTTTTCTAAGATTTTCACATTGAGTTTTGAATTTTAATTTTTTGTCAAATGTAATGCCAAGAATTTTTAAATTATCTACATATGAGATTATTTTATTGTCGAGACTTATATCGGGCATGTTGCATATGTGTTTGTTGCATATGTGTAATATTTTACACTTTTCTACCGATAATGTGGCACCCGACAGGACTCCCCATTTTTGGATGTCTATTAATATTTTCGACAGTAATGCTTGAATTTTGAGAGGGTCTTTTAGTTTTGTGTATATGATGGCGTCGTCTGCATAAATTGAAAGATTAATGTGTTTGTGGGAAAGTATTGTGGTGTTGAGTTTTTCAAATGCAATTGTGAATAAAACTACTGATAATGGGGAGCCTTGTGGGATGCCATTGTAAAGCTTGAAATAATTGGAATAGGTGCTGTTTACTCGAACCCGGAAAAGGCGCTGGGTCATGAAGGCTTTCACGACATGAAAGACCTTTGGACCGATCCCCCAAAGCTCAAGTTGTTCAAGGACTGCGTGTATTCCCACGCGGTCAAACGCTTTCTCGAAGTCAGTACCCAGTATAGTGACATGGTTCCTGGTCGAGAGAGCATCAGACGCGTATCCTTGTATTTGCAGTAGTGCATCAATTGTGCTGTGTTTTTGTTTAAAGGCAACTTGGTTTTGGGAGATCAGTTTGTTCCTGTTTAGAAACCACATTAGTCGACTAGCGATTATTTTTTCAAAGGTCTTGCTTACGCATGATATTAATGATATTGGACGGAAGCTTTCAGTTTCATTTGCCGGTTTGTCTGGCTTAGGGATAGGTATGACTATGGCTGTATTCCAGGTGTGCGGGTATATTCCGTTTGATAGGATTTCATTGTAGATATCCAGAACTTTTAGCTTGGCTTCGGGAGGGAGGTTGCGGAGCATTGGGTAAGATATTCGGTCGAAACCTGGTGTCTTGCCCTTTGCGTGGTGGAGTGTAGCTTCTAACTCAATCGGATTGATCGGACTTTCCAGATGTCTGGCAGCTAGCTTTAGGCGACCGGGGGCATAGTGTGTGTTAAGGGAAAGATTTTTCTTTGTAACATAATCACTTGAGAAGTTTCGGTCCTCGGAGTATTGTGACCATTGTATTCCGAAGGCTTCGGCAATTTTTCTTTGATCGGTCAGGACGGTTTGGTTGTCAATAAGGTATTTTAGTGGTGGCTTGGGTATACCGGTGAGACTTTTAACGTCCGACCAGATTCTTTGTGGGGTAGACTTAGGAGTAATTTGGGATGTAAAGTTTTGAAGTGCATCTTTCTTGGCTTGTTTCGACATTCTTTTAAACTGAGCGTTGGCTCTTTTATATACTACCAGAGATTCTATGGACATATTTCGCTTGTACAGTTGCCAGCTGTTTTGTTTTTTATCTCGCAGGAGGCTAAGATCGCTGTTCCACCAGTAAACTGTTTTCTTATGTGGGATGTTCTTTGTTTGGGGGATAGAGTTATTCGCTGCTTTACGGATTGCTCGTGTTAATAACGCTACTTTGTGGTTCACATTTCTGGACTGTACTAGTTGGAGGTTGTTTGACACCTGGGATTGGAATTTCTCCCAGTTGGCTAAGTCTGTTTTGTACTTTGGAATAGGGGTTATCTTGTCTGCGCTTAATTGGGTTATTACGGTGATAGATATGGGAAAGTGGTCGCTACTGTGTAAGTCAGACGAAATATTCCATTTGCATCTGTGGGAAATTTGTGGGGAAACCATCGTAACGTCTACATGTGTAAAAGTACGATGAGTGGAAAAATGAGTTGGTGATCCATCGTTTAGGACTATTAAGTTGGCTTGTGAGATTGCCTTTTCGAATTTCTTCCCACGAGAGTTGGCTACTGGGGCTCCCCAGAGCGGGCTCCATGAGTTGATATCCCCAAGGAGCAACAAAGGGGCTTTTGGAGAACTTATGATTGATAAAATATTTGCTGTAGAGAAGCTTTGTGCCGGTGGTATATACAAATTAACAATTGTAAATTTTGGGCTGGTGTCAATCAAGAGGCTGTCGCACAATATTGGAGAATTAATTTGATTGTATGTATGAGGTAGAGATCGCTTAACAAGGAAGCCGATTCCTTGTTTACTAACATTGTTGGTCTCTAAGTTTTTGAAGTAGCCTATATAAGACTTAGGTGTTTTGATGTTTAGGTGTTTGTGTGGAAGGTGGGTTTCCTGGAGACATATAACATCTGGGTTTTTAGTGTTCAATAAAAGTAGAAGTTCGTGATAGTTGTTAATGTAACCATTAAGGTTCCATTGAACTATAGAAATGGACATTTGAGTTTAGAAAGTAGATGTTATATGTCTGTAGTGGATTAACCAAATGGGAGGCCTTGATTAGGTATCAAGGTCGCCCATTTCGTCATCTGATATGGTGGGTGAGGAGGTTGAGGAGCAAGTATTTGCGGAGGTTTCGATTTGATTGTTTGTTTTTGTAGTAGTGTAATACAAATTATCTGTGATATCTTCTAGAGAAGACGATGGAGGGGGAGGTGATAATTTTGTTTTGTTTGCGAAGAATGTTGACGAGGCTGTCGTTGGACGTGCCAAAGAAAGCGGTTCGTTTTTCTTATGCGTGGGCTTGGCTTTCGCCGATTCGGTGTTCGTTGCTTGGCGCGACGTTGTCTTTGTTTTGATTGATGATGATTCCGACTTGACCGCGGAGGCAGCTGTCGATGCGTAACTAGAGGCTGTAGGGGGGAGGGTTTGTGTTTGCCTAAGAAGAGCTTTTGCTTCTCTCAAGCTGCATTTATTTTTAGTTTTTAGTCGCATTATTTCTTTTTGCTCTTTGTATTTCTTACATTCGGAAGAGGAAGCAGGGTGTTCTTCTTCACAATTGGCGCACATGGTTCTGGTGCAGGGGAGTGGGGGGTGTTCGGGTAATGCACATGTGACACATGTTGAGTTGTTGTTACAGTGTTTGTTCGTGTGTCCGAGAAGCTGGCATTTTTTGCAGCGCATTGGGTTGGGGACATATTCACGCACCTTTACTGAGTGCCATGATATGTCTAGCTTTCTTGGGAGGTTGTATAGGTCAAATGACACAAGTATAACGCCGGTTGGTTTGGGTTGGCCATCGATAAGTTTGGTAAACTTGAAAATGGTTTGCACGTTCTGTGTCTTTAACTCGTCTATTATTTCCTGGTCAGGAATATTGTTTAGGTACGGGGCGTATATGGTTCCTTTCACTACGTTTAGGCTGTCGTGCAACTTGCATTCGATTTCGCAAATGCCTGGCAGTTGAGTTGCCTTTAAGAGTTTGTCTGCAGCTTCTTTCGTTTTGACGAGCATAAGGAGATTTCCATCGCGAAGGGTGGATATGGAAATGATTTCTTTGCTGAGTGCTTTTAGCTCTCTGTGGACGGCAAAGCAGGAGTATTCCGCTAGTGCTTTTTCAGAATTTTTGGCTTGTATTACTATGAATTTGGGGTTATTGGAGATCACTTCTGGGAGGTCGGGAAAGTCGACTTGGAAAGGTTGGAAAGTTCTTTTTTTTTTCTTTTTGGGGCTATCGTTCAGTAAACTGAAGCGATTGTCCCCAAGATTGGGAGGCCCAGGGGCCATGGTAATGGTTATTGTTTTGTCACTACACGCGCGTGTGGGAGTAATTAAATGCGAAGAAAAAAGGTTAGCGAAGATAAGCGATGATGCGATTGGTAGATAACTAAGAACGAAGGCTGACGGAGAAGACGTGCGCGCTCGTTGAGAGTTAGTCGATGACTGTGGCGCCAAGTTATATTGAGTGTTTGGGGAAATCAATTATTAAATTTAAATATCCCGCTCATTCAAATGTCATCTTTAGATTTAGCATATTTTAAGCCTATCTGACAACTCTGGTAAGATCACCACATTTACATACACATATGTACATACGCAAATAAATGAAGTCACATTAAAAAGACATCAGCAAACGGCAAGACGAAAAGAAAAAAAAACGCTTTATTCATTTGGCAAAGGGGAAATTAAAAATCGACGGAAAGATTGGAATTAATCCAGAGCAAGGTCTGGAAACATTTTGGCGACCGTGATCTCCAAAAGATAAAAAAAAGTAAGTTCCAATATCCAATTTCATTTGCGTCGATTACATAGATCTCTATAGACAGCCATCTTGGATTCTGCTTAATATCGAGTGATTTGTAGACACCAAAGCTCAACTGGATCAACTGACGTCACTCATCAGTCTGGGACTCCGCTGGACATTCACTTGGCCCAGGGACGTCACACGCACATAGCTACAGAAGCCAGAGCGTCGCTAGATCAACTCACAGTCAATTTGGCAAGGGCGTCGCAAAGCAGCCAGGGACTCCGCTGGGCATCCATACTACCCAGGAACTCCAACGGACACACACTTCACACACAACATTTCACACACCATTCGCAAGTACCCACCCTTGTATTAATTGCAAGTATACACACACCCACACATATACACACACACACACATCTATCTACCCATACCCAAATTGAGTGTCAACACACTCACCCATACACACGGGTCGCGTTCTTACTGTCGCTCCTGATCAGTGAATAAATCCTCGGTATTTCCTGCGTAAAGTGCCAATAAGTTACTGGCGTGGGACTCCAATAGGCATAGGTACGTACCCTGTGCATTGGCATCCACTGCGCGGCGCTGTTCTGGTCGAATCCAGCTGGTGTGCCTTCCGTTTCGACCACGCAGAGGGGGGTCGGGGGCCGCCTGCCCAGTGTTTCCCGCCCTCTTTTTGGGGTGTGCGTGCCACAAAAACCACATATTTTCGGCTCCAACTTCTATCTCTGTATTGATCGTGCAACTCACACTATCAGCTGTTGGCAGTGTTGGTAATCGGTTTCCGCTAACAGCGAGCTGTTAGCGCTCACAAGCCTGTTAACTGTAACGGCCAAACTGTTTGAATTTGAATTTAAACTTTTTAAATATAGTTTTTAGTTTTCTAAGGAGAAAAAAAAAGGTCGCGGAACTGACCAATTGCCAACCCTCCGCTACTGCGGCGCACCTTAAACAGGGCTCTGGCGACCGGCTCGGGACGGTATAGCTCCCAACGGTTAAACGTCAGAGGGAGACTTTTGGCCATCGCTGGACTCCTTAGAATATATAAATTATTTTAGAAAGAAGCAGAGGGCAAAGAAATTCTGGAGCTACCGGATCAAGGGGCGCTTGCACGACACCTGTCGGCAAGCGCGCCCCAGAAGAAATGGGCAACGCCCAGTGCGCCGGCGGCACAAGGTGCTAGTTCGGATGCACTAGCAACGTTCGGAGACCCGTTTGCAAAAGGAGCAAGAGTTGCACGGACACCTCCTAGCGAACCGCCGCTAGTAACGGGGGGGCAACATCAGGTACTGGAAAGGTGCGAAACGGGGGCTGAGACCCCAAAAAGGGGCAGAGAGGAAGCGAGTCCCGCAGGGGCAAGCCGGACTACCCCTCCAAAAAAACGAAAATGTCCTGGCCCAACCACCACCGAGCAGATCCGTGTATTGGGCAAAATGTTGGATGACATTGTGTGCTTGGTGAACCAAAAAAAGCCGATAGTGCGTCATATCAACCAGAGCATGAAGGATTCACTATCTAAAATGAGGCAAATCCATATTAGCGTCTGTGAGAGTTTGGAATTGGCGCTAGCTGAACCCATCTTCTGCTCCCGTTGCAATGTGCCTCTGGGACCCGAAGGATCACCAATCGCATACGCAACAAAGGAGTACATAGCACCCAAAAAAGCAGAATTCTCAGCGCAAACAACGCCCATTCTGGGAGGGATCAGGCAAAGCGCGGAATGCTGCAAGTCAGCCTCAGCGCAGACTGAGTGTTCGACCCAGACCTCCCCAAGGGGTCGTAAACAAGGCGCTACTGCGGCCATTAACCGTGCTCCAGTGAGTGGAAGTTCAGTGACTGCTGTAGTTAATGCTGAACGTGCTGGTGCAGGAAACACCAGCAGCCCTACAGGCACCAGACCAGGTCCTAAAGAACCGTGGCAGATGGTAGGCAAGAAAGGAGGGGGCACAAAGCGCCCTGAAGCGCCAATCCAAAAACCTCGAGCAGACGCACTTGTAATCTCTGGTAGAGCCGGACTGTCATACAGCGAAGTCCTTAACATGGTCACTAGGCGGCAGGATGACCAGCTGAAAAACGTTAGCGAAAAGGTAAAAATGGTTCACCGCACAGCCAATGGCGACCTGTTGCTAGAACTGAACGGGCCAGGCCTAGAATGTACCCAGCAACTTACGGCAGAGATCGAGCAGGTTCTAGGGGACAGCGTGGGTATCCGTGCTCTCACACCGGAAACCCGGCTGGAAATTAGCGACCTCGACTCGCTGACCACTCGACAGGAGATTGCGGAAGCCTTGGCTGCCCAAGCTGGCATCCCTCTAGAAGCCTGCAGCATCAAAAGCCTGCGTAGCTCACGCGCTGAGACGCAGGTGGCCATTGTCACCATTCCGACAAACCACGCCAAGCGGGCACTTGACCTGGGAAAGGTCGAAATCGGATGAACACGCTGCCGTATAAAGCAGCGCGAAGGAGTAATAAGGTGCTACAGGTGCCTTGAGATTGGGCACTTTGCTGCTGGTTGCAGGAATTCAGTGGATCGCACATACTGTTGCCTAAAATGCGGAGAGGTTGGGCACAAGATAGCCGCTTGCCAGAACGCAGCGAGATGCTACCTTTGCAGTGCCAAGGGCACTCAGGATGTGAACCATCAAGCGGGCAGCCCAAACAGCCCAAACATGCAGTTGATTCAACTTAACCTGAATCACTGCATCGCTGCGCAAGATCTGCTGTCGCAAACAGTGCGAGAACGACCCACAGATCTTGCGATATTAAGCGAACCCTATAAAGTGGGCGACAGCAGCAAGTGGGTCGTGGACAAAACACGGAAGGCAGCAATTTGGCTGTGCTGTACAGCAGGTATGCGGTTCTCGGCAGTGCGCGCTGAGGACGGATTTGTTCGCGCCAAAATCGGAGAGATATGGGTGTATAGTGCGTACCTTGCCCCCAGCCTAAGCACTGCGGAATTTTCTGCTATACTGGACGTGCTTGCGGCTGATGCCTTTGGCCGCAACCCTCTAGTCATTGCAGGGGACTTTAACGCGTGGGCAGTGGACTGGGGCAGTGTACCCACGAACGCAAGAGGCCGAATACTTCTCGAGGTTTTTTTCGACTCTGAACATTGGTCTGCTGAACAATGGCAACCAGTACACCTTCAGCAGAGCGGGCATTGGTTCAATTGTAGACCTAACGCTCGTAAGCAGTTCACTGTACCCTACTGCGAGCTGGAACATAAGCAGTGAATACACGGCAAGTGATCACCTAGCCATTCGGTGTACATTAGGCGAGCCAGCAAATAGACAGTTGCCCCGGGCACACCGGTGGAAAGTGTACCGCGCGGAGACATTGAACACGCAGGCTTTTGCGAGCTCAGTTGAAAGCCTAGCTGCAATTGGTAGCGCGAAACAAATGGCAGAGCGCATAATGACCCAAGTCGGAACGGCATGCGACTCCAGCATGTCCCAACGGAAACCGTATGGGCGGCACTATGCACCAGTGTACTGGTGGACCGACGAAATTGCAGAGGCCAGGCGTTCCTGCAACCACGCAAGGAGGCGCTACCAACGCTCTCGTGGAACTCCAGACTTTGGTGCGTGGCAAGTGGTTTACCACAGCTGTAGACGGACGCTCAAAGTGGCCATCAAAGATAGTAAGCGCAAATGCTTTCTAGATCTTTGCGATTCAGCTGAGCACGACCCGTGGGGCAGCGCTTACAAAATCGTTGTGAAAAAACTAAACGCCCACTCGCAATCACAGCCGGAAGATCCCGACATGATGAAAGCAATAGTAGAGCAGCTATTCCCTTGCGGCAGCGACATTCTCAGTTCAACATCTGAGTTGCCACCGGACATGGTTATTGAGGAAGTTACTGCTGAGGAAGTGCTCCAAGTCGCTGGGAGCATGAAGATCAACAAGGCCCCCGGTCCAGACTCGATACCGAATATGGCATTTAGGCTAGCATTGACCTTAAAACCGGAAGTCTTCGCAGATATGTACAGCAAATGCCTACTGGAAGTAGTATTCCCCGAAATGTGGAAGGTGCAGAAATTGGTCCAGTTACCAAAGCCAGGCAAGCCACCAGGAGAGGTTTCGTCATACAGACCAATCTGCCTGATCAACTCAGCTGGGAAAATCCTAGAGAAGCTTGTCTGCACACGGCTAGAGCGCGCAATAGCTGCGGCTGGTGATCTCTCACAGAGCCAGTACGGGTTCAGGAAGGCAAAGTCTACAGTCGATGCCATTAAGAAGGTAGTGGGCATAGCCGCGAAAGCTATAGAGGGAACCAGATGGAGAAACGGCAAGAAGGAATACTGCCTGGTTGTTACACTAGACATCCGTAACGCATTCAACTTAGCAAGGTGGAGCCGTATAATACAGGCCCTAATTAACTTTGAAGTCCCCCTGTACCTCCTCCAGATGATCCGCAGTTACTTCAGTAACCGGGTGCTCAAATTCGACACCAGTGTACGCACAGAGACGTACAACGTAACCGGAGGTGTTCCGCAAGGATCCGTGCTAGGTCCATTACTGTGGAACGTGATGTACGATGGCATCCTGCGATTATCTCTTCCCCCAAGAGTGCAACTCGTTGGATTTGCGGATGACGTTGCTGTGGTGGTAGTGGCTAAACACCTCAAACAGGCAGAATCACTGTGCGACAAAGCAATCAAGCAGATAGAGGCGTGGCTTTCTTCAGTAGGCTTGGAACTAGCGCCCCACAAGACAGAAGCTGTCTTAATTAGCAGTCGGAAAAAGGTGGAGACTGCTCAAATTACAGTGGGCAATGTGGCGCTTACCTCAAAGAGAGCGCTGAAGTACCTGGGGGTAATGCTTGATACCAGGCTCAGTTTCCGGGAGCACATGGATTACGCAAGCGCAAAAGCAGCATCTACTAACAGCGCGCTCTCTAGGATGATGCTAAATACCCGAGGCCCGAAGCAAGGTCGAAGGTTACTGCTCAACAGCGTTACGAGGTCGACCATGTTGTACGCTGCTCCAGTCTGGCTGGGGGCACTGCAAGTTAAAAGCTACAGTCGTGGTCTGGAGGCAACACATCGACTGGGAGCAATCCGCATATGTTGTGCATTCCGCACAGTGTCAGATGACGCAGCGCTAGTCATTGCAGGCGTACCGCCCCTGGAGAACTAGCTTCAGTGAACACGAAGGTGTTTAACGAGGTTCACGGCAGGAACCTTCCACCAACCCACAAAAAATCAGTGCGAACTTCTGCCCAAAAAGAAAGCTTGCTCAGGTGGCAAAGCCGATGGGATTCATCCACAAAGGGTCGTTGGACTCACCGCCTCATTCCCAACCTTGGAGAATGGGTTAACAGGAAGCACGGCCAGGTAAACTTCTACCTGACCCAGCTATTAAGCGGCCATGGCTGCTTTAGAAGCTACCTGCACCGCTTTGGGCATGAGGCAGACGCGAGCTGCACCTACTGCGGGAATCCTGTGGAGGACACTGAGCATGCCTTCTTTGCATGAGGCAGGTTCAGCAGCGCCAGGCAGCACCTAGAGGGAGCTCTAAGCCCTGGACGCCTCTCAGTGGAGAGTATAGTCACACTCATGCTGGAAATCAGAGAGAACTGGGAGCTGATTAGCCAACATACAGCTTGTGTATTGATCGAGTTGCGTAGGCTGGAGCGGAATAGAAGGAGCACGTTGGAGTAAGGGCACTGATGGTTTTGCGAAGCAATGCTTTACGGCCGTACCGCAAAATCGCAGCCACCTACCTCTTTAAGACTAGTAGTAATAAGTGTTGTAAATAGATATAAATAAATGAATTAAAAAAAAAAAATAAAAAAAACCCATACCCAAATTTGTGTTAGTGCTCACAGAAACATTTACATACTAAACGCAATTAACGGTAAGCCATCTTAATTCCTTGTGGGCTGAGTAGCGGAATTAGTTTACGGTCATTGGTTTTCTCATATCGTACTTATTTGCTGTAATTCTTACTGTTGCCCAATTTGTCGTTTCGTCAACTCGTCTACATACGTATGTGTATTCACGTTGCACAGCGGTACACTACCTATTGAAAAAGTGCATAGTGAGGCAATAGCTGTCAAAACCAAACATGGCAAACGCAAATTAGGTTTTACATTCTAACCGTGAGAGACATAGGTAGGCTGCTGTAAATTCAATGGGTCGAAATGGACAATGAGGATAGAATTACTGCCTCACGCTCTGCACAAGATATTACTGAAGCGCAATTAGTAAAATTGAGACTGCAGCGAACAACAATGATGAACAATATAGAGAAAATTAAATCCAGAATTGAATCATCAGGCGACAAAGCGGAACTGACAGTTCTTGATTGCAATTTGCAAATTGTGGAAACCTATTTTTGGACAATATGTCAAACACAAACTTAAATCGAGGATCTTAACTATGCGGATGAATGCAGATCAGATATTGAAGTTTTATTTATTGAAACCAAAGCGAAAATTATGAAGCTTATGGCGAGGCTTCGTCGAAGTAGCACAACCGATGCTAGTTTTATAAATTCTAGTGCATTCATGCCTCATCATAGCCGATTGCCTAAAATCCAGTTGCCTACATTTGACGGCAAATATTCAAACTACAAACGGTTAAAGAGCGCTTTCACAAATCTCGTAGATGAGATTGAAGCAATATCGGCTATCGACAAATTTACCTATTTGCTTAACTGTTTGTTGGGACCCGCACTAGAAGCTGTGCAGACTTTCCACAATACCGAATAAAATTACCTCAAGGCGCTGACTCTACTTGTAGATCGATATAACAACCATGCATTGATTTTTCTTGATTAAATATCGAGTTTGTTTGGTCTTCCTGCATTGAAAAAGACAGTTGCATCAATGCTACAAAAACTTATTGATTTTACATCGGCATTAAGGGGCTCGCTTTTGTCATTGGGAACTGCTGAAAACATCATGGACGCAATCATGATTCACATAATGTTATCAAAGGTCGATACGGATACCAAGCTACATTATGACAAAAAGCGAGATTTCGAGTCTCTTCAAAAAACATGCACTTTGTTGCAACTGTTTACGGAAAAACCATAGTCAAAGACAGTGTCAATCTAAATCTGGCTGCAATGTTTGTCATGAAGCACATCATTCACTGCTACATAATTTCACTCAGGAAGGGGCATCTAATACCAACTCAAGAGTTCAACAAATAAATACGACTCCAAATGTGTCGCTTGTAGTACGTGCTGCCAAACGAGGTGTACTTCCCACTGCGATAATACAAGTCAAGGACAGATTCGGCGAATACCATTATGTTCGCACCATGTTAGATTCGTGCTCAGAATTTAATCTAATCACAGAAGAGACTGCCAAGCGCTTGCATCTGGAAAAGATTCGTGTCTCACAAGCCGTGAGCGGAATATCAGATAACCCTCAACCCATTACCTACAACGTTTCAACGGCATTGAAGTCTCGTGTCTCAGAGTTTCAATGGTCTTCATCATTCGCAGTTATTAAGACGATCTGCAGCAATCAGCCAAGTAGCAACGTTGACATAGGCCAGTGGAAGTTTCCACAGGAAATTGTTCTACGAACAAGGTCCATATTTTCATTAATACTGAGGGTTTCTTCGATGACATTCGTACTGGAAAATTATCGTTAGACCCAGATAAGCCGTGTCTGTTAAATACAGAGTTTGGATGGATAGTTGGGGGTACGACATCGGATCCTCCCTCAATACGTCAAAGTTACCAATGTAAATTAGTACAGGATTCTCAGGAAGCCACCAGCAAGGTATACAAAGGAAGAACAAACGTGCGACGATAATTTTGTCAATAATGTTTCAGTGTGTAAAGATGGACTCATACAAGTGCGACTTCCATTTCGAGAGGCACATACAAGCTTAGGCAAATCATACAATACTGCCTATAGCCGGTTTTCTATGCTTGAACGCAGGTTAAATCGCAACGAAGAGCTCAAGGCTGCCTATATAGATTTCATGAATGAATACATTTCTCTTGGGCATATGTCGCCAATTCTTTCTCTCGATCAAACTCAGCCCCATTTCTTCATTCCTCATCATTGCGTGATAAGACTTCAAAGTCTAACTACAAAGTTGCGAGTAGTTTTTGATGGATCAGCCAAATCATCGTCAGGAAAGTCGTTAAACGACATCTTAATGACTGGCCCAACAATTCAGCAGGATCTAATAACCACATTGCTTGCTTTTAGTTGTTCTTACGGGCGACATTACTAAGATGTGTCGCCAATTCATGATCGATCCTCGGGATAGATCATTCCAACTCATATCGTGGAGAGATAATCCAGACGATCCTCTTCAAATATATCAACTGAATACAGTTACATACGGCTTGTCATCAGCACCATTCTTAGCAATTCGATGCCTCCAATATCTCGCCAATCTATTCGAATCAGAGTTCCCTGTCGGCTCTTTGGTGCTTCTAACTGACTTATACGTTGACGATCTTCTCACAGGTGCAGATACTGTTGATGAAGTGCGAGTTAAGAAGGATCAAATTGTCGCTCTATTGGATAAAGCAGGTATCAAGATGACAAAATTTAATAGCAACTCAACGGATCTCATTAAGGCTTCTAAAACGGAAGTCTCGATCAAAGCTAACGAGGAAAATGTAACAAAGGACTTGGACTATCATGGCAAACCAACCAAATTGTCTGGTTTATCGACACGACATTCAACCCAATCAATCCGTTACGAAGCGAACAGTTTTGTCGAATATCGCAAGGATTTTTGATGCCCTTGGACTGATGAGTCCTATTATTATCCGATGTAAAATTCTTCTTCAAGACCTATACATCCTTAAACTCGATTGGGATGAACCTTTACCAGACAACTTATCACAATTTTGGAATGAAATGAGAAACGATGTTCAGGCTACCTCGTCATTAAAAATTCCCCGTTTCGTCCATATGTCACTCTCAATCAAAGGCGAAATACATGGATTTGCTGATGCCTCTGAGCGTGCTTATGGTTGCTGCATATATATTCGCATGGAACTTGATGAAGTCTAAGGTGGCACCAGTCAAGATTCAATCATTGCCAAAATTGGAGTTATGTGCAGCCGTACTGGTCAACAGAACATTTCGAAAGTTCCAGGAAAAATTAACTCCATACATTAGCAACATTACATTTTGGACAGACTCTAAGATCGTGCTTCAGTGGATGGGAATGCAATTATCTAAATTGAATTGCTTTGTGGCAAATCGAATATCCGAGTTGTAAGAAAACTCCAGCGACATAACATGGCGACACGTTCCATCTGCGAAGAATCCGGCTGATATCGTCTCGAGAGGTTGCCGCATTGCTGAACTCGAAACCAACATGTGGTTGTCTGGACCTAAATTCTAGGAAAACCCACCAGAAGAGTGGCCACTGTAAAATGAGCCATTCCCAGCACCCATTGAAGTCAGAAAAAGAGCTCTGGTAATGTGTAACGAATCACAAACAGTTGTATCAAAGTCTTTTGTTCTACGCAACGAATCACCCACAAACAGTTCGGATCGAAACATGGAGCACAGCAACAGATGTGGTTCAATTATAGACGAAATTATTAAAAATTCGTCTTCGCACATGCGCATCCTTCTAATCCTTTCATATATATATCGAGTATTCAACAAGGTCGTACCAAATCGTCTTCCCAAGGTTAGCAATACTATAAAGATATCAGTTCGCAGCAGAATGCCATTTAGTTTATCATTGATTATTGTATGCCACCTTTCACACTACTATTAATCAAATAATTACATTGAAGTCACTGCTAATATTGTCATGTCACGAGTAACGATCATTTCTAATATCTGTCATCACTATTAGCTTGCGATAGTTACTATCGATCTCCTGTGTCATCGCTATTTTTTAATTCATTCCCGCTTGTAACTCTGAGCAAATTAAAACGCACTAAAACTGAACTCGGTCTCTTTATTTACAGTAATAAGTAAATTGGCAAAGGGGATATAAAACAATATCTCCTCGAAACATTGGCGACCCTCGAACGTGATACTGATCAAGTTGCAAGTCGGTTTCGTTTTTAATTGTTGCAAAACAGCCAACAATATTCGCGGTGTGCTGCAAGTCACACACACACACACAAACGGGTTGAGTGCGGTTTTTCGGTGTTTGCAGATCATCACAAATCGATGTGTGATCTCGCCTAGCGTTATTATATAGCGGAAACTATATAGTGACCAAGCTGTTTCAGCACAAATCGGTGCTAAACACAACCCTCGGTACATCGAAAGCCCATCAACATACACACGCAAACATACGTTCACACATACATTCGGTGCCGCCTAATTTGTGTCGCACATACACATATACAGTCATATACAGTGCAACGGTAGTCCGTGTTTTGCGTTCACACACTTGCTCTTAGTTTTGACTTTGTGTGATTTCAAGGGCATTCCGTTCGCTGACCTGCCTCAATTGTGCGCGCCAGTTTTCTTTTCACTACAGTGAGCACTCGCCATAATGCCTGAAGGTGAACTACCCCCTAGTGAAGTCGATTTTTTTCGGGCTAAAACCTCATCGGTCAAACGGCAGTTAGCAGCTACCACTAAATTTTTAAAAAGTGAAATGGAAAGCTTCGATGAGTCGGATCTGCTGGTTCGCCTCGAGGTGGTGGAAAACATGAAGAATGAATTTGAAACCTCGCAGTCGTGCCTAGAACAACTAGATTTGATGGAACTGGCTGGTGACGCAAAAACAGACTTTACGCAGCTATATTGTGAGGCGAAATCATCAATCTCTGGGAAGCTGGAAGCCCTTGAAAAAGCTCGCGGCTCGTGTGCCAATTCAACAGTGATCTGTGCTGATAATGCCCGAGCTGCTCACTTCAGCCAAAGCGAATCGCAGTCGCAAAGCGAATCGCAGTCGCAAAGCGAATCGCAGTCGCATGCCCCAAGGTTGCGCTTGCCAGAGCTCCAGTTGCCCAAGTTCAGCGGCTCGTACGAGGATTGGCCAGACTTCTACGCTCTTTTCCGCACTGTGATCGGTAACAATAAGGAACTGAGTAAGCTTGAAAAATTCCAACATTTGCGCGGTTGCATGGAGGGTGCTGCCTTGGGCACAATGAAGAAGTCGCTGGAGCCTTCAGACGCTAATTACGACAAGGCGTTAAATTTTCTCATCAGTCGATTTGATAATAAATTGCTCCATTTCCAGGCACACGTGCGGGCTATATTCCCATTACTAGGTGTAGAGAAGGGATCAGCGTCCGGGCTACGCGAGCTTAGTGACGAAATAAATTCGCATCTGCGAGCACTTAGTTCCATGGAGCAGCTGTCTGATAGCGTACTCATACACATCATCAGCCGCAAACTCGACCACAATACCCAGGAGAGATGGGAAGAAGCCTTGCCTGCGAACAAATTACCCGAGTGGACGGACATGTCTACATTCCTAGAGAAAAGATGCCGGATGTTGGAAAATTTGGAAAGCGCTATGGTAAAGACACCTAGCCAACAGGTGGGAAAGCCTTATTCAAATCTAAACCTAACACCCTCATTGCATCATCAAATTCTAACCATCCATCATGCCCATTTTGCGACTCGAAGGAACATTTTTTATCCAAATGTTCCCGGTTTCTGAATTTAACGCCCTTCGCAAAGGCCATGGTCTGCAACAGTGCAGATCGGGGCATTGTAAACATTGCCAGTATAAGCATCAGTCGTCCTCCAAAGCTCAGCTGTTCATGCTGCTCCGCCTGCACCTACTAATCAGGTACCAAGCTCATCAGCGCTGATCTCTATCTCAACAAATTCTCCACCTGACACTCTAAATGCTAAGCCTTCGGAATACGTGTTGCTCCCAACAGCTATAATATACGTCAAAGGGCGTTCTGGTGGTCTCGTGCCATGCCGCGCCCTACTAGACTCTGCATCTCAGCTAAATTTTATTACTGCACGCCTAGCCAATCAGTTGCAGCTAAAAATGCACCCTACAAATATATCCATTTCGGGCACTTTAGCGTCCATTAGCGTCTGATAAATCGGTTGATATTTCTGTTCATTCGCATGACAGCGGATGCATTGCTTCATTTTCGGCAGTCGTTACGCACACTATAACCGCATATCAGCCTCATTATGACTTGAATGTTAAAGGATGGAGCATCCCGCAAAACATTGTTCTCGCAGATCCACTATTTTTCAAATCTCAACGGATTGATATGTTACTCGGTGCTGGTCTGTTTTTTGACCTAATGTGTGTTGGTCAAATACGCATGGGTGACAACTTGCCAACACTACAGAAGACCAGACTTGGCAGGATTGTATCTGGTGGCCTTGCTCATGGTTCACCTAAGCACTCATCCTTAGCCGCCCTTCATAAAGAACCTCAGCTACTCACGGTTGAAGAGCCACTCGCAGATATCGTTAAGCGTTTTTGGGAAATCGATAGTTGCTGTGGTGCTGAACCGATCTCTTCCGAGGAGGACGCTCTCTGCGAACAGCTTTTCCTGCAAGGTTATACGCGACTCGATTCGGGTCAATACTCGGTTCGTCTCCCTGCCAAAACGAACTTTGATGCATTGGGAGATTCTTACCAGCGCGCTTTAAGGCGATTTAAATCTCTTGAAGCCAAACTATCAAAACACACTCAATTGAAGGAGCAGTACTCAGCCTTTTTGAAGGAATACGTCGATTTGGGGCATAAGTCTTTATCATCCAAAAGGCACACACCATTGCGTGCAGAAGCCAGACAGCACCTACTAAGCTACGTGTTGTTTTCGACGGCTCTGCCAAATCCACTTCAGGCGCATCTTTAAACGATTTGTTGTTAGCTGGCCCATCAATACAACCGAAGATTTTCATAACGCTCATTCGATTTCGATTTTTTAAGGTTGCCATCTGTGGAGACATTTGTAAAATGTATCGGTGTGTGCGTGTGACACATCCAGACGAGTTCCTGCAGTGCATACTATGGCGCGAGAATCCTGAAGATGACATCGAGATCTACACGTTAGATACCGTTACGTACGGAACTAAGCCAGCTGCATTTTTGGCCATTCGCGCGATGCATCAGCTAGCCAAGGACGAGGAACTCGCATTTCCCCTGCCTGCCAAGGTTGTCCGCAGAGACTTTTACGTTGATGACTTGATTTCTGGAGGGGATAGTGCCGAAAAGCTGCTGAAATTCGCAAGCAAGTAAATTATATGCTGCTTAGAGGACATTTTCCAATTCGCAAGTGGTGCTCCAACAAACCTTCAGCTCTTGAGGATGAATCCGTGTCCGCTA
Organism: Lordiphosa magnipectinata; assembly: GCA_037044535.1. Lineage (NCBI taxonomy): Eukaryota > Metazoa > Arthropoda > Insecta > Diptera > Drosophilidae > Lordiphosa > Lordiphosa magnipectinata. The sequence continues at coordinate 233,664 of JBAMBO010000260.1, read as the reverse complement.
ATCAAATTTCAGGATGGATCGGACATCACTAAAGCTCTTGGCTTAGCTTGGGACCCCAAATCTGACAGCTTGCTCTTAAATTTTTCGCAAATCGTATCAGAGAGCCAAGGCACCAAGAGAATCATTTTAGCTACTATCGCCAGGTTCTACGATCCCCTGGGATTGATAGCGCCACTCATTACGAGGCTGAAAATATTCCTTCAAACTCTTTGGAAGGAGAAGCTGAACTGGGACGAGAGCCTACCTCAGTCGTTGCAGTTTTTGTGGACTGAACTCACTTCGCAGCTTTCATTTGTTTGCAGCCTCAAATTTCCCAGATTTGTCATGATCCCATTGGCCGTTTACGAGATTCACGCTTTTTGCGACGCAAGCATGACTGCATACGGCACTTGCGTTTATGTTCGCTCTGAAGTTCATGGAACGGTCACATCCCACTTACTATGCGCAAAGTCCAGGGTAGCACCGTTAAAAACGCTAACGGTCCCAAAGCTGGAGCTTTCTGCTGCGCTTTTATTGTCCGAGCTCATATCCAGCATTGCCCATAGTGTGCAATTTGACTGCACATATCACTGTTGGTCCTATTTAACAATAACACTCGCATGGATACGTGAAGCCCCATCCGATTTCAACGTTTTTGTCTCCAACAGAGTGTCGCAGATACACGAACATACTAAGGGGATGACTTGGCATCACGTACCTTCTCAGATGAACCCAGCTGATATTCTATCACGCGGATGCACACCGCTGGAGCTTCTGGACTCGCACCTATGGCGTGAGGGACCAGACTTTCTAAAAGCTGATAGCTCAAAATGGCCTGAACCTATCAACCATCCGGTTGAGCTACCTGACCGTCGCCATAAAACATTGGTCGCCTGCTCCCAGTCAGATCTATCATCCGGATGTAAATTTCTGAATTCCTTTGGAAAGCATTAGCGCACATTTGCTTACGTGCATCGATTTATTATGCTGACGAATAAGGAATTGCCTCGTTTAAAGGGTCCTCTTACCGTGGAGGACATAAAAAACGGAACACTTCTGCTGATCAGAAACATCCAAATGGTGCATTTCCCAGCAGACTACAAAGCATTGAGTTCATGTAGGCCGCTCTCTAATAAGATCGAACTTCGTTCGCTGCTTCCTATACTGGATCCAAAAGGATTGATGCGTGTTGGCGGACGACTCCAAAACTCTGATTTGGACTTCGAGTCTAAGCATCCACTTTTGTTACCCAAACGCCATCCCATGACATGCGCAATCATACAATTCTACCACGAAAAGTTTTTTCACGCTGGGTCGCAGAGTCTTCTTGCTGCCTTGCGCCAGAGATTTTGGCCCATCGGGGGATTTAAAGCAATTTCTAGCGTCATCAGCTAATGCATTCGCTGTTTTCGCCTGCGTCCAAAGCTTCAAAAGCATATCATGGCTCCTCTCACCGGAGTTGACTCTGTAATCAGAGACTTCGCTGTTCCGTGAGATTTCCAAGTGCATATTCGCTGTTGCAGCGCAGCCAACGACCGCCGCTCCGATGGGTTGAAGGGAACCTCTCCCACTTCCCAGGAGACAGTCAAAATCTGAAAGTAAAAGAGAACGGACGGGCAAACACGGGATCGCGTCAACAACTGTAGTGCAAAGAGGTGCCCCCTCGTCCACCAGTTCTTATTGAGAAAAGAATTGAAAAAATTGAGTTTTAAATACCAATGGCTTCCTCAGATTAAATTCTATATTGTGTCCAAATTTCAAAACAATCGGATGAGTGATTACCAAGATAAAACGGTAAAACAAAACAACATTTTTTTTGAAACTCTTTTAATTTCTGCGTCTTTTTCGGGCTCCGTGCAAAAGAGCCAATTCCAATTAAAAATTGCCAGTCCACCAAAAAAAAAAAAATAACACAATTTTTGGTGCAAAAACACCAAGTTTGGCAACCGTGAGTGCAGATCCAAAGACGACCCCCCTCCCGACAGCAAGTAGAGGCAGACGAAGCAGCTTCATGTTTACAGTTAAGCGTCTTCATTTTGTTATTATTTAAGTCTTAACAAGCCTTCATACACCAATTTTAGATTTGTTGTTTTTTTTTTTTTTTTAATTTTTTTGTCATTGTTTCGTTTTTTTTCCTCAAATGGGAGGAAAAGAGTCGAAGTTGTCGGATAAGTGCTGCTAGCTAATGTCGTAAATAGTGTTCAAGTTGTTGACCATACCGGTCACCTAGAAGACTTGACGTTTTGGGTAGTCGTACTAGTAATTCTAGCTGCAGTGCAATTGGCACTGAACCTATACCTCCTTAATAAGCACTCCTTGAAACGGAGATATATGAATACAGCAGATCTCGAAAAGGCCTTTATCATTTCCATTTCAAAAAAAAAACAATAAAACCTACCCCCCACCTCAGCAACATGAAAGCGCTTTCATCAGAGGATTTAAAAGGGTAAGCGACCGGCCAGTCCGGAGATTTTTATAATCTGTACCTTAGGTACATGGAGTATATTAAGTTTGTGCAAAAGTATGTAACAGGGAGAAGGAATCATTTCCGACCCTATAAAGTATATATATTCTTGATCAGCATCAACAGCCGAGTCGATATAGCCATGTCCGTCTGTCCGTCTGTCTGTCCGTCCGTCCGTATGAACGAAGAGATCTCAGAGATGGTAAGAGATAGAATTTGACATGTATGGGACATATATTTCTTATACTTGCAGGCAGATCAAGTTTATTTTCAATTTTTGCCACGCCCCCTCCCGCCCCCGCAGTTTGGAAACGTCATATCTCCTACAGTTTTGATGATAGATGGTTCACACTTTCTAAAGATATTTAGTACTCAAAATTATTTATCGATTTGCTGAAGGAATGATAAAGATCGGATGAACGATACTCAAGTTATGAGCAAAAAACGGTCAGTTAACATCCCCCCACCCACCCCACCCATAACCTAAGCATTGCGTTCAGCAGAAGCAATCTTAGTGAGAGAGAGAGAGAGAGAGAGAGAGAGAGACTTAGAGAGCGCACTGCGTTGTGCGTTGTGTGTTAACTGGCCGTTTGACTCGTGACCAAATGCGTGCTGCGACATTAAGGGTGCAGAGTATGTTATAGTCGGGCTTGACCGACTTTCTTTCTTGTTTTTCCTTAAGGCCTGTTCTGAGAAGCGCGGAAAATTTAGCTCGCTAAATTGCACATAATAAATTTAGCATCCTCATAAATTATAAGTGAGCCCATATATAAGCCAAAGAGACCAAATATAGAAACGGCCCCGCTGGTGGTCAGCTGTTATGTTTTGTTTAAAAACAAAAACTGAAAGTGGTTTTGATTTGCCAAAAATAGTTTAATTAAGCTGCGGAACAGGAACACAGATATGTATGTTGATGGAGGTAGCGGCATCAAATTCCGGTTCAAGGCGTTGGGCGAGGATCAAATTATTGCCCGTTTGAGACACACTTGGAGTAGGTGCAGATCGAGGAGGAGGCCTACAAGTCTATTTTACGGATATTGGGAGATGATATGCGTCCTGCCATCATCTTAATGGGGTCGAGCATGTCGTCAACAAGGCTGATCTGTTTGAGATGTCGGGCATAATCCCGGACTTCTACTTGAAGGATTATTTGGAAGTCTGCCGTTCGGGCAACTGTAATCGTTTGGAGAAGTGTGTACAAGAGATTGGGTCATCCGCCTACAGTGTAGGTCAGCTGAAGCAGTTTGTGGAGCACATAGTGCTTCATGCGGCCCTGACGAATGCTTAGATATGCGACAACATGGGGGGTAGTAGCACTTTAGAAGCTTGATTCAAAGTTGGTTGAATATGCATTTCTTTGTAGGAATGCTGCTATCGTCTCCAGGACGGCGGCTCGGAGTATCTGGAAATCATGGATTTGGGCTGTGCCTTCATTTTGGCTCTCAAGTGAAACGCAATGCTAAAGATTGGAAAATATATTTTTAGTTTTCATACAAAATTGTTGTTTTATTTGTCGTAAATTCAAAATCCTGCTCCTGGCGTTCACGTTTGACAGCCGCGCCCACACCGCTGGAGCTGGCAATGCTGCCCACAGCTGTCGCATCGCTATCCAACTCTATTTTTAGATGGTCCGCGGTGGTGGTAAACTGGATGACCGGGCTTGGATGTCACCACCTGTTTGTTTGGCATCCACCGAGTGCGGACGCTTGGGTCCGTTGGCATAGGAGACGATTTTGGGGGTATGGCAATCCAGTTCTGATTTCGTAACTTTCTTGGGCTGATTTGTGGCCCTTAGCTAATAGTTTAATCACAATTGAATCTCTCGGTGCGTTTTCTTTTGGGTTCATGTTTCCCGTGCATTGTCGATTTTGACGTCAAAAAAATGAGCTGCTTATATTTCCGCCATGGCATCAGCTGTTCATTCAATCCACTCACGACCCACACCGCTATCGATACGTCAACTATCGATAGGCCAATTGTCTATTTAATTAGCGCGTCTCAGAATACAGAAACAAAATTTCGCCGCGGAAAGCTTCCGCCACTGTTTTTTTTTATATGGAGTGCGTCATAAAAATTTATTTTCCGCGCTTCTCAGAACAGGCCTTTATAAACAAAAAAAAAAAAGAGAAAAAAAAGAAAAAACATTTTCCTTCTCAATTTTTTTTTTGTGTCCAGAAGCAATTTTTTTTTTTCGTCACTCTTCTTCCCTCCCATTAAGGCTTCAAATTTTAATTCTCTTCAAACTTTTAATATATAATATGTATAATTAATTTCTATAAGCTACTCGTTCCTTTCCTTTTTTTAGTATAGTAGTCCGTCTGATTTTTTTGTACGTTCATGTTCACGCATGAGCCCACAGAGCGTAGTCTCTCTTTGAGACTACGTAAGTCACAACTCGGGTTGTGGCGAGCATTCGGCTTCCCTTCTGGAACCGATGTAATTCTGTTCTTTTAAACTTGTTCTTCAATAAATCCAAATTTTGACTGTGAGCAAAAAAATAAGCATGTGTGCTTAATTGTTGGGTGGGAGGTGTTGGAAGGGGGAAAGGGTGGGTAAGTATGACCGGGGCGAGACTTAAGGTTATGACGGACTAATCAAACATTGACTAGGGGATCACACCGCCGGCCCTGGTGTAGTCCGAAGGCTATGCGAAAGCGTAGAAGGGGTGAGCATAGGCCACGTCTGCCGATCCCTTTTGGGATCAACCTATCGATCGGGTTGTGGCAGATCGGACAGACTGACGGACGATCACGGTAGTTTTTACGGCACGGAAATTTATTGCTATGCTCCTTAGGGAGATCATCCACTCAAAAGACCCCTCCCAATTACGGCGAGCTCATGCCGGGCTACCACCGTGCCGAAAGGTGAGTGAGGTTGGTCTCCAGGTCCCTAGGACCCAGAGCGGGACATAACAATTGGCGCCCAACGGAATTGCCTAGCAACTAACCGTTTGTTAACAACATTGTGGAATTTCGGTGATCAGATGAGAAATCCGATATATTCAACGAGGTTTGGTCATTGGTCGCCTAACAGTTTGCTCCCAATGCCCTGGCAGGCAAATTACACCCAGTTTGACAGTTCCCCAACTTACTGATGGATTTTTGTTTTACAGTTCCTTCAAGTTGGCTACAATGGCGTCTTATTTCAGCGCTATACACGACTTAACTTTTGTTGACCAACACGTGCAGACCGACTTTTTATTTTGTAACGTGGGGAAGGGGGTTGGGAGCAGGAGTGAGTTGGCTGCGCAACAACTTGGCACCTTCGGCCGACGCCGCCGCTGCGCTAGGTTAATGCCAGGTTCGAGAGCCCGAAGTGTTCCGTGACGGGAGAGGTGGGGAATTCGGACGGATGGCCAATTACTCCGGTGGAGATAGGTGTATAAAGTTGTCGAGTGGAGCTCTCTTCCGGTGGAGGATGGCTCACTTGATGGCACAAGTTAGATTATCTGTATCGGACTTTAATGAAGCAGGCGACTCCGTTGGAGCCCTGAAGAAGTGAAGTTCCAGCAGGTAGTTTGTATTATTATGGGGGCGTAAAATTTTGGACAGAACTCTGGGAGTCTGCCTTACCCTATCCCAAACCAACACCCCAACACCATCTCATTTATTTTTCTTTTATAAAAATAGAAGTATACAAATAGAAATATAAATCCGGATTGTCTGTAAGGTTAGGGATAGACTTATAGTTTAAGTCGCTAGTAGGTGATAGGGCAGAAAGAAAGATAGCAAGATCGGGTGAGGTCCTTACAGTTAGTTTTACTCAAAAATTGTATGGGCACCAGGAAGAAGGTAACGATACGGCTGCCGCCGCCTCGTGTCACGCGGAGCATCTCAAGCGCAGTAGCTGCCTCATTTGCTCGAGCCAGGCGCGCGGCTGATTTTCCCTCTAAGATTTTCCAGAGAGATAGTGATAGGTTTTACGGGACTGGAAAAGGGATGACAGTTAAAAGTTTCCTTTTCGGGTAGATCGGATGAAAGATCTCTACGGCTTAACATCCGGGCAGCTCTTTAGAGAATTCCACTGTCTGCTGACTGGGGCCGCTGCAAAGTGGTATTGGCAGTTGATGGAGGATGAAGAACACGACCAGGAATTTGGGATCCATTCGCTCAAAGTAGAAATGAAACGGGCGTTTTCGACCTCAAATAATGATTATGTGACTTTAAAGGAAATAATGGAACGTAGGCAGGCTCCCGAACATGGCATAATATGGCTCCAAGCCAATCGCGGAATGACAAGCGCTCCGAAGGGCACAAGAAATGTTTCTGAGATAGCAGTCCCAGCTCTTCTGATCCCCATCAATCGAACTCCTCAGCATTTGCAAGATGGACTGATTCACCCTTTCAGAAGCATTTGCATGCGGAGAGTAAAACCCAGTCCTCACGTGCCGAATTTCATATCTGTTGAGTAACTCTGCAAAGGTTTAAGAAACAAACTGCTTGCCGTTATCAGAGTGTATGAATTCGGGCACTCCGAATTGATGGAAAACTTGTGTTTCCAAGAACCGTACTACCTCGGCTGACACTGCCTTTCGCATTGGTTGCAACCAGACGAACTTTGTGAAGTGGTCCAGACACACAAATACAACAGTATTCCCCCCTCTAGTCCTCGGGTATGGACCCATGAAGTCTATATAGAGTCTTTGAACTGGCCGATCAGTGATCATCTGCTGCCCCATCGGGTTGAGGATTTGCTAATTTTACACACCTCGCAGTTTTTTACCACCTGCTTCACCATAGCGAGCCAGTAGTAATAACGGCGCAGTCTTGCCATGGTTTTGTGTTTACCTCCATGTCCAGCAGAAGAAGCATAATGCGATTTCCAAACCAAATCAGTACGAAGTTCTTCCGGCACCCATAGCTTCCACGCTCGATCGTCTTCTATCGCATCCCCAGTTCGAAACCCAGTTCGCTTATAGACAACCGACCGGACAAGTCCTTTTGACCCATAAGCCACTTCAGACTCGCATGGTCAGTGATGAATTTAAACGACATCCCCTCCACTTACGCCCTTAATTTGTAAATACTTAGGATGGCGGCGTAACACTCAAGCTCAGTGATACTATAGTTTCGCTGGGCCTTGTTAAGCTTGTCTGACATATAGGCTATCGGATGTTCTCCTCCGTCCTCCGCCAGCTGGTACAGAACTCCCCCTACCCCTGTTGTTGATGCATCACACTGCATCACAAAAGGCTTCTTGAAACCGGCGGTGGACAATACTGGGGCGGACATCATGCTCAGCTTCAGTGCATTAAAAGCTTTCAGGCCCTCTTTTCCCAACCCAAAACAATTTAGCCGATCCTTCTTCAGACAATCATGGAGTGGCGCGGCGGTCACCGCATAGTTGACTATGAATCTCCGATATTACCCAGTCATGCCTAGAAACCTGCGCAGTTGTTTGGCACTCGTTGGTTCTGGAAACTGTTGTATGCTCTGAATTTTGGCTTTGTCTGTTTTGATACAACCCCCTCCCACCACATTTCCCAGGTACCTGGCTTGGCTATAGCAGAACTAGCTCTTATCCACTTTAATGGTTAGCTTTGCTTTTGTTAGACAATCACTCACTTGCCTAAGCATCTCCAGGTGTTTAGTAAATGTCGGAGAACAAACCAACAAGTCGTCTAAGTAGACAAAGACATTCTGTCGGAGTCGCGCTGGGATAACTTTGTCCATTAGCCGACACATGCGTTGCGCCGCGTTACACAGCCCGAAAGGCATATATGTAAACTGGTACAAAGGTCTGCCTGGAACGGCGAAGGCGGTCTTCTCCCGACTCTTTTTTCCAAGGGAATCTGTCAGAACGCGTCTTTTAAGTCTATAGCGGATATGAAATGAGTGTTTAGTAACCGGCTCAGGATTCCTTCAATGTGGGGCATCGGATAGGCGTCCTTGGTGGTCCGTTCGTTGACTTTCCGAGCGTCCAGGCACATTCGTGACTTAGGACCTTTCACCACCAGCGTCACTGGTGAGCTCCAGCTGCTGTTGCTTTCTTCTATGACTCCCATCTCCAGCATCCTATCTAGTTCCGCGAACAAAAATGCCTCTTTGGCTGGAGAAATCGGGTAGTGTCTCTGCTTAATGGGGATGTCTTCATTGGCAACTACAATAACATGTTCCTCCAAGTCTGTCTTCCCTATTCCGCGCGTGGAGCAGGATGGAAACATGTCCTTCAGACAACATGTGCGGGGTACAAGCAGTTTCTTGCAAAGTAGCTTCTTCAGGTGGGCCAACTCGCACAACTTTGCCCCTCCTGTGTCCCCAAAATTCCCGACGAAAGAACTCCTTCGGCTAACAAATTCTAACCCAAACGTCTTCCAAAACACAATTCCGAAGTAGAATGATTGCTGTAGGGAGGGAACTATCAAGAATTCCATATCTTTCACGACACCTTCCCACAGTACTGGTAGAGAAATGGTACCGATTACCTGGTTTTCGCCTCCATTGGCGGTGCACACCCGCAATCCCCGACTTCTCTGAATCAAGTGTGTGCGTCTTTCCAGAAACTTTTCTGTCCCCCGGCCTATACAACTCACTGCTGCCCCAGAATCTAATAATGCCGTTATCTCCCCGCCATCTACCTTGGTTTTCGCGAAGACTCTATTGTCACTAGTTTTGTTAACGACTGCGGCGATGCCTTTCCTTTGAGCCTCTCGGGCCCTTGCTGATTTCAGGTGTAGTTTCTGAAGTTTTCTTTGACTTCGGGTTGCATAACTAATCTGTTCCACTTTCCCCTCTCCATTAAAAATCCGCTCCAATTTCCTTTGGTGTAGGCTCTTTAAAGGGCATATATGCTCCGGGAGCGGGTTACCAAGTTGTTGGGTTACTGTCTCGTGGCGGGCCGGGTCTGCCCAGGGTTCCCCGGGTCCCCTGGCAGCCTGGGAGTTAACAACGACGAATCCAGGGAGTGGTATGAATCATTCTTTCCACAGGAGAAACATTAAGTCTCATGAAAGGCTGACATACATTTGCCATCCCAATGGTCTGGACTCTGCTTTCGGTAAAAATCCCCTGGCCTTCCGCATGTAAAGCATAGATAAAGGTGAAAGGGTGACGAGCAGAACTGTCCTGGTGCCTGGTTCTTGGACATATGAGAGCTTTTGTCTCCCTTCGGCGTGAAAAGTGACTGACCTCGTTTTTGGACCCCATTGGGCGCCCCTCCTACGCTGTATCTTTTGTAATGCCTCGATAGGAGGGTCTACGTCCTCTGAGCCGTCTTCTTGCCCCTCGAAAACCTTATTGACGTGACGCTGTCTTGCCCGGCTTTCCCTGAGCCATTTCAGTTTTTTGAACATGTTCAAATGGTTAAAGTATGCTTCAAGTTATCATCAAATTTAGAATTTCTTTTAGTATTAAAGATACATGCAACCTTGGTGTTATCGCACTTAGAGGTTATAATCGCTATACAGCAGAGATGGGCGCGTCGCGACGTTCACAATGCACACGAGGCAGCGCTGCCTCGTGCATTGTGAACGTCGCGACGCGCCCATCTCTGCTATACAGAGTTATCGGCGAAATTGGCGCACTTTTAATGTGTAACTTGTAGCAAAAAGCCTAAAGAAGTATATAAGAAAAAATTTCGCGATATTTGGGTAAAGCAGCCAGATTTTGAAAAATGGCTGTGTCGGGATCGGAAGGACCCTGACAAGGCCTTTTGTAAATACTGCAAATGCAGTATTATATACAAAATCGACCTCTTGCGTGCTCATATGGTTACTAAGAAGCACGAAAACAACGCAAAACCCTATGCTCAGACCAACAAAATTACTTTTAAGTCTGTGGAGTCTAATGAAGCTCGTCGGCAAGAAGCGGCATTAGCTATGTTTATTGCTCAACATGCCCTAACTAACACAGTTGGGCATTTAAGCGATTTATGCCGCAATTATTTTGGTGCAGCTGAGATGAAGCTGCAGTGAACAAAGTGTACGAATTTGTTCAAAAATGTGTTGGCGGTGCATTTTAACGAGGAACTCAGAAGTGACATTGGCAATGAAAAATATAGTCTGTTAATAGACGAGTCAACGGATATAAGTATATCCAAAATACTTGGTAAGACTAATAGAATATTTATTAGAATATGTTATTGATTTATTTTTATATTTTTAGGTGTAGCTATAAATTATTATAGCACATAGCGCTTGAAAATAAGATCAACATTCCTGACACTAAGTTGTTGTTCCTTGAAAAAGGAGAAGCTCAAAGCATTGCAAGCACTTTGTTAAAAGAATTGGAAAATTTGCAACTTCCCATCGACAACTTAATTGGAATTGGTACAGACAACGCAAATGTTATGGTGGGTAAATATAACAGGGTATTTGTCGAGCTGAAGAAGGTCGTCCCGTCCTTGATTTTGATGAAGTGTGTATGCCATTCCGTGCAATCGGCGGTTAATGCTGCTTGTAAGCAGGCTTTGCCACAATCACTAGAATTTATAGTAAGTGAAACATACGGATGGTTTAGCAAAAGCCCGAGTCGACAAATAATGTACAAAAAATTGTATCAGGCTATAAATAATGACGAGGTAGAGTGATCGGTATTGTAATATATATATACATGTTCTAACATATTTAACAATTAAACTAATTATTTATTGTCTGAGCTTTGTACTAGCTACCAACTAAAACGTTTGATGTTGCATTGTGTTCGTCAAATGGAAAATACCTATATTAACTTCTAATGTAGTAATAAATTGATTGCTAAGTATTAAAAATGAAAAATATATATTTAATATTATTTTTAAGGCTCCTCTCAAGATTACCCGAGTAAGCGATACAAGGTGGATATCAATAGAGCATGCTGTCAGTCGCATTTTAAATCAGTGGCTAGAACTAGAGCTTCACTTCAATACGGCTGCATTAAATGAAAAATGCCATAAAGCGACAATTCTAAGCGATTTGTTTACCGACGCAAACTTCCGTTATCTGACGTTTTGAAAACCAATACTGGAAGTTATGCAACGTGTAAACAAAAACTTTCAGTCGCAAAACTCCAACCCAAACAAAATTGCTGGCTGACTTGATGTTCGCGTTAGATTTTCTGAAAACCAAAGTAGTACCGAATGGCGTCGATGTTAATATTATTACTGACGATGTTGAGCCCTTCATAAATCGGACTCTTTTCTTGGGATACGAGTTTGAAACTAATTTAAATAGTTTAAAAGCCAAAATTAATGACACCACCGAAGGTGCAATTCGTCATCATTGTACTGATTTTATTATTGACTTAATAAATCAGTTAAAACAAAGATGAAAGCGCTTTAATAAGATCTATCACTTAACATGAAGTTAAATTATATCTCCATTTATTTTCAGACTTCCCGACAACATTTCAACTTTACAGAAAATAGACACTTTTTCTGTTGAAAATGTATTGCGACAAAAAAAGGAGCCAATAACTTCAATTTTGCAGCTTTTTAAAATGCCATCATATTCTATAGAAACTATTGTTTCCTAATATAATATGGTCCATTTTACTGAATGGACAAACACCGATAGCACTATCGAATTTTGGAGTGAGGTAAAAAAATACAAAGATTCGGCAGGAAATAATCCTTTTCAGGAATTGGCAACATTTGCTATTAATCTGATGTCATTGCCGTGGTCAAATGCAGAGGTGGAACGCGTATTTAGCCAAGTAAACTTGGTTAAAACGAAGTTGCGAAACCGTATTCAATTAAAAACTCTGAATGCAATTTTAAGTATCAGGTAAGTAATTATTAAAATAGAATTATAAATTATTTCTATTTCCCATTTGGTTTTTTAGGTTTGGTCTACGACGGCAAGATGCCTGTTGCCATAATTATCAAATACCGGAAAAGTATCTAAAATTGATTAAGTCAAACGAATCCTATGATTCAGCAAATGTCGATGAAAATGAAAAATTTATTGACAATATAATTAGAGATTTTGATTGTAATGAGTATTAAATTATCTTCATAAAATGAACTAAAACTTTTTTGTCATGTTTTGTATCACTTTGTGGGAATTTTAGCATTTTTTTGTCATTTTTTTGGGAACAATCTGCCAGTTTTTTGCGCGCAGCTGCTGGCAACACTAACTCCGAGGGACAGGTTATATACAGAAAGAATTTTAAACAGAGTAATTTGGCAGAAGGATACAACGCCAATCTGGGTCCTAATAGAGTGAGGTGCATTATCTTGAAAAAGAAGGGCAACTCTCTCTACGAGCTGGGTAACAGTTCCGGGAAAAGTATAGGCGTATACCATGCCAAAGACCTATATGCAGTCTAGATTTGTAGTCATGGAGACTTTGAACACAAGCCGGTTAGACAATACCACCTTGCCGAACAACTCCATACACATTCCGGGGGCCGGCATTGTTGGAGCACAGCCAAAAAAAAAGGTTTTTTTTGTTGATTAAGTTTCTTATTCTCAGGGTATGGGCCGAACTCACACGTTCGGCGTAGTCCCAACTGAAAGTAATAAGCCCGGCTAGCTCAGTCAGTAGCGCATGAGACTCGTATGATCAGGGTTGTGGGTCGAGGCCACACGTTTGGCGTAGACTTTCTGAAAAGACCGTGCAAAAAATTTTAAGGGTCACAAGGCAATGTAGTGCTTTTCTCGAATTCGCTCCATGCTCTGACGCACTGGGTACAAATTTAAAAAAAAAAAAAAAAAAAAAAAGACTGGGAAAATAAAAGGGTATTCGATGGTCGACCCTCCCCAAAGGTAAGACCAATCTTTTTAAGAATGGAATAATATCAAGGCCACACATTTGTCTGACTTATCGCGGGAAATGTTTCTTGCACGGTTCCCACAATTTTTGGTAACGTCAGCAAAAATTTCAGCGAAGCCACTGGGACTGTCTCTGTAATCAGAGACTTCGCTGTTGCGTGAGATTTCCAAGTGCATATCCGCTGTTGCAGCGCAGCCAACGACCGCCGCTCTGATGGGTTGAAGGGAACCTATCCCACTTCCCAGGAGACAGTCAAAATCTGTAAAAAAAAAAAAGTAAAAGAGAACGGACGGGCAAACACGGGATCGCGTAAATAAGTGTAGTGCAAAGAAATGCCCCCTCGCCCACCAGTTCTTACAAATAAGAGAACGGACTGGCAAACACGGGATCGCGTCAACAAATGTGTAGTGCAAAGAGGTGCCCCCTCGTCCACCAGTTCTTATTGAGAAAAGAATTGAAAAAAATTGAGATTTAAATACCAATGGCTTCCTCAGATTTAATTCTATATTGTGTCAAAATTTCAAAACAATAGGATGAGTGATTACCAAGATAAAACGGTAAAACAAAACAACATTTTTTTGAAACTCTTTTAATTTCTGCGTCTTTTTCGGGCTCCGTGCAAAAAAGCCAATTCCAATTAAAAATTGCCAGTCCACCAAAAAAAAAAAATAACACAATTTTTGGTGCAAAAACACCAAGTTTGGCAACCGTGAGTGCAGATCCAAAGACGACCCCCCTCCCGACAGCAAGTAGAGGCAGACGAAGCAGCTTCATGTTTACAGTTAAGCGTCTTCATTTTGTTATTATTTAAGTCTTAACAAGCCTTCATACACCAATTTTAGATTTGGTTTTTTTTTTTTTTTTTAATTTTTTTATCATTGTTTCGTTTTTTTTCCTCAAATGGGAGGAAAAGAGTCGAAGTTGTCGGATAATACGGCTAATGTCGTAAATAGTGTTCAAGTTGTTGACCATACCGGACACCTAGAAGACTTGACGTTTTGGGTAGTCGTACTAGTAATTCTAGCTGCAGTGCAATTGGCACTGAAGCTAGACCTCCTTAATAAGCACTCCTTGAAACGGAGATATATAAATACAGGAGATCTCGAAAGGGCCTTTACCATTTCCGGCTTCTCTGTCCGCACTTAATTTCTTGTATTACATTTTTTTTATTGGTCTTGTACTTTTTTTACATTCAAACTATTTTTTTTTTGTTTGTGAAAAAAAAAAACAATAAAACCTTCCACGCACCTCAGCAACATTACTTAATTACATTACATTAATTAATTTCTATAACCTACTCTTTCCTTTCCTTTTTTTAGTATAGTAGTCCGTCTGATTTTTTTGTACGTTCATGTTCACGCATGAGCCCACAGAGCGTAGTCTCTCTTTGAGACTACGTAAGTCACAACTCGGGTTGTGGCGAGCATTCGGCTTCCCTTCTGGAACCGATGTAACTCTGTTCTTTTAAACTTGTTCTTCAATAAATCCAAATTTTGACTGTGAGCAAAAAAATAAGCATGTGTGCTTAATTGTTGGGTGGGAGGTGTTGGAAGGGGGAAAGGGTGGGTAAGTATGACCGGGGCGAGACTTAAGGTTATGACGGACTAATCAAACATTGACTAGGGGATCACACCGCCGGCCCTGGTGTAGTCCGAAGGCTATGCGAAAGCGTAGAAGGGGTGAGCATAGGCCACGTCTGCCGATCCCTTTTGGGATCAACCTATCGATCGGGTTGTGGCAGATCGGACAGACTGACGGACGATCACGGTAGTTTTTACGGGACGGAAATTTATTGCTATGCTCTTTAGGGAGATCATCCACTCAAAAGACCCCTCCCAATTACGGCGAGCTCATGCCGGGCTACCATCGTGCCGAAAGGTGAGTGAGGTTGGTCTCCAGGTCTCTAGGACCAAGAGCGGGACATAACATATTGAGTACAACGTTGGTTGTATTGTAGGACCAACCATCAATACATCATTTAATAACAACTGTGACGACGTTTGGCACGATGCGTCGAACACTACACGCACCTGTGTGGACGTGCTCTGTGGCCTTAACACGCATTGATGAGGTACATAATAATGCGGTTCTCTCGGGATATTACAATCGATTGGGGACATGTGGCCCAACGAAATGTATTCTTTCATAAAAGATATATACATTTCACGAACACTAGGTTGTTTTGCAAGCCTGCGCTCCAAAGCCAAATACCTTCTCTTTGCTGTGTCAAACGATGATCCGAGGCATTGAGGGCTTGCCTTAAAAGGCAGAACGACACTAAATCGACCCGAGGGTAGTCGTACAACATTGTTGACGAACGACTTCTCACAGAGCAGCTGCTTTGGCTTCAGATGCATTTGGAACGTGCTCCAACTCCCGGAATTTCCGAACTAATGTATCGAGTGGACAATTTTCTTGACTAATAGCAATCATTGAATTTGAATGAGGGGCTCTACTTTCTGAAGTTGTATAACGTCCCGATACCACCCATCCGAATACAGAATTCTGCAAAGCTAATGCTCCATCGCAACTCTTTACTTGCCCAAACTTCAAGAGATCAAAAATGAGCTCTGCTCCAATAAGCAGATCGACCATTTGGGGCTTGAAGAAAGCTGGATCGGCTAAAACCATATCATTTGGAATGTTAAACTCCTTAGTGGAAATGATTTTCTCCGGTTAATAGGAAGATATTGATTTGAGAATGCTCAACTCAGCATCAGATTTAAAAGTGTTGTCGCCAGACGCAATTAAAGTCTGGACTGTATGCTGCGTCGTTGAACTAATCTTTCCTTTAGCTAAGCTAAGCTAATTTTTTTTCGAACCTTTTCCAACTTAAAGTTTTGTCTAAATCATAAGTAATAAAATTCATTTGTGCTAAGTGGTAATTTCCCGATTGATCCATAATCTTAATCAAAGCAGCGGCTAAGACTACCTGATCGGACTCTACTGATTGTGCAGCATGATTCACAAATGACACCGATGCCGATGATGAATGTTAATTTGAATCGGTTGCTGATGGCTGTTGTGCCACGCTTGTTTGCGATACACCAACTGCATATTTGTTTAGTAATGTATGATGTGGTTTTGAGCATACCCTGCAGTGTGACGATCTACAAGTCGAGACAGCATGACCCTTTTTTAGGCAATTCAGGCATAGAGGAACAAATTTGAATCGATTTAAAAATGGTACGACAGCAAATGATGTGCATGTGTGAATAGAATGTTCATTTGAATTGCAAAACACACATTTCGAAGTTTGAGATTGATTCTGCTGAGTAACTGACAAAGAAGTCTTAGATCCCTTTTTCAATTGATTTTCTCGATCTGATTTTCGAGATTTATCTCTTCCCGTAGTTTCACTGGCTGATAGATATTGATATCGTTTGTTCAGCAAACTTTCGCAATCAGCCCAGAGAGGAATTTCGTTATGGTCCAATGACTCTTCCCATCTGAATCGTGTACCAGAATCAACTTTCGACATGACAAGATGAATAAGCATCGCGTGAGCTATATTCTTATCATCACCAATAGATAATAAAGATTCGTAAAAAGCAGTCACGATATCTAGCATAAAACGAAGAGACAATGCGGACGGAAGCGATATTGAAGGGATATCGAACAATTTTGCAATACTATTAAAATATTTCAGACAACTGTTCTCGTACACCCTTTTAAGAGCAGCTAAAGCCTTTGGGTAATTAGTTCTAAAACCTGGAACGCCTTAACCATACCTAGCGCTTCCTTGTGAAGGCAGGATAACAAATGAAAACTTAAACTTATAATAATAAAACTTTTGTACTCTGCATAATCTCCAGTAAATTTTGGCAACTTCATTTGAGGCAGTCGCTTTGCTTGCGAACCCGATGCAGATGTATTCATCATTGAAGTATTTCCATGCGCATGCGAACGACCACCAGCTGATATCAAGGTAGATTTTGCCTTGACGCACAAATTTTCTAATTCGGCACGAGGCGCTAAACAGAAATTTAATTTGTCTAACTCATCTTGAATTTTAAACATTGGAACACAATGTACTCATTTAATATTTCTAACCGCAGTAGCCGACTTTAAATTTTGTTTCACTGACTCATTAATCTGTTCGATGTCATGGATTATGCTTTCTCGTCGTTGAAGTAAATTAACTTCTTCATTCTCCGACTGAGATTGGGTCCTTCTTGGACCCATTGTTAAGCACTTCACATGTGTTCGACTAACTTGTAAATATTTTCGCAAAAAGGCACTGTGATATTGCACTTACAATAAAGTTCAGTTCACTGTAAGCAATTTGTATACATTTAAATTGGGCAATAGACAGCGACTCCAATGATCAGCTGCTAACAAATAAAAGCAATTATTTCCAAGCAAACAAAATGTTCAATGCGTAGCGATGAAGACGCAACAGCTGCACCAGCAGTCTCAAATATGTATGTTTCTGTTTCTGCCCACTCGGACTTTGGTAGCGAGCAAATAGCTAAGTTGACGACAGAGGCAGAATCGACTGTTTCTTAGCCGCCTATTTTATCGCTAGAACAATTCAAACCAACAGTTCTTAGAGAGCCGTAGCGACAGTGACGACAGCGATCAAAGCGAGCCGATTGTTTCGTTTCAGCTATTCCAGCGCACTAAGACAACGACGACGCATATGCGCCAACTGTTCCTCAGCCCAATTGTTTCAACACAAGAGAAACTGAAAGTAATTTTTATGTATGCTTAGAGTTTGGCGCGCATTTGGTATGTGACAGAGGCTGTATATATCTATGTGTATATGACTTCGTTTGCGCGCAACTGATCCAAATTAGCGGGATGTATGTATGAGCGGCTAAGCGGAGCCAATGTTTCAACTTACGGGATTTATGTTTGTAGTTATGTAGCGGCTAAGCAAAGCCAAACGAATATTTATTTGCATATATATGTATACTATACTACCCCGTCGCGCTACGGTGCGCCGCCATCAGTATAGCCTTTCTAATTTGTGTCCCCCGTAGAGCCCACAAAGCGAATCTTACATACATCAGCTTGAATTCTACGTCTTACTACTTTGTCCTTTCCCCGTAACGACTTTGCTGCTGGATTTTCCCTCCGATTCCCACCCACATCCTACCCACTTCCCCCGTGGGCTGCACCAAAAGAAGCCTGAAATGGCTTAACACCCCATAATCATACTTTCCAGCTATGATTATTATTATGAGTTTCCACACAATTTTGGGGGAGTTTGAATAAAATCGGATGAATATATCGTATAGCTGTCACATAACAAACTGCCAAGCTAATGATCAAAGTAGTGGCGCCATCTATTGCTGAGTTTGGGGAATAGGTTAGGTTAGGTTAGGTTGCAATGGTTGAAATGGGTGAGAATCCCATTTCATCACTTAGGCCAATGAAGGCCCGTTGTGTTACCATATAACCCTTTCTACGCTGCGATCGTAGAGGGAGGGTCTTTCCCGTTAAACCATTTAGAAAACATCACAAATTTGAGTAGAGAGGCTAGATCTATTTCAGAGATGTCTGACAGATCGTTTAGAAAGGGACGACCCAAAACTGTGAGTCGCCTTCTGCTAAGAGCTGGGCAATGACAGAAGAGGTGTTGTACACTCTCCTTCTCGTCCACTGAATTGCAGCTTCTACAGAAGTCATTGTGTCTGATGCCGAGCCTAGCGGCGTGTCTAACTATTAGGCAATGTCCAGTAAGGGCCCCTACTAGTAGGGAAATATGCAGTCTTTCTAGACGGAGTAACGCCCTAGATTTTTTAATACTAAGAGTAGGCCATGTAAGCCTAGATACTTCACATGTGTGTATTGTTTGCATTCGATTCATGGTTATTCGATGAGTAGTTTCCTTTGTTTGTAGCTTATAGGTCGCAAGAGGCACCCCTATGTTGCTCTTATCCGGTAAGAGCTGAGTGGTGGGGCCAAGTCTGGCGAGGTGGTCGGCCATCTCGTTGCCTTCAATGTTGCAGTGTCCAGGCACCCAAACGAGATTAATTTCGAAGTGCTGAGCCATCTCATTAAGAGATTTGCGGCACTCCGTAAGAGTTTTGGTATTGTTGATATAACCGTCAAGTGCTTTTAATGCAGCTTGACTATCTGAAAAAATTAGTACTTTACTTCCTTGGATTGCGAGGGCTCACAGAAGGTTGGTAGCCTCCTGGATAGCTACAACTCCTGCTTGGTAAACACTACAATGGTCAGGAAGCCGAAATGAAGTTTCGATCCCGAGCTCTAGACTGAAGACTCCTCCTCCTACCTGTCCATCCAGTTTTGGAGCCATCAGTGTAGAAATTTATGGCATTCGGTTTGCAGTGAGGTATTGAGTTCCAGTCCAGTCGACTCGGTATGGTGACTTTATACATGGTGGTAAACGTTATTGTTGGGATGCAGTAGTCAAGCGTTGGCGGTACCTCCACTTGATGCAGAAGTATAGAGGAGTGGCCAGAGTTACTATCTTTCCAGGTACCGCTTTCTCTCAGCCTGAGAGCGGCGTTACTGGCGATTTCTCTACCCAGAAGATCTAGAGGCATAAGGTGTAACATTATGTTAAGTGCATCTGTTGGGGTTGTACGCAATGCACCAGTCATGCATAATGCAGCACTACGTTGAACTTTGGTTATGGTTCTGAGGACGGAAGGTTTCCCCAGAACCGGCCACCATACGATGATTTCGTATAGTAGTATTGGACGTACTACGGCTGTGTACAGTCAGTGTACTATTTCAGGGGAAAATCCCTATTACGACCAATCGCACGTTTGCACGAGAAAAGTGCAGTATTAGCTTTTTTGATACGTTCAGTTATGTTTTCGTTCCAATATAATTTTTTGTCCAACACTACACCAAGGTATCTTGCAGAATCGCTAAATTTTAGGTGTGTGTTGTTTAGTCGTGGGGGTGTTAAATTTGGTATCTTATACTTGCGGGTAAAGAGAAAGAGTTCAGTTTTGGTTGGATTGACTCCAAGACCACTTTGTGTCGTCCAATTTGAAAGTGTTGAGAGTGCATCCTCCATCAGGTTGCAGAGAGTGTGGGGAAATTTGCCTTTTGTGATTATGGCAACGTCATCCGCGTACGCTATCACCGTGTGTCCTCGCAATTCCATTAGTCGCAGCAATTCGTTGACTGTTACCACCCACAGGAATGGCGAAAGAACACATCCTTGAGGAGTGCCTCTACTTACATATCTTCGTGCGCAGGCATCTCCTAGTTGCGAGTTAACCACCCTGCTTGTAAGCATGAGTCGGATGAACTCCACCAGGGGTGCCTCCACATTTAGATTTGTCAAGGCAGAGGTGATAGCGTTGGGGAGAACATTGTTAAAGGCACCCACGATGTCGAGGAATGCCGTAAGCGCATATTCTTTTGCCTCGAGTGACTTCTCAACTTTCGAGACAAGAGAGTGGAGTGCTGTTTATGTTGACCTTCCCTTGCGGTATGCGTGCTGCGCTGGGGACAGAGTGGATGGGTCTTTTGTCTGCCTTAGATGGGCATATAGTAGTCTCTCCAGTGTTTTGAGGAGAAAAGATGACAGGCTGATCGGCCTGAAGTCATTTAGTCTGACATGCGAGGCTTTTCCTGCCTTTGGTATGAAAACCACTTTTATATCTTTCCACAGTGTGGGTATGCGAGGCTTTTCCTGCCTTTGGTATGAAAACCACTTTTATATCTTTCCACAGTGTGGGTATATACTGTAATCGAAGGCAGCAGACAAAGATTGTCTGAAGCCATGCAATTATTTGTGGGAGTGATTGTTGAAGCTGAGCGGGAAAGATTCTATCTGGCCCGGGTGATTTGTAGGGCTGAAAAGTGTTCACAGCCCACTTAATTCGATGTTCAGTTACTATATCACTTATGTGACTTAGCGTGTCACCTCTAGGTGCCTCTATGGGCTCCCAAGATGTTGAACAGCCAGGAAAATGTGCTTCCAGAAGTAAATTGAGGGATTTAGAGGTGGAGTCAGCCCAAGTTCCATCAGGATATTGTAGGAGTCCCGGAGGGGTTGGTGAACTCGCTAAAATTTTTCTAAGTCTTGATGCTTCGGAGGTCGATTCAATACTGGTACAGAAATTTGCCCACGAGCGTCGTTTGGCTTTCCGCATTGTACTTTTATAGTCTCGTAACTTGGCTTTATACATCTCCCAGGATGAATCCAGGTTAGTGTTCTTAGCTGAGTTGAATGTCTTTCTACACTCTTTCCTTAGTATCTCCAGGTCTTTAGACCACCAGGGGGGCTTATGGTGAATTTTGTATTTAATATGTGGGCATGATTTGTCAAGTGCCTTAGTGCATGTCGTTGTAAATATGTGGACTATTTCATCTAGTTGTTCCGCATTCACAGGTGTGAATTGCGGAGCTGCATCTAGATTTTTCACTATAAGTCTCTTATACTGTTTCCAGTTCGTTTTTTTTAAGTTTTGTTTTTTTTTAGGTTCGGGGCATGACTCTATTGGCCTTAGCTCAATATATCTATGATCTGAGAAGGAGTGGTCTGATAGAACTCTCCATGAAATAATAAATTCTATTAGAAACTCTGAAATGAGGGTGATATGTAGTACCTCCCTCCGAGTTCTAGTGACGAAAGTTGGGTCATTACCTTTATTGCAGATAATAAGATTCGTACTTAAAAGATAATCGTAGAGTAACTCACCACGATCGTAAGTGTCCGTGCTGGACCATTCTGTATGGTGTGCATTAGCGTCTCCACCCAGTATTAGTCTGGTTCTGCTGCCTTGACTGTTGTGCACCAGGTCTTCAAATAGTCGGGATGGTATTGGCTCCGTTGTATCATGAGCCAAATAGAAGGAAGTCAACCTGTAGGTGGTGCTCCCCAATTCAAGGTTGACTGTTGTGATGTCTCCATCACTGAATTGGGGAAGTAAAAATGCGTTAAGAGTTTGTTTTACTAGTATACATGTACTCGGCTTACCCTTACCCCGAATGTGGTACAAGTTGTATTTTGGCGTCCTCAAGCCACAGATCCTGTCACCAGTGATCCAAGGCTCTTGGACTAAAACAATGTCTGCTTCACCTTTTGCTAGGCGAAGCAGAAGTGCAGCGGAAGCTGCTTTACTGTGATGCAGATTTATTTGAAGGATCTGCATCATCAGAAAGTATCTCCTCTGCCGTTAGGGTAGCATCGCCTTCTGCATCATCATTTCTTTCATCGTGCAAAAGCTCATGCTTGGTGTAGAGTCTCCCTAGACTCGTGCCATAGTCTGACCCTGACGATATGTAGCCTCCCGACTCCTCTAGGGAAGGTGGATCGTCAGTTTCCATATCGTCATCGCTTGGCTCTTCTGCCTCTACGCTCGCTGCTAGGTTAGCTAGCGCCGTCATATCTGTCTTATAGACAGTCATTTTCACTTTTTTAAAAGCGTAATCCAAAAGTCCTTTGGTTTTAGCCAGGTGCTCCACTGTCTCATTGTTAATCTGGAAGATTACGTGGATATTCGCATTGCTGGACTCCTCCACTTTCATAACCTTCCAGTTCGCTGTTGGTACATGCGGATTAAACATAGACATCATTTCGAGTATGTCCGATGGGTCGCTTGGCCAAACTCGCGCTCTAGGGCAAGAGGGGATGTCTTTGGCATCAACTGCCCTAAGTTGAGCACCTGGGTACACTTCCCCCACCTTTCCGATCGCGGCTTTGTACAGCTCCGCTGACCTTTCATCATCGCACGCGATTAGCTTCACGTTTCCTTGAAACCATCCCGCGTTATTGCATATAGGCGGTGGGCCAGGGTTCGCTTTTAGCACCTCCATGGCAACACCTCCCAGCTCGGCCTCTACCCATTTCCATTGGTGGAGAGGAATTTTACCATCATTCCTGCTGGCATCGATGACACCCAGGATCTTTTTTCCTTTTGCCACTTAAGCAAAGGATATTGAGAGCGGGGCGCCATGTGTTTTTGGTCTTTTGGGGGCCTCAGTTTGGGTTTCCTCCAAGGATCTATCCCGCTTAGCGCTGGTAGCTTTCTTCGCGGGATTGACATAATCTAGTCGGAAGTCAGGAACGATGGTTTTTGCCCAACTCAGATCCTGCTGGATTTTTTCGAAGTCTTCCTTTGAGGCTTGACTCTCGCTTATTGGGGACACCGCGTTCCTCTTTAGGATTCTGATTGCCGTACGTCTGTCGCTTGCGGCAGCCTTTGATGGTTCTGGTCTGCCAAACTCTGCCGACCTACTACTCACGATAGGAGCCGTGCCTCCTCTCTTCACAGTTGATCTGACAGTCGCTAGTGGCTGACTGTTAGTCTTGGCACTGCTTAAGGGCAAGGCAAGTCCCTCGTTTGTAGTGTGGGCCTTACTGGACCCCCTTGCTCGGTTGGTCACAGTAGCAGGTTTGTTAGTCGAGCTCAATTGTGATGTAGCTCTAGCTTTTTGGGAGTCCATAGTACTTCCAGGTTTTTTAAGAGGAGCTGCAGGCTCCCTAGAGGCCGTACCATTCATCTGGTGCAACAAATAATTGAAATTAATGTAAATATTAATTTAATTATTTTTGCCCCAATCTACCGCAACTAGCCGGAAAAAGGCTAGAAGTGATAGTTAGATGGACAGCACTGACACCCCTACACAACACTGACACCAGACGTTTGTTGTTGTTGTTGTAAATTTACAAAATGTAAACAAATGTAATTTTACAATGAACAAGACACGTTTGGCAATTTGTCGAAGCACAATATTCACAACACCGCACTTCACTGCAAGATATCGAGGATATCAACCCAGCCCAGCCGGGATTTGTCCACACAGCAGTAGCTGCACTCAGCAACAGGTTGCCGGCAACCTCCGATACGCCAAAGCTGCAGTTTGGCCAGGAAAAATTGAACGTGTATAAATGTATATACCGTGAAACACTGATCATCCACGCTTGGTAAAGAACACTCGCGAACTTATCCAGGGACTTGCCACACTTGATACTGCTTTTTTAACGTTTGTTAAGATGTTTTTATTTATTGTTTTTTAATATTTGGTACGGAGCGGCGCAGGAAACGCGTGTAGCTTGAGCCAGGGTTGTCGAGTTAGTTTGGGGAATAACTAAGCTAATATTGTACAACGCTAAAATTAAATTTTGGAATGAAAATCATTTAAAATGAAAATAAAATAATTTATATAAATTATACAAGCTGCAAGGGTATATAAACTTCGGTCGAGCCGAAGTTAGCTTTCCTCTATTATACCCTTGCAAAGAGTATTGTAATTTTGCCTAAAAGTTTGCAACGCATAGAAATATTCATTTCCGACCCCATAAACTAAATATATTCTCATCGGGGACAAACGTTCCAAGGAGGACTCCTTGCCTCCAAGAGGACAGCCTGGAGGCCTGGACGACCCTAGTCGTCGAGGTCCCTCTGGCTCTCGGACCAAGTGGTACCTGAGATACCTCCGGAATGGTCACAAACCGGAGGCAGCCCTCCGGATGGCAAAGGAGCCAAGAACTGGGGCAACAGCGGCGCAGCCACGCACCCCTGCCCCAAAGAGAAGTAGCACCCACATCACGCCGCCAACGGCTACGCCGAAGCGTCAGTGCACAGCCGTGACGTCGAAAGACATAACGGCTAGCACCTCCTCATAGGCAGCAGCCCCCGAGGAACATCAAGACTGCGTGCCCAGCACGTCCAGGGCCGCAGCAGAGGCAGCTGCAAATGGCAGTGATGTAAGGGCAGAGAATCCCCCCTTAGTGCACATTCCACCCCAAGCAACGTATGCAGACGTTGCAAAAAAGGTGAGAGTAGCGGTGGTACCTGGGGAATACCCTCAGGTCAACCTCAGTCAAGAGGAGCTATCTGCACTTGAGGATGCGATATTAGAAGAAGTCTTCCTGGCATGTTGGAGTACCCCTTCTAGGTAAAATAGGAGAGAAAATGGGATCCCCTCGCCCCATTACATTACCAACTTCCTCCCAAGGAGTGCCGCGAAAGCGGATGAGTGGGTCCTCACAATGCTGAGGAACCAAAACAGCGTCGTGACTGACACATGGCGGGTCATGTTCACGAAAGGACCAAGAAGGCGGAGCCCTCATGGCTATCGGTATCGACAAAGTCTCGATGCAGACCATCGTCTCGATGGGTCACCAGCTCAACTTTAGATACGTACGTAGATCCCCGTACATGGTCTCAAGAAGGCCGCGAAGATGGCTGGACAGACCCATCAACAAGAGACGGAGGCAGGACGCCCCGCCGAAGCGGAAAGTAGCGAATCTCCTGGAGAGGAACACCTCACAGATATGGAGGATGTCGCTGAGGACGAGGAGCTCGACGGGGAATCCCCCGTAGAGGACATGGAGGTAGTGGAGGAGGCAGACGAACCCATGTCCTCACAAGAGCTCGCCTCAGAGCTCGCAGTCCAAGAGGACGAAGACATCACACTGGTGTTCGGAGGCGGTGGGAGCAGTTCTGGCTCCCCGCCAGATAGAGCGAATCAAGTAGCGCAATGATGACTTCCCCCTCAGTCATCATAAGCACCAAGCTAGTCCAGGTGAACGTTCACCACGCAAAGGCGGCCTCGGCTGTCTTGGCGAGAACGTTCACCCGACAACACCTAGGACTAGCTCTAATACAGGAACCCTGGTGCAATGAGGGAATAAAGTAGAGGTGACAAACCATCGATGGTTTGAAAAATCGATTATTTCGATTTTCCCCCTGAAAAAATCGATTATAATCGATTTTTCCAAGCAAAATTTTCAAATGCAAGGTTGGAACACCATTTTCGCTTGTATTTTGAATATAAGCAAATTTGTATTTTTAAATTTAAATAAACTTTAATATTCATTATATTAATATAATTAACAAACAAACATAAAATATATTAACAACAGTTAATTTTACCGCTTCAGTGTGTTTTTATACTCTGTACCGAAGGTACATAGAGTATATTAAGTTTGTGCAAAAGTATGTAACAGGGAGAAGGAATCATTTCCGACCCTATAAAGTATATATATTCTTGATCAGCATCAACAGCCGAGTCGATATAGCCATGTCCATGTGTGAACGATACTCAAGTTAAGAGCAAAAAACGGTCAGTTAACACCCCCCACCCACCCCACCCATAACCTAAGCATTGCGTTCAGCAGAAGCAATCTTAGTGAGAGAGAGAGAGAGAGAGACTTAGAGAGCGCACTGCGTTGTGTGTTAACTGGCCGTTTGACTCGTGACCAAATGCGAGCTGCGACATTAAGGGTGCAGAGTATGTTATAGTCGGGCTTGACCGACTTTCTTTCTTGTTTTTAGGATATGAGATCCTTGACCTTATAAATTCATATTTTTGTTGAGAAACATCAACATATTAACTATTTTTGGTTTTAGCCGGCATCTTCGATCCGAAATAATTTGGCCAGCTTTGCTAAAGGCGTTTTCTTTTCTAAAAGAAATGCAAATTAAAGTTTAAATCCACTTAAAGTATGCACCAATATTATAGACTCTTACCTTCTGCTTCTGTCGCGCGAAAAAGTGCTAGAGAAGGAAAAAACTGATAGGTATGACACAAAAAGGGGGAAAATCGATTGTGTCCCAAAAATAATCGATGTTCACAGAAACCCGAAAAATCGATTATAATCGATGGTTCCATCGATTGTTTTACACCTCTAGAATAAAGGGCCTGTACACAAGAGAATCCACGGCAATTTGGGACCAAAGGCATGTCTTCCCCAGAGCCTGTATAATAATAAGAAAGAATATTAAATATACTTCTATCCTTTCAGAATTCCTCTCCAGAGATTGCGTCGCGATAGCGACCACCGAGGCGAAGCAGGGAAAGACCACGGTCATAGCCTCTGCCTACTTCGCTGGAGACCGAACATGTCCCCCACAAGAGGTGTCGGCCCTGGCAGAACATTGCAGGAGCAAAAGCCTGCCGCTTGTAGTCGGATGTGACGCAAACGCCCACCATGTCGCATGGGGAAGCTCCGATGTGAACGTTCGAGGTGAGTGCTTATTAGAATTCGTCTCCAGGCTTGACCTGGATATATGTAATGGTGGATCCGTCCCAACATTTGTAACTAGAGTAAGGGAGGGTACGTTGACCTCACCTTCTGCAACAGGTCGCTAAAACCCTCTATAAAGGACAGGCAGGTCTCATTAGAGGAATCTATGTCCGACCACAGAATGATCCAATTCAGATTGGAATCTAGCATACAGCAAAGTATCCCAAATAGGAACCCCCGAAAAACAAATTGGGGAGGCTTCTACTCCACGTTAGGAAACAATATACCTAGGATTCGGACTCCGAAACGCACCCTAGAACTAGAAAGTGCAGTAAACGAATTAAACAAAAGTATAATCGATGCCCATGAAGAGAATTGCCCTCTTAGCAAATCGAGAAAAGAAAATGATGCTCCCTGGTGGAACAGCACCCTGGGGGCACTCAGAAAGAAGACCCGAATTCTTTTCAATAAAGCCAAAAGAACCGCGGACTGGAATAAATACAAGCAAACCCTGACGCTATACAATAGCGAAATCAGGAAAGCCAACAGAAAGAATTATAGGAAATTCTGCGAGTCCATTGAGGACACAAAAGAAGGAGCTAGGTTACATAGAGTCTTGTCCAGGAAAAGCCTTGACGGCAACATCTCGCTCAAAAAAGCTAGCAATGCATACACAGAGAGCAACGAGGAGAGAGTACGTCTCTTGTTAGACACTCACTTTCCGGGAAACATCCCGATGGAAGAACGAGACAGACAAGAGATCTATTATCACCCACGTGGGTCTGACTGGGCAGAAGCCAAGAAAATTGTTTCCGCAGGGAGCCTTGAGTGGGCAATTAGAACATTCCAGCCCTTCAAATCCCCCGGGACGGATAGCATTTATCCAGCATTCCTGCAAGAAGGGAAGGACACACTCCTACCATTCCTCAGGAAAATCATGACAAGCAGTCTTGCTACTGGGTACATCCCACACGCTTGGCGCAGAGCAAGGGTAGTCTTCATCCCCAAGGCAGGGAAGCAGGATATAACTAACCCCAAGTCTTTCAGACCCATCAGCTTGACATCGTTTTTACTGAAAACGATAAAAAAGCTGGTGGACAACAGTATACGCAATACGCTGTTAAAGGAGGCACCCCTCCAGCCAACACAGCACGCGTACAGAGCAGGCCGATCAACAGACACGGCACTGTATCAGCTCGGGAAGATGCTCGAGAAAACAATAGAAGATAAGGAAGTCGCTCTGTGCGCCTTCCTAGATATTGAGGGAGCATTGAACAACACATCCCATAGTGCTGTCAAGAATGCTCTAATCAGAAGAGGAATAAACTCCACAATAGGCAGATGGATAGACTCACTTCTACGATGCAGAGAAGCCTCTGTAGTGGAAGGTGGAAAATCCATCACAGTAACCACAACTAGAGGATGCCCTCAGGGAGGAGTACTCTCCCCACTGTTGTGGAGCACACTTGTGGATGAACTCTTAGAAAGACTCGCGTCCCAGGGCATAACATGCCAGGGATACGCAGATGACATCGTTATCCTTGCAACAGGAAAGTACGAAGAAACCTTATGTGACATAGTCCAACTAGAAGATATAAACTTAGTAGAATGAGGCCAATTGCCAATTGAATGAGGCAATAGAGAAATTGCTATCCTTTCGGATAGCCAAACAGCGCTCAATGCGCTCAGCAACAACAAGTTCACCTCTAAGCTAGTCTTAGAGACAAAGAACATATTGGACCAAATAGGTAGCAGGAACAACCTGTCCCTACGCTGGATACCGGGACACAAAAACATCCCCGGAAACGAAATGGCTGACGAACTGGCACGCAAGGGTGCAGCCACTGCAATGGTAGGACCAGAACCCTACTGTGGCATAGGCCAACACACCATTAGGGAGCTCCTTAGAAAGGAAGAGAATACGCTTAGAACAGCCTCCTGGGTAAACACCAGGGGCATGAGACAAGCGAAAGCATTAATGGTGGACCACAACCTGAAAAGGTTCCAGAAATTAATTCAACAAGGAAAGAATGCCCTCAGGATCCTGACAGGGCTCTACACGGGCCACTGTAGGCTGCGGGGTCACCTGTACAAGCTGGGAATAGCAAACACCCCACTATGTAGATACTGTGAAGAGAAGGAGGAATCCTCAGAACATTTACTAGCCCACTGCGATGCTCTAGCGAGGCGCAGATTCAGTAGATTTGGGGAACACAGCTTACCCCCCAACAATATAAGTAACCTTGAACCCACGAAAATCCTGACATTCGTACAGGAGATAGGGCTGCTAGGAGAGTTGTAAACTTAGTATGGGGGCACAATAGATCAGTATTGGTCGCAGTGCGCTATTTCCCCGACAACAAACTAGGGTCGGAGAAGCTTCCTTCTGGCTGTTACATACAATAGCACAACTTCATGATCCCCTTTTCCCATTTGTAATGGGAACAGGGTATAAACAACATTTGCAAGGGTATAAAAACCTTTTTGAAATCAGATGTTTATCTGTCGGGAAATGGGTTTTAGTTCGAAAAATTTTTGATTTTTATGTAAGCGTTCTTAATTCTGACATTTCAAAAACAGCTTTTGCAAGGGTATTAAAACTTCGGAATAGACGAAGTTAGCTTGGCCGTCTCGTTTTTATGCCAGTTACTCATGGGAATACTAAAGTCGTGCAAATATATTTAACAGGCAGAAGGAATCATTTCCGACGATATAAAGTATATATATATAAAGTATTCCTGATCAGCATCAACAGCCGAGTCGATATAGCCATGTCCGTCTGTCCGTCCGTCCGTCTGTCTGTATGAACACCTAAATCTCAGAGACTAGAAGAGCTAAAGCAACCAAATTTGAAATGTACACTCCTCTTGTCTGCACGCAGATCAAGTTTGTTTCAATTTTTTTCCCCACAATAAAAAATGTTAAATAACTTCCACAATAAGATATCGATCTCAAATTTAAAACTTACATTTATATTCGCAATATCTATAAGCCCTGAAATTTTTATAAAGATCGGATAAAAAATACCCGAAATAAAAAATGTTGCATACTTTTAGGCTGTCCGCCCTCAGGAACTCAGGACGGCTATCAAACATTTCTCTCCATAAGTAACGGAACGGACCGGATCGGATGACTATATCATATAGCTGCCATAGAAACCTTCGGTCGAAAAACGGGTCTTAGTGAGAAAATCTTTTTTGCTTTCAATGTTAGTGTCCTTAAACTCGGCCATTATTAATATTATATGCTTTCAAACAGATTTGCAAATTATGGTCAAGATCGGTCGAATATGGGTCTTAGTAAAAAAATTTTTTTTGTTTTAATCAGGGTAGCAAACCGGTTTTGAACCGAACCGGTTCGAGCCCGGAGTTTCGGCTTTTTTTTACTGTGAACCAAACCCTGAACCGAACCACGGGGACGAAAATAGTTGAGACCGTTCCGAACCCAAGCTTTTGGTTCGGTAAAAAAAAAAAAATTATTGACATTAAACTTATTTGGGTACGCTTGCATGTACGCCACAACAGAGTCGACAATTAGAAATATAACAATACTGAAAGTCGGTCAAACCCGACTATGAAATACATACTTTGCTCTTACTTCCAGTCAAACATATTAATTTGTAATATACAAATTCAATGTAAAGAGAAACCCGATTTTTGTTTGTTTGTGTGAGTGTGCGTGTGGTCATTGCTGTCTCAAGCACACGCGTGCGAGCGCTCAGGCAACATTGTTGTTGCTTTTTAATTTGCCAGAGACATAGGAGAGAGAGAAGAGTCACATATGATGTTGTTGTTGCAGGTCTGCACGCGCCAACAACAAAACCTTCGTTCGGAAAGAAAGAGAGGAAAGCACGCATATGAAACTGTTTTTGTTTTGTATAATGCCGTGTTTTTATATGGCCGCGTTTTTCGTATGCGCGCGGGCTATTTGTTGTTTTTGTGCACAATTCCAAGCGAGTTAATCTGCGACGCATATTATTATGAGACTGACTGGCGCCAATTGCCGAAAAAAAATCTCGAAGCAAGGGTTTGCCCACCACTGATCTAAAGCGCCGAACACAAATTTTGAGACAAACGATAATTAGCGTTTTGGTGTATCGGACGCTAAGCAAATTTGTGCATGCTTAAGCAAAAATATATACATACATTCATACATACAGAAGCGAGTGCCGCGCGCCAAAAATTTGCCCAAAGAAGAATTGAAAACGAAAGAGACAAAAACATGTGTATACAAATCAAAAGTGGCACGCGCATTTCATTTTGTTTAAGAAGTTTGACTAAGGAGGTGCTCAGCAATGACATCCAATTTAATATATACGAAATTTACAAACAATGTGAGCACTGATAAATCAGAATGTCACGAATGTAAACTCAAGATGACCGGCCGTCATGCAGCTAATTTGAAGCGGCACCGTGAACGAAAACATAAAAGCATTCTTGAACAAATTATTGTGAAAAAAAGTTCCTAGTGTGGCAAACAAACACAAATATATGCTCAATTTCGTGAGTGAAATACTGATCAAAGTGAAAATCTCCAAAGAAGCCATTTCGGATGCTTGTGTAGAGCTTATAACAAAGAATGGTCGGCCTTTGAAGATGTTGGAGAATTCAGGCTTCCGCATAATCATTGAGCCTTTGTGCAATGCTTTTGAGCCGCCACTTGCTATAAACAGGCAAAACATTAGAGATTTAATTGCATTAAAAGCTCAACGCATACGAGAAAGCATAATCAATGTTTTGCAGAATCGGTAAGTTCAGGAAAAATATGTATGTATATATATATGTATGTACATACCAGAATTGCCAATTTAGCTATTTTTCCCACCAGGCATATCTATTTTGTAAGCTCGAAAACTGGAGCCTGCAATTCTAGCTAATTATTTAACATTGTTTAGCTATTTAAAAGTCGATATCTGGAGGGAAACCTATCTAAATTGGCACTGCTGATACATATGTATGTACATATGCCGGAAATCGACATACATGTTTATGCATTCATGTGTATGTATATATTTTTGCGCGTGTGATGTACTCGTGATATATATGTATGTAGTATTTGAAAGCCAGTAAATGAATTGACAATCAATAAAGCATAATATTTTCTGTGCTATTTCAGATTGATATCCATCAAAGCCGATTGTGTTAGTCGTTTGGACCGGTCGATAATTGGCATAAATGTGCGAATTATTTTAGAGGGCGAACTGAAGATTTATACACTAGCAATGAAGGAAGTCCATAACCAGCACACGAGCGCCAATCTCACATCAATTATAGTCGACGTCTTACAGTCCTACAATGTATCTATGCGTCAGGTGTACACCTATACAGTTGACAACGGAGCCAACATGGTTCGTGTGGGCGATATAATGGAAAAAATTTGCAAAGCTGAACTGGATGATGCTGAGGGTGAATGCAGTTGCGACGCACACAGTATGGTAGATCTGGATTTACAGGATAATCAGATAACTACAATACGTTGTGCAGCGCATACGCTTAATTTAGTTGCCTTGGATTTTTTTTAAAGAATTACATATTGATATGTCCAGAATTAGATTAGTTTGCAAAAAACTACGAACTCCCACATACCTTAATTTGTTGCTTGCAAGCAATTTAAAGAAAACAATTCTCGACTGTCTTACAAGATGGAACTCTACATTTAAAATGTGCGAGCGCCTGCTCGATCTCAAATATTTTTGCATTGAGCATTCGAGCGATATAAAATCGTTACATTTAAGCCAAGCAGAATGGCAAAAAGTAGTTGCCGTTTTTTCAGTACTACGTCCACTGTATGACGCTTCCTTAAAACTTCAGATATCTGATCTGCTGCCTAGCGACTTTTTTGTTATCTGGTCGATGTTGTCCGACAGAGTCTCAAAATCACCAGGCAGGTTTATTGCCATTTTGTTAAAAATTCTAGGAAGACGTTCCGAATTTGTCATAAAATCTATACCCATACTAGCCTCTGTGTTTCTAGATCCTCGATTCCAAAGTCTATTAAGTGATTCGCAAAAGCTAGAAGCCAAACAACACATTGGTAATATTTTTCATAGACTTCAAAGCTTAAACAGTGTTGAGGTTTCGAATTTGGCTTTGTCATTATCTATTTCAGAAGCTGACGATGTAGAAAGTTAACTCCGCAATGTCAACAAATAGCAAAGTGTTTCAAAAAATAAAACGATCATTAGAGCCTTCGATGGCATTGATAGAGAACCGTCTAAAACCAACATTTTAAAGTTTTGGACATCTCATCAATGTAATCAGCTTAAAGCTGTTGCGCTAACTGTCTTATCAGTGCCATCCACTCAAGTCTCAGTTGAAAGAGCTTTTTCCACCTAAAAATTTATTTATATATTTATATTTTTATATATTATTATATATTATATTTATATAATATTAATATTATTATTATATTTTTTTGTATATTAATAAAATTTATTGTTATTTTAAATATATTGGGTAAAACGTGCAACGAACCAAGGTTCGAACCAAAACCAAAGCCGGAAAACCTCGAACCTCAAATTTCCGAACCTTAACCGTTGGTAAATTTTGGTTCGAACCTGCAAACCGGAGGTTCCGAAAAATTTTTTTGGTTTGCAGACCTGGTTTTAATGTTAGTGTCCTTAAACTTGCTGATTACTTTTTATACCCGTTACTCGCAGAGTAAAAGGGTATACTAAAGTCGTGCAAATGTATGTAACAGACAGAAGGAATCATTTCCGACCATATAAAGTATATATATTCTTGATCAGCATCCATGTCCGTCTGTCCGTCCGTCCGTCTGTCCGTCACCTAGATCTCAGAGACTAGAAGAGCAAGAGCAACCTAATTTGAAATGTGGACTCCTATTGTCTACAGTTTTCCAATTTTTAAAAAGCCCACCCCCGCCCCCACAATTAAAAATGTTGAATAACTCCCACAATTTTTGAGATGTCAATCTGAATTTTAAAACTTTTCGGCTGTCTCACCTCAGGTACTCAGGAAGGCTATTAAACATTTCTTTCCATGAGTAACGGGTATATCGAAGTCGGTTAGAGCCGACTTTAACTAAAGCTCTCGTTTTTTATATGTTTTCAAATAGATTCGCAAAATTTGGTCGAAGTTGGATGACTATATCTTAAGGCTGCCATAGGACCGATCGGTCGGAAAATCAGTCTTAGTGAGAAAAACTTTTTGTTTTCAATTTTATCGTTCTTAAGCTCGGCGATTGTTAGTTGCATAAGTTTGAAATCAAATGTTTATCTGTCGGAAAATGGATTTTAGTTAGAAACATTTATGATTTTTATGTAAGCGTTCTTAAACTCTGACATTTCAAAAAACAGCATTTGCAAGTGAATTAAAACTTCGGCACAGACGAAGTTAGCTTGGCGTTCTCGTTTTTATTTAAGCTGCATTGAATAAGGTTACAGAAAACCAAACACAAAGTTTTCATTTTGTTAGGTTAGGTTAGGCTAGGTTTAATAGGCCGCTCAGCTAAGGCCGAGTTCACCCAGTGGCATTATGGCCCATTATGATGCCTAATTGGGGGGAAAGGAAATGGGGTGGTAAGTGGAGTTGGTTGGGTTCTGACGGTCAGGTACTACGCATGTAATATCGTGTCGTTAATATATGTCTATCTAAACCATCCTGTGGAGTCGACAAAAAGAGCCTGGTCCTTCAATGGCAGATCTGCCAGACTGCCCTGGTCTTCAAAGAGGACTTTCCAGATGCTGGGTACGCTTCCTAAGAAGTGCAGGGCAGTCGCAAAGAAGGTGTTGGATGCTTTCTATATCTTCCTCATTCCCACAACTACGACAGAAGTCATGGTGAGGTGCACGCATCCTGATGGCCATGGGGCCTATGGTACAGTGCCCCATTATGACTCCGATCATAGTTCTTATCCTGTTCTCGTTAAGGTGTAGGAGTTGGGAAGTTCTTTGAGGTGAGTATCTGGGCCAGAGTGATCGGGAGATGTGACAGCCAAGTGCGAGGTCCCATTGTCGTTAAGCCCTATTCCTGGATTTCCGATGTACTTCTGTCTTGATGTCCTGTAGGGTTCTTTGTATATCCGTTGCCGCTTGTGTCGTTGGTAGCGCTGAACCATTCCTTGCGCACTCGTCCGCTCCCTCGTTGCCTGGTATGCCGGCGTGGCCACGTACTCAGACGAGAGTGATGGAGTGTTGTTGGATTTGGTTCAAGGCTGTCACCGTGCTGCGGACTAGGATACTTATTGTGACGTTTGATAACAGAGCTCGAATAGCATCCTGACTATCGACCAGAATTGAAATGTTTCTTGGAGTTTCGTCCAGCGAGTAGATTAATTTGGTCGCTTGCCAGAATGCATAGACCTCTGCCTGAAAAACGCTGCACCAGTCCGGTAAACGGAGTGAAAGCTGTGTCGCTAGTTCTTCGGAGAAAATGCCAGCTCCTGTGCCCTCCTCCGTATTCGAACCGTCTGTATATATGGTAAGCTCGTTCTCCCTGATGGCAGTTTCTTGCTCCCATTGCTCTCTCTCCGGGAACCGGGCTCTAAAATTGTCGTTCCATTTCTGAGCTCGTAAACAGTAGTCACTTCCCTTTGCCTTTGCAGTTATTACAACTTCAATCAGGATGCTGCTGAGGCCTGTAGTAGATGCTTTGAGAAGTATCAGTTCCCGGAGTCTTGCTGTGCTTCTCGCTGCTGTATACTTCGGGAAAGTGTCTACAGGTTTAAAATGAAGGTAGGTAGGTGGTTCCGGCTGGCCCTTTGAAGAGGCCACACAGACCACCTTACGGTCCTTAGTGAGGCCGGGTGGTTTTTCTGGGTACCATTAGAAATCCAAGATGATCTTTGACGTTTTGGCAAATGCCAATAGTTGTTTGGGAGACTTCTTTTCCGCCTCTTCAAGAGACTTGGGAAGTGTAGATGTCTTAATCTTTATCTTAGCGATCGCTGGGCAGCTGCAGATGTTGTGTTCCAGAGTTTCTACGACTCCAGGTTCCTTACATTTCCTGCAGGTGTCCGCTGTCGTGATGCCTAGCCTTTTCGCGTGAGCAGCTGCTAGGCAGTGATTAGTTAATATGCCTATAAGCAGTCTACAGTCTCTTATTTGGAGCTGTAGCATATAGTGCGTGAGTTTTTTTTATACCCTTGCAAAAGGTATTACAATTTTGCCCAGAAGTTTGCAACGCATAGAAATATTCATTTCCGACCCCATAAACTATATATATTCTTGATCAGGATCGACGAGCTGAGTCGATTGAGCCTTGTTCGTCTGTCTGTCTGTCAGTCCGTTTGTCTGTCCGTCTGTTTGTCAGTCCGTCTGTCTGTTTCTACGCAAACTAGTCTCTCAGTTTCAAAGCTATCGAGCTGAAATTTTACACAGAGTCATCTTTTTACTGCACGCTGCTAATATGTCGGAGCCGACCGGATCGGATGACTATATCTTATAGCTGCCATAGGAACCATCGGTCGAAAAATGGCTCTTAGTGAGAAAAACTTTTTTGTTTTCAATGTTAGCGTTCTTAAACTCGGTCATTATTAATATTATATGCTTTCAAACAGATTTGCAAATTTTGGTCAAAATCGGATGACTATATCCTATAGCTGCCATAGGACCGATCGGAAAATGAGTCACAAAATGAGTAAATCGTTCTTAAGGTCGGTGATTATTAATGTTAATCGCTTTCAAACTAATTTGAAAAAGTTGATCCACATCGGGTGACTATATCTTATGGTTGCCATAGGACCGATCGATCGGAATATGAGTCTTAGTGAGAAAAACTTGTTTGTTTTCAATTTTAACGTTCTTAAACTCGGCGATTGTTAATTTGATATGTTTTCAAAAAGAGTCGAGAAATTTGGTCGAAATAAGATGTTTATTTTTCGGAAAATTTTAAATAAATAAATTTTTTATTTTTATGTAAGCGTTCTTAAAGTCTGACATTTCAAAAACAGCATTTGCAAGGGTATAAAAACTTCGCGGCAGACGAAGTTAGCGTGATCTTCTCGTTTGTCTCTTGTCTTGCACATGATTTTTGAGATTCTGCAGCCGGTTGTGTTCTTCCACTTTTCCTCTGCTTCTTTCTCCGCTATCTCTTCCATCTTGTTGTATAGCGTCTGTACGGAGATAGATATGTTTAGTGTTGCTTCTTGGCTTAGTGCGGTTTCGGCTTTTGCTAGACTGTCAGTCACTTCGTTTCAATCAATACCCCGGTGGCTGGGAATCCAATAGATTTGCACCTTTCTAGAGGTGCTGAAAGAATCTATTGCCTCCCTGCTTCGCAGAACATTTTTGGAGCTAATAGCGCTTGCCGCTTGGCTGTCAACGTATATGTTTTTTTGATTGTTTTTTTTTTGTGATTTGGAGTCCAAATCTAGTACTAAAACCGGTTTCAGATCACAAAATTTTTGTGGTAGTAGAATTGAGAACATGGCTGTATATTCTATTTTTATACCCTGTACCCATTGAAAATGGGTAAAAGGGGATCATGAAGTTGTGCAAATGTATGTAACAGGGAAAAGGAAACATTTCCGACCCTATAAACTTTATATTATAAAGTATATATAATATATTCTTGATCAGCGTCAACAGCCGAGTCGATATAGCAATATCCATCTGTCCGTCTGTCTGAATGAACGCGTCGTTCTCAGAGACAATAAGAGATAGAGACACAAATTCTTGCATGTAAGTATATAGGTGTATACTAGAGCTGGAAAAAAAATCGATGTTCATTTTTTTCGACTATTTTTTCCCAACATTTTTAGGAAAACATCGATTAAAATCGATTTTCAAATTTATCTGGAATGATTACTAATCTGTCACAGAAGCTAACAAATAACAGTGCAAGAGCTATAAAGAAGATGATAAATCAGCCCTCAAACGAATAAGAGTATACATATATGTAATAATACAAATCAAATTTATTATTTCGTAAATAAATAATAAATTAATATTTTCGTTTTGAGGTTACTCAACTTAAATTATATCACTTCGTGTAATACTTGTAATGATCCGATTTTTTTCACCTTTGACTTGTGTAACTAATACTAAAAGAATAAAATTACTTCTTAAGCCATTGGTTCCTATTAGTTAATATAAGTATAACGATATTTCTTGGTTTCAAAGATGCGCGCCTGTCCGAGATTATGTTTCCAGCTTTGCTTTACATATATTCCGATTGCGTTGAGCAAGCTCGGATGCTTAAATAATGGAGAACGCAAATGGCCATTTTTTTCGAATTCCTTGAATCTGAAAGTGGACAAACTGATTTGGGAGTGTGTGGCTATTCAAAAAATGTATATATTATACTTTTATAAAGGCATCGTCAGTGGAAGTGTAACTGTATTTTGTCAGTTTGTCTTCTATAAATTACACTAGGAAACTTTCCTCGTGGTTTTGGTTTTCCTCTCTTTTCTTGACGTAGTTGGTAGCTGTTCATCCTCGGTTATTCTTGTCATTCATATCAACTTCGATATGTCCCGTTTTGTTCTTACCCTTAGCTCGAGTTCCGCCTGCGGTGCATGTCCAAACTTTTTTCGATTTTAATCGATTCTCAAAATTTATATCGATGTTTCTCACGCAGGGAAAAAATCGATACATTGATTCGAGAATTTAGAGATTTAGTGTATATCGTACCCAGAACAAGTTTGTTTCAGATTTGGATAATTTCCACCCATATGTATGGCCGTGTGAGTCAGTGAGTGAGCGCGCGCGTGTGTGTGTGTGTGCGCGCGCGTGTGTGTCTGCATTTGCGTATGTGTGTGTGTGTGTTTTTATGCGTGTCTCAATTGTACAGGGTGTTTCAGAGTCGGGCCGCTCGACTGCAGCGCTCTTACACGTTTCATTTTAAAAAATTTACAAATTAACAAATTATACCAGTGGAGTTCCATTTGGATATTCTGTGCATATCTCAAATGATTTTTGACTTATTGATTTTTGTACATATTCCTCAGTGGTAATGATTATATTTTGAGTTTTACTAAACAACTCGGGCCTCAATGATTATTGTCTGGGTGAAAAAACCAAACTCAAAATATAATGATTATTTTGTGATCAATATTTTTTTGCTCAAAAATAAAACTCGAGATAGATAGGTTAAAGGGCGGATATCTTGAAAATTCGTATTCTTATTCTTGCTAGCAATATGGTGTCGTCTCGTCGGAAAATTTAAAAGTGCAGAGAAAATTAAAGCAAAGCAAAAAAAGAATATGGGTTCACGGAATTATTACTGTTAGAAAGACATTGGGTGAATTTCATAATTTATATGGTCAATTACGAACGTATCCAATAAACTTTTATGAATACGCCAGAATGGATATGGACACTTGCTACAATATTTTAAATGAAATTGGAAATCGCATTCAGAGGTCTTAATCATTCGCATCTATAGATATGTAAGTATGTATAAGAGCATTTTAAGTTTGCATGTGCTTTTTATAC
The DNA here is from genome assembly GCA_037044535.1 of Lordiphosa magnipectinata. NCBI lineage: Eukaryota > Metazoa > Arthropoda > Insecta > Diptera > Drosophilidae > Lordiphosa > Lordiphosa magnipectinata. The sequence continues at coordinate 194,222 of JBAMBO010000260.1, read as the reverse complement.
CCGTTACTCGTAGAGTAAAAGGGTATACTAAAGTCGTGCAAATGTATGTAACAGGCAGAAGGAATCATTTCCGACCATATAAAGTGTATATATATTCTTGATTAGCATCAACAGCCGAGTCGATATAGCCATGTCCGTCTGTCCGTCCGTCCGTCTGTCCGTCTGTCTGTTTGAACACCTAGATCTCAGAGACTAGAAGAGCTAGAGCAACCAATTTTGAAATGTTGACTCCTATTGTCTGCACGCAGATCAAGTTTATTTCAAATTTTTGCCACGCCCACCCCCGCCCCCACAATCAAATTTAAAACTTAAGTTTATATTGGCAACATCTATAAGCCCTGAAATTTGCATCAAGATCGGATGATAAATAGCCGAGTTAAAAAATGTTGCATACTTTTCGGCTGTCTCACCTCAGGCACACAGGATGGCTATTAAACATTTCTATGCATGAGTAACGGGTATATCGAAGTCGGTCAGAGTCGACTTTAACTTACGCTCTCGTTACTTGTAGCATTGACATTCTTTCAGATTGACTCCCAAACTTTATCCGTCACAATTCTATTGGAATAGTTTAAGTCTTTAATGCAATAATGTTTCGTAGTCCATGGCTGCTTTGAAAAGCTCTATTTACACGGGCTGATCACTCAGCTGAGTTTTCGTCAGACCGAAACTCATCTGAGCAGTTCAGTTTCGCTTTTACACATCCCTGAGAAGCTCAGATGAGTCAGTTACAGAACCATTGGTTCATCGGAATCATGTGGTTCATAAGAACATTGTCACGTTGCTTTGTTTACATAAAAGAAGAAGACAAAACTTGCACTGGTGTGCGAAAAGTTTACTCAATATTTTAACGAGCAAGGTTTAGTACCCTGGCAGCAGGAGGCGTTAAAGAAGTTAAATTTTTAATTCAATTTATTCCATTTATGTTTCCATACTTAATAAAATATCTTTAACTTATGGTAACATTAATTATTATACCCGTTACTCGTAGAGTAAAAGGGTATACTAAAGTCGTGCAAATGTATGTAACAGGCAGAAGGAATCATTTCCGACCATATAAAGTGTATATATATTCTTGATTAGCATCAACAGCCGAGTCGATATAGCCATGTCCGTCTGTCCGTCCGTCCGTCTGTCCGTCTGTCTGTTTGAACACCTAGATCTCAGAGACTAGAAGAGCTAGAGCAACCAATTTTGAAATGTTGACTCCTATTGTCTGCACGCAGATCAAGTTTATTTCAAATTTTTGCCACGCCCACCCCCGCCCCCACAATCAAATTTAAAACTTAAGTTTATATTGGCAACATCTATAAGCCCTGAAATTTGCATCAAGATCGGATGATAAATAGCCGAGTTAAAAAATGTTGCATACTTTTCGGCTGTCTCACCTCAGGCACACAGGATGGCTATTAAACATTTCTATGCATGAGTAACGGGTATATCGAAGTCGGTCAGAGTCGACTTTAACTTACGCTCTCGTTACTTGTAGCATTGACATTCTTTCAGATTGACTCCCAAACTTTATCCGTCACAATTCTATTGGAATAGTTTAAGTCTTTAATGCAATAATGTTTCGTAGTCCATGGCTGCTTTGAAAAGCTCTATTTACACGGGCTGATCACTCAGCTGAGTTTTCGTCAGACCGAAACTCATCTGAGCAGTTCAGTTTCGCTTTTACACATCCCTGAGAAGCTCAGATGAGTCAGTTACAGAACCATTGGTTCATCGGAATCATGTGGTTCATAAGAACATTGTCACGTTGCTTTGTTTACATAAAAGAAGAAGACAAAACTTGCACTGGTGTGCGAAAAGTTTACTCAATATTTTAACGAGCAAGGTTTAGTACCCTGGCAGCAGGAGGCGTTAAAGAAGTTAAATTTTTAATTCAATTTATTCCATTTATGTTTCCATACTTAATAAAATATCTTTAACTTATGGTAACATTAATTATTATACCCGTTACTCGTAGAGTAAAAGGGTATACTAAAGTCGTGCAAATGTATCTAACAGGCAGAAGGAATCATTTCCGACCATATAAAGTATATATATTCTTGATCAGCATCAACAGCCGAGTCGATATAGCCATGTCCGTCTGTCCGTCCGTCCGTCTGTCTGTTTGAACACCTAGATCTCAGAGACTAGAAGAGCTAGAGCAACCAATTTTGAAATGTTGACTCCTATTGTCTGCACGCAGATCAAGTTTATTTCAAATTTTTGCCACGCCCACCCCCGCCCCCACAATCAAATTTAAAACTTAAGTTTATATTGGCAACATCTATAAGCCCTGAAATTTGCATCAAGATCGGATGATAAATAGCCGAGTTAAAAAATGTTGCATACTTTTCGGCTGTCTCACCTCAGGCACACAGGATGGCTATTAAACATTTCTATGCATGAGTAACGGGTATATCGAAGTCGGTCAGAGTCGACTTTAACTTACGCTCTCGTTACTTGTAGCATTGACATTCTTTCAGATTGACTCCCAAACTTTATCCGTCACAATTCTATTGGAATAGTTTAAGTCTTTAATGCAATAATGTTTCGTAGTCCATGGCTGCTTTGAAAAGCTCTATTTACACGGGCTGATCACTCAGCTGAGTTTTCGTCAGACCGAAACTCATCTGAGCAGTTCAGTTTCGCTTTTACACATCCCTGAGAAGCTCAGATGAGTCAGTTACAGAACCATTGGTTCATCGGAATCATGTGGTTCATAAGAACATTGTCACGTTGCTTTGTTTACATAAAAGAAGAAGACAAAACTTGCACTGGTGTGCGAAAAGTTTACTCAATATTTTAACGAGCAAGGTTTAGTACCCTGGCAGCAGGAGGCGTTAAAGAAGTTAAATTTTTAATTCAATTTATTCCATTTATGTTTCCATACTTAATAAAATATCTTTAACTTATGGTAACATTAATTATTATACCCGTTACTCGTAGAGTAAAAGGGTATACTAAAGTCGTGCAAATGTATCTAACAGGCAGAAGGAATCATTTCCGACCATATAAAGTATATATATTCTTGATCAGCATCAACAGCCGAGTCGATATAGCCATGTCCGTCTGTCCGTCTGTCCGTCCGTCCGTCTGTCCGTCCGTCCGTCTGTCTGTATGAACACCTAGATCTCAGAGACTAGAAGAGCTAGAGCAACCAATTTTGAAATGTAGACTCCTATTGTCTGCACGGAGATTAAGTTTATTTCAAATTTTTGCCACGCCCACCCCCGCCCCCACAATAAAAAATGTTGAATAACTCCCACAATTTTTGAGATATCGATCTTAAATTTAAAACTTACATTTATATTCGCAACATCTATAAGCCCTGAAATTTGCATCAAGATCGGATGATAAATAGCCGAGTTAAAAAAATTTTGCATACTTTTCAGCTGTCCCACCTCAGGCACATAGGATGGCTATTAAACATTTCTATGAATGAGTAACGGGTATTTCGAAGTCGGTTAGAGCCGACTTTAACTTACGCTCTCGTTTTTAATAGTATACATGTATTCAATCATTATTAGGAAAAATACTTCCTGGCGCTCCTCTGGGACCATGGCTGCTTGCGACTTAATAAATTCGCCAAATGACTTGACGCTTGTGGAATATTGGCTCTCCGGTGTGTTCAAAGCCAATATGGCCTTCTTTAACACCTCAGTGTCTCTTTTCCTCAGTGTTGGCCCGTTTTGGATCTGGCTGCTCCAAAAAATTATTCTCTGAAAAGGATTCCCTGCCACGTTCATTGGCAACCTGCAATAAAGTCAATTAACTTCAGATTGCAAAAACACGACTGTACAACATACTGAATACGGAAGCTTGAGGCTTAATAAAACAGTCCAAAAAGCATAGACGGTGGAATCAATATGGGCTCTCCCGCTCATCCGCACCCATTCTGCTTTTGTTGTTCGCTTTCTTCAAATTGCAAACTCGCGCAAATTGCTTATTTTGGTTTTAATGTCCACCAGTGTTTTGGCCTCAAATTCTGGAGCCAATTTCTCCAAGGTGGCAATTCTGTAAGATCTGCTCTTGTAGGTGGGATTGGAGGAGTCGTATATAGAAGGCTCAGCCTCATACATGTCAATAAGTCACGCAACATCATCCTTGGTCCACTCGGCAGAATTCTACAAAAGTAATGAAATGTCTATACTAAAAGCAATAGTTATACAAATCAGACACACTTACTTTCTTATTTGGTTGGGTTATGGCGATCTGCGTTCTGATGCTTTTTAACTTGCAATTTATTTTAATAAGAATAAATTTCACATACAAAAAAACTTTACCGATAGCCAAAAATCGATAACAAATGTATATCGTCAGCCAGAAAGTGGCAACGCCAGCACACTGCAATTAGGCAACCCTTAAATTTCACAGATGCCACTCAGCTGAGTGCCCAGGCCAAATAGAACCGGTTCTATTTCATCTGATAACTCAGCAGAGTAGACATGATTACTCAGACGCGTTTTTACACGGTCTGACAGCAACTGAGACGAAAACTCAGCTGAGTGATTAGGTCGCGTAAATAAGGATTAACTGCCGCCGCACAGTGGTCCCGAATCGTTTTGATTTGGACAAAACTCTGTAACTTTTAAACAGCTGACCATTTTGAATTAATTTTTTTGTTTGATTAATAATAGTTCAAAGTGTTAAATAGTTAAGAGATTATTAAAATTGATTAAGTAGTTCCGGAGCTATAGAGCGCCAAAGTCAAAATTTCGTAAAATATGTTTCCTTTCAAGAACCTGAAAGCCATATTAATAAAGCTAGGGTGATGATTTCTAGTCAGAATCTATAAGGGTGTTCAGATTGTTGTGCACATAGGCACTTGGGCAAGTTCGCCTGACAAGTTTTATGAGCAATCCTTTGTGCACGATATTTGTGCGTTACGTTTGACGTCCCGCCTGCTATGTTTTTGAGTTAAAGATATTCTTCTGGAATGGAAAGCAAGCCAATTGAATCGTGAAGTTGAAATGATTATACGTGCTTTTACTGCTTTAATAAGCTGCAGGTGTTTGGCCATGATGACTTTATGGAAGATGTCGATTGCATATACTCTTGCAGTCAAGGACATATCTGTAACGCGCCCAAGCCGAAACTTTATGGCGAATTAACATCCGCTCTTGATTTGACGAGAAATGTTTTAAGCTTATATTGCGCGTGTCAGAGAAGTAATTTGGAATAGGGCTCAAATAGATTAAGCCCAGGTGTCGCAACGCAACCCGATGTTCACCACATTTTAACGAAGGGGTGCTACAACAACAGTCTGTTTTTAACCTTAACCGGGTATCCAGCACCGCGGTAACTAAAAATTCCTGGCAAACTTCATATAAAAAAAAACTGTGCCAAGAATTTTTAGTTTACCATTTCGTTGCTTGTGTATCCAGCAACATGCACGAAACCCACAGTTTCTTATCGATAGTTGGCCTATCGATAGCGCGTGTGGATCGAGAGAACAGCTGATACATAGCTCAGGAACATATTGTTTACAATTATTTTGGACGTAAGTAGCACCTCCAGGAGGGCCAGGGCCAAGCTTCTCTCAATCTCTTGGCATGTGTGCTTATAATTTTTCGCACAAAAGAAAGGGACCTACAACGCCGAATCCGAACGGCAATAGTTAAGAAAATTTTTGCTTTTTCATGGCTAGTTACTTCACAGCTGGCGCCAGTAGCTGGTGAAGGTGATCGGGTGTGTAAAAGCTTTTTTCTAAAGAAAAAACTTTTCCTATTAGATGGTCCGAGGCGGGATCGAACCCACAACCTCCCGCACCAGCAGCCACACATACAACTGATACGCCACGCCCGACCATTTTGGACGTGATGAGCGAAAATTTGGCGGGAAATGCTTTTTTGTTTTTGTCATGATCTGTCATCTTGCTGGGAAACCAGCAGCGTGCAAAGATTGGTAGGGGATGGTGCCAAGGGGACACTTATGCCAAATTGCTGAAGGGCCCGAGAGATGCCCTCAATGGACACAAAGGTCGATGGGATGTCGTAGATTGATACGACTTCTGAGCCTGTTTGAGCCAGATCAGAGGCAAGTCTATTGGAGTGAGCCACCACCATGCATATTGATTTTTGCTCATAATGGCAAAGCGTCCAAATCGCGGTATTTAGTTGTATGCCTCACATACCAGAGACCTCACATAAAAGACTCTAATTTTTTAAGGGTAGCGGAGCATGCCGTACCCCTTACCGGGATCCCCTGGTTCTGGAAGGCATGATGCTCAAGGATTTTGGATCGAAATACCGCTACGAGGCTGCAACCGTAGCTGCTGCCCTAGTCACATGGACTTTCCAGGTCAAGCGGCTATCCAGAGCCACACCAAGGTATTTAACCACAGTATCCGTATATGGGACTCTTGATCCTGGGAGTCGCACTCGAGCAACTTCACTGGGTCCCATGGGAAACGTCAAAAAGTAATTTCTGTTTCTTCGCCCAGCGACCAAAGCCATCCAGGAAATGCTGGACGTTAGCAGTTGCACTCCTGCAGCATTTGTGGCGATAAAGGTGCGATGAGCAACTAAATACAATAGAAACACAGAAATGCTGTGTGAAAAAAAATTGAATTGAGGATTTCCAACGAAGCAATTTTTTTATGAAAATTAATTATTGCTACGCTCTAGTAGATTCATTTTGCCAAGATACTGACCCGCCTACTGAGTTCACAAAATCATTAATATTAATGTGAATGTATTTAGGCAACCTTGTATCGGACAATGAAAGGCTTCATTTGATTGGCGACCAACCGAGAAGTCATACTACTTTGAAAATGATAGTATTTTAAAGTTGTGCAGATAACAACACTGCATTAATGTTTGGTGCCATCCGGGCAAAGTGTCATGCTCAGCCATTATCCTATCATCATCTAGTATAGTATAAAGTAGCACCTACTCCGCTATGCATGCTTCCCCCGCAAAATATAATTTTTATTTTTTTTACATTATTTAAATTCAAAAATTTAACAGTGCTTAACAGCTGATCAATCAGAGTGACTTTGCACCTTTTAGGTGCATGGTCACCCTGCTTTAGTTATGTTATAGCCTATTTCCACTGGCTTCATTTCTTATCATTTTCATTTCTAAAAATGATGCTGTTTCCATTGACAAATCTTCATCATTTTGATATTCGCAATGCCACGTTGACAAAAACAGCTGAATGGTTTGATTTAAACAACAGGCGCCACTTTCAAACTCACGGGGAGTTTTTGCAATATTTACCCAAAAAAAGACATACCCGGCAGGAAAGCAATTACCATGGGCGAACGCATTGTTAACGCCCTGAATAATCAGCAGAAAGCTAAATACACAACTTATTTTGACTAAATTATATTATAAACAAAATTGCGCCTTATTTTTAAATTCAAATCAATTGTTTATTGGTGATGACACTTTCTATTTCCAGAGAGTAACGAGGAGTGCCAGAGAGTAGCGAGTACTTTTTAAAAAAATACCAAATTCCTTCGTGGGGAATGCCATCATTTTTGAGAAATGAAGGAAATGAAGGGCAAAATGCAACAACAATTTGTATGGAAGAAATGATATAATTTTCTTCATTTCTTGTCATTTCAAGAAATGAAGCTTCATTTCTTTGGTGGAAATAGGCTATTACACACACACAAGAAATAAATTGCAAATTCCTGGCAGGAATTTTCCGCAGTGCTGGATACAGGCCTTTAATTTTTAAAAAGCAATCCACACACTAAATTGTGTTTTGGTGTATTAAAAACTAAAAAAAAAAGGAAAAAAAAAATTCCTCGAGTTCGCATAGTGAACTTTTGGTTGACATAATATTTCAATACCCAAAAAAACAAAAACTTAAATTTCGTCAATGGCGGTCCATTCATTTATAATTTTCCGTGAAGATATGATTTGGCATGGTTCTTTTAAAATTAGCGCTTTCTTCATACAATATATATGTTTGATCACATATTCCTTTCAAAAGATGTGTTACTTTTAGTTTGTATAATACTTTTAGCACAGAATTATAACTAACATTCTAGATATTATTTGAACACACTGTTTGGAACAAGTGCCCGACTTTTCGTAGTCAGGGTCTGGGTCGAGCAAGCTGTGCACAATTTGTTCAGAGTAAATTTTTGTTAGAAATACTTACACTTTTCCCCCAAGTGGCTATGTGCACAACAATCTGAACACCCTATATATAATGCAATGCTCAGTTGTTTTTTTAAACTACAATTTAGTCGGTCACGGCTTAGGTACATTTCTTATATTATTAAAATTTTTCACACCTGGCGTGTACCTTTATTGCACCTGAAACCCACAAAGATTAGTGTAGTGTGCGAAATTTTTATCAAACTTATTTTTTTTTTTAGATTTCTACCAAGTTTCGAGCTAATCGGACATCGCTTATATATAGCTCCCATACAAAATCAATATTTTATCATACTTTTTAAAGAAAAATTCGCATTTTTTGTAAATATTCTTGAAAATAATTATTTTTATTTGTGTAAATTAGGCTCTAAATTATTTTTTTAGTTGTTTCCTTTTATCTACTAAGTTAAAAGCCAATCGGACATCATTTAGATATAGCGTCAATACAAAATTTTTAATTTCCATACATTTTCAAGAAAAATATAAGAATAAAGATATTCGTTATGCAGCGTGCATGTTACGACGATTACACAGAGCGGACGAGTCGTGATAGGATCTTTCCTTGCAAAATTGATTCGTATACATCACGTTGCATACGTTACAATGACGATACGAGCCGTGTGCGAACGGCCTAATGCGTACACAGACAAACCTTGACTGTTTTCACATAATGCTGAGTATACATTGGGGCACAGTGCGGGACGTTTCAGGGTCACAGTGGCACATCGCAATGTGAACGGTCAATGCCTTGGCACAGAAATCGTGTGTCACAGGAACGAGTACTTTTCAATGTGAACACAAGTACTCGTTTGTTGTCACAGTGGTTCTGTGACCGAGGCGGGCACGTTTGCACTCACCATTAATTGATCAGCTGATTTAATGGGTTAGCTCAAAATTAGCTCATTTGAACTATTTTGAGTGTGCCAAGCAAATCGCGCATGTTGGTTTTCCTGGCACATTGCGATAACTTTGTTTTGTTATTTTCGACTTAAAAATTTTGGTAAATGTAAATATGCTTAATTTTTAGTGCTTTCGTGTACTTTTTTAATTGTAATTAAATTACATTTTTTAGCTGCAAGAAATGAATTCGCGAAAGGTAACAGAGCTAGTGGCGTGTGCTGCTATTGCGTTGTGGGTGCTGGATGAAGATGAAGATGATGATGAACCCAAGCCAAAGCGCTCTTGCTGGGTCGACAAAATTAACTTGACTCGAGGGGAAGAAGGCATGTTTGCCAAGATGAATACAGAGTTGCGAAGAATTCCGCAGAAATTTAAAAATTATGTGCGCATGGACGCAGCCATTTTCGATCATCTCATATGTTGGGTGACGCCACTTATCAGAAAGCAGACGACGAATTTTCGTGAGCCCATTTCACCTGGCGAAAGATTAGCAATTTATGAAGTATTGAAAGACGAGTACTTAAAGGTAATTGATTATGTTTATTTATTTGATATATGTACATACGTAGTATGTATACATTCTCTTCTCCTTCAAATTGGTCAAGTTCATCCAATTGACTTGACTGTGCGGATTGAGTAGCCTCGGCGTAAGCCAATTTATGTGGAACCACCAAAGGTAATAAAAATTGTGTTGGCTATTTGCGCTTTGCAAAATTTTCTTTAGGAGAAGAATGGGGTTTAAAGCAACCTCGTTGATCATGAGGTGGATGGAGAGCTTATACCGGGAATATAGCGTCAGTCGGCAACAGATTGTTCACTATCAAGGATAAATTCTGGCCGTCCTAGCGAGGCTGCAACCAACATTCGTCTGCGTTTTATAAAATATTTTTCCACTGAACATGGTTCAGTTCCATGGCAAAATGAAAATATTTTTAAATAAATAAATTATTTAAATATATAACCAAAGATGCAGTTCTGTCCTTGCTTTGAATTGTCATTACTGGCTGAAGAAATGATAATAAAATATGAAAAGGTTGGTTTCTTTTCCGACCCACTCTGGCCGCTCTTCACAGTCTTGCTTGCCTTCAATGCAGTCTGCAAAAATATCAATAAAAATTCAACTTCATGCGGGCTGCATTTGTATTGAATTGCAAACTCACACGAAATTTGTTACGCAAACTGTTTCACTTGTCGACAACGTCTTCTTGGTGACGCCAAGCTGATCGGCAATGCTGCTCCAGGTAGACTCCTTGGCATCACGATTTTTATAATTGACGCTGGTCAGGGGCATTCTGACTCCTCGACGGCTTCAATGAGCTTAGGGATCATATCGGCATTCATCTGCATGGCCACACGGCGGTTGCGAATATTAATTTTTGGCATATTTATTCTTTTCTAAAATTCATTTTTGGATTGTTGTTGTTATTGTATTGTGGATCTGGCTCAGTGCTCATGAACTCGCTCAATGCTCACTTTTGCGCGCAATGTGAGCAATGTGACCTCTGTGACTACAACAAAAAGCGTTCACATTAAAAGTACTCATTTGGCTGGTCACAGCGCTGTGACATGCAATTTCTGTGCCGCCTATGTGAACACTTTTGACTTCTGAGCAGGGTTCGGAATTGATTGCTCGCGAGCAGCCTACACTGACTCTTTTTGACTCCCGCTCGTGAGCAGGGATGTGCTGCTCGCGAGCAGTGTGCAAGTGCTGCTCGCTGCTCGCTGCGTAAGGGAGTTGTTGTTCTTCATATTTGCATATGCAAAAAAGTTTGAAGAGAATTTATGACGTTAAGTCGTTTACGTCAGCGTAATTGAATGAGGCTTGTCTTATTGCAGGTACAGATTGTATTTTGGTTAATCCAAGGGTAAATTGTCTACAAATAGGTAAATCATTTTTATGACAAAGGCTGATTGCCGAAACCTGTAACTTAACACAGGTATAATTGTAATATGTTATGTTAGCTGTAAGGGGGTGGAAAGTGGTCTAAAATGGGCTGTGTTTTTTATTACGGTATGGGTCATTGTTCGGATTTTCCAACATCTGTGTGGGCAGTTTTTTAAGGTACCGAGTATTGGTAGCAGCACATTTTTCGCAACAGAGGCAATTGTGACATCCAACAAATAAAAAATATTTTTGAAATGTTTTTATTCTATATTTACATTTGGATTGTTTAATAATGTCATATTTAACTTAGCAATTAGCAAATCTTGAATGGTTTTCTTAGACAAGTAACTTCTATGATTTGTAATTATAGTTGATAATGCACTAAACCTGCAATAAGACAAGTCTCATTCAATTACTCAGACGTAAACGTTTTAATGTCATAAATTCTCAAAAAAATTTTTTGCATATGCAAATATGAACAACAACAACCCCTTTTACGCAGCGAGCAGCGGGGACCTGCACGCGTGCATCCGGTCCCTGCTCGTAAACAGCGGGTCCCTGCTTAAAAAACTGCCCACACAGATGTTGGAAAATCCGAACAATGACCCATACCGTAATAAAAAATAAAACAGCCCATTTTAGACCACTTTCCACCCCCTAACAGCTAACATAACATATTACAATTATACCTGTGTTAAGTTACAGGTTTCGGCAATCAGCCTTTGTCATAAAAATGATTTTCCTATTTGTAGACAATTTACCCTTGGATTAACCAAAATACAATCTGTACCTGCAATAAGACAAGTCTCATTCAATTAGGCAGACGTAAACGATTTAACGTCATAAATTCTCTTCAAACTTTTTTGCATATGCAAATATGAACAACAACAACTCCCTTACGCAGCGAGCAGCGTGCAGCACATCCCTGCTCACGAGCAGAGGCGAGCAGCAGCTGCACTTACGAGCAGCGTGCAATGTGCAATTCCGAACCCTGCTTCTGAGTACTTTGGGCACAGAGGGTCACAGACGACATGGGCACAGTGTGACGCTATGTAAACCTAGCATAAGTCACTTATTCTCGAGTTGGGTCTCGATCGGTGTCGGCTAATGATTTTTTTCCTTAAACGGGACGTATTAGACTGTGAAATGAAACAATCAATTTTTTGAAGACTTTTGAAGACAACTTTTTCCCAGCCTCGGAAAATTTAAAAATAGGTGTAAATAGGTACCTGCGGCAAAAGCAATTGTTCACAAACTCCAACTATGATTTTGAAATGTTATATATTTATAAAAAGGACAAATAGTACAAATATCCAACAAAATTATAACAGCTTAAAAATGCTCTCTATAGCAGAAGATATGATAAGTCAAACTTAATAAATAATCCAAAATGTTTGCATCTTTCGGATTGCGAAAAATTGACTAAGTTTAGGCGGCTGTAACATTTATATTCGTAATCATATCAAAGGACATTATTTTCTTAGTCATTAACATACTCTTATTAAGTTTTCGTATTTCAATTGTCTTCTTATTTTTGAGGTATGTATATTTTCTAAATTATTTATTTCAAATCTAGGTTGTTCCTTGGGTCTTAAAGATCTGTGCAACTTATTCTTCTAAGTTAAAGAGCCGCTCGTAAAGCTCAGTCACTCAGTCGAAGTATCCGCACATTCGCCGAATCCCTAACTAAATTACACAATCGCGTTACTTGTTAGGAACTGATTTTTATTAAGGTTCGGTTGTGGGTTTTTATAGTTTAAGCTTATGTACCTAATACATGAGACAACTGTAATTCTAGATCTACTTGTCCTTATCTAATACATGTGCTATATTTGTGTCTTATATACTCAGTTGTTAGATTGTATTACATCTCTTTCTTGATCATCTTACTTGTCTTTTTAAATATAGTGTGGTGTTGCTTTCGCTTACTAAGTACAATATGTGTTTATATTTATCCTTTCTTGTAATGTATTTCCCCTCTTGCACACATGTGCTTGTAGGCGTGGGAACGGCCGTGACCATCTGGTGTTACCTCGGCTGTGGTCCCTTTTTATTGGATCATATTTTAGCAACGTCTTCTGGTGTTGAGTGCGAGGGTCACAAGTTTAGTTATGAACACATGTTCAGTAATGAACATTTTGCGGCGGGCCTTAATGACATGTAACTTATAATAAATTTTATATTATTTCCTTTTTTTCTTTTTTTACGCTACATTATGTGGAGCTCCAAATTCAATTTTGATTTTGTTTTTCTTTGATTTACATTTTTGTATTCCGTAAACTATACCTAAAACTGACATTCCAATTAATATTAAGCAAAACGAAATGTGGCCACTTGCATTGAGAACATTTATTCCTCTTAGCTTAAAGTTTTCTAATTTTTGCTCATCTACAAATTTTCTTAGCTTCATTATGTCATAAGTATTATTTATTAATTTTGTAACCATAGGCTTTATTTTCTCGGAATTAATTTTACTTGCTAAAACGGTAGCAGGTACTGCTTCATCGTTGACGACGTCTTCGGTGGTGACATCATGAGCTGCTGTTAGAAGGTGTTTTCCATTGCGAGCGCTACAGCCTCGGCGAAGTTTTAGTATTCCTTGTGCGGTTATTCTCATCACTTGACTATTATGGTTTCCACATGTCTCGTTAAACGCCTTATATAGCCACGTATTGGGAGTAGTTAGTTCAATCCATACATTTTCCTCAAGCCTTTCTTGAAAATCACATGCGGGTTCCATACTTTGTTTGAGCGCTGCTAGTTCACAGGAGTTGTCTGATGCTGCTTTCCATACCCAGTTTCCTCGACAGAGAAAATGTTTATTACTTTGGCGGGAGCATGCATTTAGATGAATGGCCGTTATTAGCGTGTAGGCGTCCGTAACGAAATTATAAATTAAATAGTCGGCCTTCAACTGAGCGATGATTGGTTGTCCATGTCTTTCAAATGGTATTGGTATGAGTTTATACACATTGGAAGACTCCTGGGTGAATAACGGTATTTCTGCGTGTATTATTAATTTTCCATCAACAATGATCGCTTGTGCAGTCATGAGGTTATAAATCTCTCGAATTTCCGTCCCAGTTGTTGCTCCTGGAAGCTGTAGTTTTGGCGGTAATTTCTCTTTTATCATGCTGATTTCTTGTTTTATCTGTGTTGGTTTTAGCAATTGCGGGTTAATTCGTCCATGATTTAAATCGATCAGAAGATTAATTATCGATGATTGTGTTTTTTCACAGCTTTCCATCAATTGCGCAATTTGTGATAGTCCTATTTGATATGATAGCGCCATTCTATTGACATATTGATTTCTACTTATTTCATCATGTAATCTTTTGATTTCGTCATCCATTGCTTTAAACTGATTGTTCATATCTTCGGTTGTTTTCGTCAGAATATTCAGTGTAGAGTCGATGAATGATGTTTGTTTTTTATAAAGCTTTTGCAAGTCTTGTTGATTTTCAAATATATTTCGAACGTTTGTTTCAATAATATCTCTGTCTTCCGCATCCATTGTTCCGAATAATATGTGGTGTTGTGTTCCCACAAACTCAAATGGGGCTCGTTTTTGTCTCTTGTTTTTAAATATCAGTTCATTATTAGCTTTGAGTTGATCATATCTGCCTTTCATTGTTAGTACCATTATTTTGCATGCTCCTTCAAACAGCACTAATGACTGACAGTTGATTCCTAATTCCACTATATATTTCTCGATCTGAATCATTTCTGTCTTATATGCATCCAAATCGTAGTATATGATCATGTTCCACTTGGATGACACCATATCCATTAACCTAAAATTGTCCAAATATATCATTGTGTTATTTTTTAATGGTATGACTTCATTTTTTTCTTCAGTTGTTATATTAGACGTTGCTACACCTCTTGTTAGCGTTAACAACAGAAAACAGCTTATAAGTATTGTTGGCTTGACCGTTTTTGAACTGTGCTTTACTTTCATCTCTTCCTTCTCTGTTTCCAATGGGCATATTTTTGTTATTGGTCTCTTTATAAGTCCATTTTGTGTTTTAATGGGTACAACTCGAACTTTCCCGTCATTTCCTGGATGTGTTTCTTCAATCCTTCCGAGTGGAAATTTTGTTGGACTTGTATTTTCACTTTTTATTAAGATTTGGCCCTTTTCCAAGTTGACTGTTTCTTTTTGCCAATTTAAACGTTTCTGAAGTGTAACCAGGTATTCATCCTTCCATTTTTGCCAAAATTGATTTTTCATTTTTGAAAAATGACCGGGTGTTAGAATGTCGTCAAGCTCGTTGCTAGAGTCGATTGGGTACAGTGGTCTTGAATTTAGAATCGCTTCGATTTGTGCCAATAATGTACTCATCTCTTCATATGTCAGCGTGCTGTCACCTATTACTCTTTTTAAATGATGCTTCACTGATATAACTCCAGCTTCCCAAATTCCACCAAAGTGAAGACTTGCCGGCGGGATAAAATGCCATTCAATTTTTTCATCCACCAGTCGTGGCGCTACACAATTCCTTTGAAGCGCTTGTATAAAATCCGCGCTCAGTTTTCTTTCTGCTCCTACGAAATTTGTACCGTTATCCGAATATATATGATTGCATTTTCCTCTTCTTGCTGTAAATCTTTTTAATGCAGCTATAAATGCTTCTGTAGTTAGATCGCTTACTGCTTCAAGATGAATTGCCTTAGTGCTCATGCATATATAAATTGCAATATAGCCTTTGTACGATTTTTGTCCTCTTCCTTTGGAAACTCGAATGTTTATTGGCCCAGCATAGTCAACTCCCGTATGACTGAATGGTTGTGACACTGTAACTCGTGCTTCTGGTATTTGACCCATTATCTGCTGCGTGGTATATTGTCGATGTCGTGCACACTTCGTGCACTGATGTATTATCCTTTTTATAGTGTTTTTCAGTCCGAATATCCAAAAATTTCGTCTGATTTTCGCTTCTGTTACTCTATTTCCTCCATGTAACGTTTCCATGTGCGTTTGTCGACTTATCAAATCTGCCAAATGTGACTTCTTTATTATTATGGGATGTTTCTGGTTGTAGTGTAATTTGGAAAAATTGAAGTCTGCCTCCTACTCGCATGATTCCATCTTTATCCAGAAACGGGTGTAGCGGTGTCAACTTGCTTTTTGTCTCAATTTCCAGTTTTTCTTGTAGTCTTATAGTTTCCTCAAAATATTCTCTGTTTTGATGCTGCTTTATGATCCTGCATCTTGCCTCTTTAATTTCATGTAAAGAAAATTTTCCCGTTCGACCCTTTTTTTCTACATCGTCCAATAAAGCGCAATATGTATGCCACAATCCCCCTCAGATTTCCAAGATTGTTGTATTTTATTTCTAGCTCGTCTAGAATGCTTTCTTCTTTTGATGTTATCAAACTCAGCTGATTTGCAACCTCTTTTTTCTCCGGCCATTTTTCCTCGCTATTTTTTAGCCAATCGGGTCCTTTCCACCACAGTTGCAGCCCGCACAATTTGTCCGGTTGAACACCTCTGGTTCCTAAGTCCGCAGGATTTTCTTTTGATCCTACGTGTCTCCATGTTGTTCCTGGTGCCAGATTGTTGATTTGCTCCACTTTGGACCGGACAAATTTGTCCTTATTTCTGCTGTTTGCTATCCAGCTTAATGCAATGGTTGAGTCACACCAGGCGTGTATTTTCTTTGCCACTGGTATAGTAGCTACTACTGTATTTAATAGCTTTGCCAATAAGTGCGCTGCACACAATTCCAGTTTTGGCAATGTTTTTCGATTTTTTATTGGGTTATCTTTTGTTTTGCTTGCGATTATAGTTATTCTTGTGTGCGTTTTTCCATATATGATAGCTGCGTATGCTAGGTCTGATGCATCGGCAAACCCATGTATCTCTAGTGGCTCATCCATCGTTGTTCCAGTCCATCTAGGAATTTTAATTTCTTCCATTGATTTTAATTTTCCATTAAACTCGATCCATTCCTTTGATAATGTTTCATTTTAAATCTCGTCCCAGTTTATTTTGGATATCCATAGTTTCTGGATGAATAATTTGGCTATAATTGTTACTGGAGATAGCCATCCCATGGGATCAAAAATTTTTGCCAACGCTGACAATGTTTTTCGTTTCGTAATAGTTTTTATTTCGGTAGTGTTGATGTTAAAACTGAATTCATCACTTTGTGGACTCCACTTAAGTCCTAGTGTCTTCACTGATTCTTCTGCATTGACTTCAAATAATTTTTTACTCATTACTTCTGGTAGTGCTGTGGTTATCCTCTTGTCGTTAGCTGTCCATTTGCGTAGATGTAATCCATATTTTTCTAGTTCTTTCGATGTATCTTCCTGAATCTTGATACAGTGAGATATTTTTTCAGCTCCTGTTTTTTATAATATCCTTTGTTGTTAGGCTCTCACATTTATTTGATACTTCCAGCAGACATCTTGTTGCCAGGAATGGTGCTGATGCTGTTCCATATGTTACAGTTTTCAAATTATACTCCTTTACTGGTTCTTTTGTATCCTTCCTACACAAAATTCTCAGGTAATATTGATCATCTTCATGTATCCATATGTGTCTATACATTTTCTCGACATCGGCTGTAATTACGAATTTTCAGAGCCGCCATTTCATTATTATTTCCAGTATTGTTTTTTGTATATGGGGTCCCGTTAATTGAACATCATTCAAACTTTTTCCAATTGTCGTTTTTGAAGATGCATCATACCCAACTCGAAGCCTGGTTGTTAGACTATCTTCTCTAATAACCGGCTGATGCGGCACATAATATTTTCCAGTTCCGGTGTCTTTTGATTCCTTCATATGTCCGTGATTAAGGTAGTCGTCCATGAATTGAATGTATTGCTGTTTTAGGCTTTCATTATTTCTTAATTTTTTCTCAAGATTAAGTAGTCGCGCCATATCTCGTTTTCTTGAATCTCCCAGTACATTATCCTCTTGAAAAGGCATTTTTACAATAAACCTTAAATCATTACCGTTTGTGGTCGTCTCTTCAAACATTGCCATGCATTTCTCATTATCTGTTGTCGTTGAAGTTTCAGGAATTTCCTCTATTTCCCAAAATTTTTCCAGGTTAACAGCCGCTTGTATCCGTAAGTTTCCTGGTATCTGCACTACTCCTGATAGAATCCATCCCAGTTTTGTCCGTTGACCAATGACTGTATCTTATTGTTTCAGACCTTGGACTAAAATCTCTGCCAGCAAATCTCCACCAATCAGGATATCTATTCTCCTTCGCTCATTAAACGTCGGATCCGCCAGCAACTCATTTTTCCATACTTGCTTTTTATATAGAAATGAATTAGGTGGTTGTGGGCTAAGGAGTTTTGTTAAAACTACAGCTTCTGTTTGAAATCTATCGTCACTTGTAAAACGTGGCCGAATTTTTAACTGAAGAGCCGCTTTTGAAACTCCCACTAAATTTTCTCCAAGCCCATATATTTGAGTTTTCTTTTTCCGCTTGGGCAATTTTAGCATTTGACCTGCTTCCTCCGAAATCACCGTAATTTGTGATCCTTGATCTACAAGTGCACGAAAAGTCACCCATTCTCCAGTTGCAGCTTGTACTTGCACTTGAGCCGTTGCCAGCAATGTCGTCTTGTGTTTTGCTGACTGTGATGTCATTGCTGATTTGACCTCGTCATCTGTATGCAACAACTCATGATGTGATTTTTTACATTTTCTACACGTCTTCTCTTCTTCTGGACAGCTTCTATATGCGGAGTATTTGTGACCAAGGCATCTAAAACATATTCGTTCTAATCGTACATAGTTCCATTTATCCATAGTAGACAGATTTGTAAACTTTCTACAATCTTGTATCCTGTGACCTGCAATTTTACAATGCAAGCAACTGTTATCCACTGTAATGCTCATTATTTTTGGACTTTCCCGACTATATTGCCTCGGTTGTCGGACCGCTTTTATCGCTTGCAGGTGTTTTTCCAGAAACTCAAGTACATCATCTAATGTTTGAACTTCCTTTGTTGCAGCACATGTGTGTTCGTATTGCTGTTGTCCTGAGCGATCAAATTTCCTCAATAATATTCCTGCAATAAACACATTAGAGCCGTCAAGTGGAATTCCCATTCCTTTTATGGCATGCGTGCATTTTTGTGTGGTATCCAGCATCTGCTGAACACTTTTTTCCGATTCGCTGTTCATCAGTGGCAAATCGATTATTTGGTGAAACTGCTTCATGAATAGTTGTCTCCGATTTTCATATCTATTATTCAAAATTGATAGCGCCACTTCGTAATTATCTTCCGTGATCAGCAAATGTTTTATCAAATACATTGCTTCAGCTTTAACTACTTATTTAAGACGCATTAGCTTCTCTTTATTAGATAGGCTGACATTATTCGCTACCATTTCATTAAACATGTCTTAAAAGCTTGACCACGTCGTAATGTCTCCAAAAAACGGTGGTATTTCCATCTCTCTGAGCTTTATACATTGCTCAGATGGCTTATTTTGAGCCAACCATATTTCTTTGTCTCGTTTTATCTGTTTTAGCTCCTCGTATCTTTCCAATAGCGTTGGAGTTACTTGTCCATTGTCTTTTAATTCCTTAAAGATTTCCGTTAATTGCTGAGAAACTTCTTTTAAATGCTCGCTGTCAATCCGATGTAATTTAACATCTACACCAGCTCTTTTTATCGTCTTTAATAAAGTTTGGCTGGCTTGATGGAATCCCCTGCTTTCGAATTTCTTGGTCTCCGATCATTTGTTGCATTGACGTGTTCATCGTTTGACCGGCTGCTTTTTTATTTAATTCAGCTAAAATTCTGTTTCTCAGTGCTTGGGTTTTTGCGTACCCATCCTTAGAGAAATAGTCCTCACCGATTGCGTCTTTGTTTCTTACTAATTCTTCGTGCTGTTGCTTGAACAGCTCCCATTGGCTTTGTACTTCTGTCATCAATTCCATATTTGAACCATCAATGAGGTTCAACTTCTCTTCCCATTTCTTCATCTGCAAAAAAACTGCAGATTGGCTTGCAGCTAATGCATTTAGCTGTTCTCTTGTTAACACCATTTTGAAAACAAAAGAAAACTATTCAAATTCAATTTTTATTTTTTATTTATTTTCTTTAATTCGCTCAATTCTTTAATTAATTTCTCCTTGTATTCACCAGTTGACAAATTAATCAATCGATATAACTCTTTGTATTTTCTTCGTTTCTGCTTCTTTTTACCTGCCCTGCGTATCTTTTTTTTCTTAGTGGGCTCTAGTACCGGCATCTTTTGTCTGGCCTTGTGTTGCTCTATCGTCAGAGGTTGGGGTCCTGCGCCTTTTTGTGCTGCTGCCTCCCAAAACTCCTCCGCCTTTTCCAATATTCGATTACATTTTTTTTGGAATTCCTCCATTCGCAGTATATAGTCGCCGCGGTGGTCGCCTGAGCCTCCGCTGCCGCTGGCTTTAGTCGCCGCGGTGGTCGCCTGAGCCTCCGCTGCCGCTTGTTTTAGTCGCCGCGGTGGTCGCCTGAGCCTCCGCTGGCGCTTGTTTAATCGCCGCGGTGGTCGCCTGAGCCTCCGCTGCCGCTTGTTTTAGTCGCCGCGGTGGTCGCCTGAGCCTCCGCAGCCGCTTATAGAATTGCCGCGGTGGTCGCCTGAGCCTCCGCTGCCGCTTGTTTAATCGCCGCGGTGATCGCCTGATCCTCCGCTGCCGCTTGTAGAATCGCCGCGGTGGTCGCCTGAGCCTCCGCTGCCGCTTGTTTAATCGCCGCGGTGGT
Source organism: Lordiphosa magnipectinata (assembly GCA_037044535.1). Taxonomy (NCBI): domain Eukaryota; kingdom Metazoa; phylum Arthropoda; class Insecta; order Diptera; family Drosophilidae; genus Lordiphosa; species Lordiphosa magnipectinata. The sequence continues at coordinate 173,606 of JBAMBO010000260.1, read as the reverse complement.
CGCCTGAGCCTCCGCTGCCGCTTGTAGAATCGCCGCGGTGGTCGCCTGAGCCTCCGCTGGCGCTTGTTTAATCGCCGCGGTGGTCGCCTGAGCCTCCGCTGCCGCTTGTTTTAGTCGCCGCGGTGGTCGCCTGAGCCTCCGCTGCCGCTTGTAGAATCGCCGCGGTGGTCGCCTGAGCCTCCGCTGCCGCTGGTTTTAGTCGCCGCGGTGGTCGCCTGAGCCTCCGCAGCCGCTTGTAGAATCGCCGCGGTGGTCGCCTGAGCCTCCGCAGCCGCTTGTAGAATCGCCGCGGTGGTCGCCTGAGCCTCCGCTGCCGCTTGTTTAGTCGCCGCGGTGGTCGCCTGAGCCTCCCCTGCCGCTTGGTTTCTCTGGTTCTCTCTCACAAGGTCCGCCAAGTCCCGCGCCGCCGTCTTTAGGCCTGGATTTTGAATTTAATTTTTCCCTAATCTTGCCGTAGTGCACTGAAGGGCGCGACTTGCGGGCTTAATACCGTGGATACCGTTTTACGAGTATGCCATCTGGTTTGGCAGTCCTAGTGAGTAAATAAATACTCGAAGGACCATAAATGTGCAACTTATTCTTCTAAGTTAAAGAGCCGCTCGTACAGCTCAGTCCCTCAGTCGAAGTATTCGCACATTCGCCGAATCCCTAACTAAATTACACAATCGCGTTACTTGTTAGGAACTGATTTTTATTAAGGTTTGGTTGTGGGTTTTTATAGTTTAAGCTTATGTACCTAATACATGAGACGACTGTAATTCTAGATCTACTTGTCCTTATCTAATACATGTGATATATTTGTGTCTTATATACTCAGTTGTTAGATTGTCATCTTACTTGTCTTTTTAAATATAGTGTGGTGTTGCTTTCGCTTACTAAGTACAATATGTGTTTATATTTATCCTTTCTTGTAATGTATTTCCCCTCTTGCACACATGTGCTTGTAGGCATCTTGTGGGATCATATTTTAGTAACGTCTTCTGGTGTTGAGTGCGGGGGTCACATGTTTAGTTATGAACACATGTTCAGTAATGAACAAGATCTATAATTTTTAATGTATGCTTCGTTTCTTTCTACAGTACAAATTTCTCTGTTTTTATATCTTTTATCAATATATTTTTGTTTTGCACTAAGCATGTTCTTAAATATATTTTCCTTATTCCACTTTCCAATTTCAACATTTATAGGTTTTTTTTTTTGTAATTGAATGGAATGTGTTATTATAAAATTCAATAGATTTGCTTATTTTGTCCTTAATTTTCAATGACTTTTGTTCAACAGATAATATTCTTATTTTGTCACATATTGTGCTGTGTAACCGTTCCAAGGCAGCATTACCAGTTTTAAACTCGTTATCGCAGATTACCTTATTAAAGTGGCCTCTCTGAGACTTGTATAGTCTTAGTTTTTCGATAATAGTTTGGTTGTTTCTGTCTTCTAGATAATAAGCTGTAGCAAATTTTGAAAAAGGATTAATGAAAGTAAGGAAATTGGACTTGGAGTAAATATCCATGTGAACTATTTGTTTTATATCGGTAGGGGTTTCGGTTATTGAAAATTTAGCTTTAATGGGGCTGCGATCATATTTAGCTTTATTGCATGTAGAGCAATTATTTATGAATTTATTGATAAGGGTTTAAAAATCTGAGTAGTAATATTATTCTTTTAAGGCCAATATAATTTTCGTTTATACCTAGTATGTCCAGTCTCATTCTTATGATATTTTTCAATTTCTGTATAAGACTCATCTTCTGAAACTAAATCTTTTGCTTGGTAGGAACAGCGCACAAATTTAACATTATTATTTCCTTCGTATAGTTCAATAATTTTTTTCTGACTAACTCTGTAAATACAGCCACTTCACATTTTTAATGTGCATTCCCAAGAGTTGTTCAAGATTGTTTTCGATACCAGAATGATTAATGAAAATATTTTTATTTTTATGTATTATTTCGATGTCCTTGCACTTATTGTTCGTTAAGATCAACTGTACTTTGAATCTATTCACAACCGTATCTAGTATCGGAATTTGATTATGAGTATCTTTGATTCGCGAATGTAATCTGTCTAGGTCATCAGCAACATTATTGTATAAAGAGTTTGTGGAAGAATCTATCACGTTGACTTCGCTCGTATCTGCATTAATCCTGCTTAGAAAATCAGCAACTTGGTTTTCTCCACCTTTTATGTAGTTTACAACAATGTTATTCTCGCTTATTTTAATGAGCCAGCGATACAACCTAGGGCTCATCTTCTCCTGTGATTTGATGAAAAGCCATCGTAAAGGCTCATGATCAGAAAGAATTTCGAATTTTGTACCATACAAGTATGGTCGAAAATAATTCGTGCTCCAAACAATTGCGAGGATTTCTCTTTTTGTTGTGGAGTTGTTACGTTCATGGTCGTTCAACGTTCTACTAGCGAAGCAAAAAGGATGTCCCTCTTGTTTTAAAACAGCTCCTTAAAGTCTGGATACCTTAAAACTGGGGACTCCGTTATTATTTGCTTTACCTTTTCAAATGAGTGAATATAGTTTGGATCGTTTATGTTTAGTTTGACTCCTCATTTCAAATATTTAATAATAAGATAAGCTACTTTATTGTAGTCCTTCATAAATTTATAATAGTAACCTGTCATGCTAAAAAACGACTTAATCTGTTTCGCATTCTTAGGCGATTGTATCTCAGTAATATTGATATATGTGCGACATTTTTTTTCCTATTTCTTTTAATCCAATAAGGGTACATTGGTTTTAAGTATACACTTTCTTTCTCTTATTCTTCATGTCGCTTTGCCAAGTGTTCACTTTTTATTACCTTCTAATCTATGGTACCGTTATATGAAACAAGAGAACCCCATTGCCCATAGTTCTCAAAGAAAATTGATATATGTGCATATTGAGTTATTTGTTTTTTAATGGCAAAAGCGTCAACATAAATTGCACTAAAGTGATAAAATGTTGAATTAGGTGTGTAATAGCCTATTTCCAAAGAAATGAAACTTCATTTCTTCAAATGACAAGAAATAAAGAGAAGAAATAAATATTCCAAAAAGACCACTTGAGTTTGAAAGTTCCACCTGTTATTTGCAACAAACAAAGCAGCTGGTTTTGTCAGCGTGTCAAAAAATTACGATTTGTCAATGGAAACGGCAAAATTTTAAGAAATGAAAATGATAAGAAATCATGCCAGTGGAAATGGGCTATAAGCAATAATTTAAATTCAACAATCAAGGGTATTTAAATTGACAAGATTTTATTTTAGCTCAAAATGCCCCGCTTAAAAGAACTATCCAATAAAACAGATAAAAAACAAAACTATGCATGTAGCTGGTATAGAAGTTGGTGTAATCGCAGGTTTAACAAACCACGATTGTAATACAGTAACCAACACCTCTGAAAAGTCCGTAAAAATATTGCCAAAATAATTGCAAGGGTGCAATACCCAAGGTGGATGAACGCACCAAGGGGCACTTAAGGACTCTAGCAGCAAATAAAATGGTGAGCTGCGCTCAAATTAAGTCGGAGCTAAGACTACCAATATGTCGACAACGCATACAAAAAATTTGCCGAAAGGAGTTGCATCTTCAGTATCAGTGCATGGTACCTAAACCACGGCTCAAGCAACATCAGAAAAATGCGCCCATGGCCTTTTATGAAAAGTATAAGTTTTGGGACGAAGAATTAAAATCCGTCATATTTAGTGATGAAAAAAGTTTAATCTAGACGGCCCAGATGGACATCATAAATGGTGGATTGATATTCGACATCCCCGACAGATCTGCTATAAGCACAACCGTGGTGATGGATCTCTTATGGTATGGGCTGCCTTTAGTGCTAAAGGCAAATTGTCTATTCGTTTTGTGGCCGGCCGTATGAACGCGCAAGTGTAAGAAGAGTTGATGGAAAGTAAGCTTATGAAATTCTCGAAAGAGTTCCATAACGCTTCCACACACGTTGCCCGGTATTCAAAGGCATATTTCAGCTCCTACAATATACCGCTGTTACAGTGGCCGGCATTAAGTCCGGATTTAAATCCAACTGAGGATCTATGGGGCATAATTTCTGCAGGAAAATTCGGCACTGCAAAGCAGTACGACACTTTGATGCAGCTTAAAATAGCAATTGTAAAGTTGTGGAGAAATGTTGATTTGAGTGTTGTTACAAAAATTGGCAAATTCAATGTCCCGGAGGTTGCAGCTACTAAAAACGTTAAAAGGCAACCCAATTTTATATTAATGATTTCACCAGACTACATTTAGAGTTAAGTTCCTATTTAAAATCAAAAAATATCACACATTTTAGAATTTGCACATATTGCAATTTTCTATGAAAATTTTTTAAATTGTTTATTTTTTGTCAGTTAATGTTGTAAATAAAATAAGCATTGTTTAATTTCAATATAGAATAGCTTTGTAAAAACAAGAAAGAAAGTCGGTCAAGCCCGACTACAGCATTCGCATTCTGTTTGAAGACGCACGTGTGTTTTTTTATCCTGCGCTTCTTTTAATTTCCTTGCCGGTGTCAAAATCGATTCTGCTTGCTTTTCTAGTGCTTTTAAGTTCTCGGGCTAATATATTTACAATAGCTTTCATTAATTTGGTTGCTATTAGTTTGTAAACTAAACGCAAAAACAAATTTTGCATTCTTGTTGCCGTGCATTTAGATTTGTTCTTTCGTTTTGTTTTATTGTATTTGCCTGGCTTTTTGGTCAACCGATCGCGCTCTCTTGTTGTTGTTGGTGTTGGTGTAGCCTAACTCCCTCCCGCTCCCACTCATCTTTCTCGCGCTCGCGATCGCGTCCACCCGCGCGCTGGCTACTTGTGTGAATTACAGTTACTGTGTGTTTTGTGAATTTTGTTTTTGTTTTTTCTCTGCTTGAAATAGCTGTAAGCTGTTTCTGGTTACTCCAACTGTTTGCCGCTTGTTTGACCCCAGTGGTGAATTTGGTCTGCATACAATTGATTATTTGGTGCCGAATTTAATTGCCCTATTTAAAAAATGAGTTATCCGGTCTGCTTTAACAAAAAGTGCAAGTTGTCGTCTGCCGCCAACGATACCTTTATCGTGTGTTTTGTGACCATGTTATACATGTCAAATGTGCTGGTTACACTGCCAGGGTTAAAGACTGCATTGAGCTAGACAGTGGACTGAAGTGGAGTTGTGGGTCTTGCCGTGAAATAGAAATGGACATGAGATTGTTTATGAGGCAGACTAGAGATGGTCATAAGCGCGTGTTTGCTAATGTTCGGAAAGTTACTGACGAGTTTGTGACGCTGGAATCACAATTCGCCAGTTTAAAACTGATGAATGAGTCTCCCACGCGCAAAAAAAAACCATTCGCTCGGGTGTGCCTCAGGAGCAAAGTGTTATTTCTGTCCCTGATCAGGCTCAAGGCCTATCTTCTCCTAACATACAGCGTCTAATATCGTTTAATACTTCGGCTCCAGCGCGGAGATAATTGGTACTGGAGATTTTACCACTACAGACAGTGGCATCTCTGATCCCAATTTGGCAATATCAGATGTAGTGTCCGAAATGTCCGTCCAGGAGGTACCTACCTGTTGTTGAAAGTATACCTATAGGGAGTGCAGTGGTGGCGCTACGTGTTCCTCCTATTTCGGTAAACATTACCGAGGTGGGGGTATCAAGTGCTCCAAAGCCCCTTATAGGTATTCCACCGAAGAAACATATACATATTTGTTTCTCGACTTGCCCCTGATCTCACATCTGATGATGTTAAAGCCCACATTCAGGCCAAAATTCAAGCCGCAGGTATTTTGGTGGAAAAGTTTAAGTTTTCGTATGAAAGGGATGTTGCCTCTTTCAAAGTAAGTGTCCCGGATAAAATTTTTAGAACAATTTGTTTCAAGGATTTCTGGCCGGAACATTTAATAATCGAAGAGTATATTGCTCTATTTATTTAGTTGCCTTTACCTTCTAACCCTTCTGGCGCCTCTACGTCTACTGTTGCGTCAAAAAACTAACGTCCTCCCTTCTGCTTGCCTATCAAAATGAACGTGGTCTTAATTCTAAATTAGCTAAACTCTTTGTAGACAGTATATCTTTCGATTTTCATGTTCTAGTTTTCACCGAGACGTGGTTAAAATCTGACATCTCTGATTCAACAGTTTTTCCCACTAAATATACCACTTATAGATGCGATCGCTCTTCCCGCGTTGGGGGTGGGGTTTTAATTGCTGTAGATTCAGGCCTTTTGTCGGAGTTGACACATACTTTAATTCCCCATGACATCGAATTTATAAGTGTTAAAATAACTTTTTCTACTTTTCCGATACTACAATTTACTCCTCTCACCTCTCTGCCATTGAGTCGATCTCTCTGTTATTATCAAACACTGACCTATTGATTGTTCTTGGAGACTTCAACTTGCCTGAAGTTATGTGGTCCACGAACAATGAATCAAATGCGCATTTACCTTCGAAGTCCCATGATTTTAACGATGGCCTATTTGAGTTGTCTTTGTCACAAGTTAATCCTATTCGCAACTCGATAAACAGATCTCTTGATTTAATTTTTTTGTTGGATCCCCCCGGCAATGTTGCATCTAGAATTGACCCGTTGGTTCTTCCTGAGGACCCCTTTCATCCTACATTGTAACTTACCATTGAATTGAGCTCTCTGGTGTGCTCTGCTTCTGGAAACTCGAAGGCTAAACCCCGTTGTTTTCAAAAAACAGATTTTTTAAAACTTAACGATTTAATTTTTGAAACCGATTGGTCTCAATTGTACACTTGTACAGATATTGATGTTGCCATACAACTTTTTTATGATACCTTGTACTCGCATTTTGATGTTAGTTTCCACTTGAGCTCCCTCGCTGTCCTAATAGGCAGCCTTGGTTCACAAGAGAACTAATAAATTTGAAAAACAATTCTCGCACAATCCTAAGCAGTTTTATACGTTTGTTAACTCTAAACGCAAATCTTCCACTATGCCCTCTTCTGTGCGGTATGGTAATGCGAAAGCAAACACTGATCAGGCCATAGCCGATCAGTTTGCCGAGTTTTTTATGTCAACCTACTCGTCTTCTACCTTCTTTGCGAATCAACCATACCCCTATCAGTTGAATGGGTCTAATTGTATTTTTAGCCCTATAATCACTGAAAGCTCTCTCCTTTGCGATCTAAACTCTGTTAAACCTGTGTATGCACCGGGTCCCGATGGAGTACCTGCTTGTGTACTTAGGTTTTGTGCTGATGCACTTTGTAAGCCTATTCAAAAATTATTTGAATTGTCTCTTGAGTCATCCTCTTTCCCTGTGTTGTGGAAGGAATCTTATATCATTCCTCTCCATAAAAAAGGTAATAAGTCGGATGTTGAGAATTATAGGGGTATTTCCAAGTTGTCTGCAATTCCTAAAGCTTTTGAGAGAATTATGGCATCTCAACTGCAACATTTATGTAGTTCCATTATTTCAGCCTATAAATATGGATTTGTGAAGCGTCGATCTACTACCACTAACTTATTAGAGCTTACATCATTAGTGATCAAAGGGTTCTTAGGTAAGATGCAAACTGACGTCATTTATACTGATTTTAGTAAGGCTTTTGACTCTGTTAATCACTCCTTGTTGCTTCATAAACAGAGTTTAATTGGTTTCCCAACTAACCTTCTTAGTTGGATCTCTGATTACCTAAGTTCTAAAACACAAAAAGTTATATTTTGTAATTCATATTCGAAACTAATCCAGGTTACCTCTGGGGTACCCCAAGGTAGTCACTTGGGTCCATTGCTTTTTACTCTCTTCATAAATGATCTTCCGTCTGTCTTGACTCACTCTCGTGTGCTTATGTACGCCGATGATGTGAAACTATGTTTGACATATAATGATTTGGTTTCCCGCTATAATTTGCAAGCTAAATTGGATGCATTTCAGTCTTGGTGTAAAGATAATCTATTAAACCTTAACAGTTCCAAGTGTAAGGTTATGACATTTTACAGGAGCTTGCCACAATTCTGCACTTATATGCTTGATAATGTCCCACTTGAATGCTTAAATGATTCAGCCATTGAGGTAAATGATCTTGGGGTTATTCTTGATCACCGACTTAAATTTGACTCTCATGTTACTGCTACTGTTTGTAAGGCCAGGAGTGTTCTTGTGTTCTTGGGTTTATTAAGCGCTGGTCGAAGGAATTTGATGATCCCTATACGACGAAGATTTTGTACACTTCTCTTGTCTGTCCGATTCTCGAGTACGGATCATGTGTGTGGTCTCCGCAATATTCGACCCATCAAGATAGAATTGAATCTGTGTAAAAACAGTTTTTATTGTTTGCTCTTCGTGGTTTGGGCTGGAATCCTGAGGTCCGTTTACCATCGTACTCTAGTAGACTTCTTTTGATTAACCTTCCCTCCCTTATTAACCGTAGAGTTATGCTTGGAGTAATCTTTATACATAGACTAATTAATGGTAAAATCGACTCAACTGAGTTGGTTGGCCAAATTAACCTCAACGTTCCTATTAGACCGACTCGTAATTTTATCCCTCTATCACTACATCGTTGTAATACTAACTATGCCTTGCACGAACCGTTTCGTGTCCTCTGTGCTGATTACAATAAACTCTACCGAATAATTAACTCTGAAGCTTCTCTTCCTGCAATAAAAATTTATATTTTAACTTATTTAGCCCGTAGTTAACATTACTTTATGTTCATCCTTCGCGATTTCGTGTCACACGTTAGTGGCTGCGCCTCTCGGACGGTTGGGCGGGAGGTGGGCTGCTATTTTGCCTGGGGTTCGCGCGTAACAAGCTTTGGCTTGGTGTCGCATGGGCCACTTGAACGTACTGCGCATAATGCGTCAACGTCCATCAAAAAAGAAAAAACAAAAAAACATACTCTGTTAATGTCGCAGCTCGCATTTGCTCACGAGTTATACGCGCTCATCTCTAAGTTTCACTCTCTCTCTCTCTCCCTCTCTCTCTCTAAGATTGCCGTTCAACAGAATGCTGTGGTTATGGGTGGGGGGTGTTAACTGGCTGTTTTTTGCTCATAACTTGAGTATCGTTCATCCGATCTATATCATTCCTTTTTTGCTTTCTAGATATCTCTAGAAGGTACGAACAATCCATCATAAAAACTGTGGGAGATATGACGTTTTTTCCAAATTGCGGGGGCCCCTCCCGCATGGCAAAAATTCAAAATAAACTTGATCTGCCTGCAACTATAAGAAGTATTTGTCCCATACATGTCAAATCTCTATCTCTCACCATCTCTGAGATCTGTGCGTTCATACAGACGGACGGACATACGGACAGACATGGCTATATCGACTCGGCTGTTGATGCTGATCAAGAATATATATACTTTATAGGGTCGGAAATGATTCCTTCTCCCTGTTACATACTTTTGCACAAACTTAATATACTCTGTGTACCTTTGGTACAGAGTATAAAAATAATGTCACAAATGAAAAAGAATGGAAATGTAAATAATTAAGCATAATATGTATGCACATATATCAACTTTACTGAGGTAGATTCTGGACATGGGAACCTTTGTTTGTATTATGTTTTACGTCTTCAGGTGTCAGAATGTGCCCTAAATACAATGTTTCTTTGGCAAAAAATGAACATTTGGTTATTTGAATTCTTAAGTTGGCTTCCCTCAGCTTTTGAAACACTTTGGTGATATCGCAAATATGTTCTTGTAAACTTGTGGAAAATATCAAAATATCATCCATATATGAAACGCATATTTTGTTGATAATACTACGAAGTTTATAATTGATGTCTTTGAAACCTTGCTGGTGCGTTTTTTCGACCAAAGGGCATTTGGTTACACTCAAAATGACCATAAGGTGTTGTAAAATCTTTTTTTGCCCGGTCTTCTTGCTTCACAAAAATTTGCAATGTTTGGTATAGAAAAACGATCGGTTACAGTAATACCATTAATAGGTCTATGATCGACCACAAATCTCCAACTCGATTCGCCCAAATTATCAGCTTTTTTTGGAACTATCCATACAGGACTATTATACGGCGAATTACTTTCCCTAATGATTCCTTGTTTAAGCATTTCATCAGCTCGTTTGCAAATTTCGCGTTCATGAGCCTATGGATACCGGCACATTTTTGTATAAATTGGCTCATCAGTTGTAGTTTAAATCTCATGTTCGATAATATCTGTAATTGTAAGAGTTTGTCCTTTTACATAAATGAGGTCTTTAAAACGATCTTAAATCTGTTCTAATGCCCGACTTTCTTGGACGTTTAAGCCTTCAAAGAGTTTATTTATAATATTGTTATCAATATTAACTATCCTAAGAACATTAATTTTCTTCGCGACGCGAATGGACATGAAGGGTAGAACTTTATTATATTGTTATTGATGGTAAGAGTCTGATTTTGTTCAATTATTGCATCAAAACATTTTCCTTGCAAATTAGATAACTTCCATGACATGATCGAATCTTCGATCAATTCTAAAGGAATATCTGTAATTATTGATATTGTGTTCTTACAACTTTTATTTAATTGGTGTTGCTATATGTGTTTATAATAACAAATGTTCTTCCATCGTAATTTTCCGCATTCAACAGCATAAAATAATTATTTTCAGTGAAAGTAAAAGTTGTGTTACCTCCGGGTCCCCCCAAGAGTCTTAGCTGTTAAAAGCAGCAGCACGTTTTTGTGCAATCGTCCATAGAAGATATCCGTCTCGTTAAATTTCAAGCGTTTTTGTTATGTGCTCTCTTCGTGTTGCACTCTTTCGTTGTGCTTGTCCCGTTGTCTTTCGTGTATTCAATGAGATTGTTTTGCTTTTTCATGTTTTCTTTCATTTTTTAATATTTTAATATCATTCTTTTGTACATAATCTTACTATAGGAACATCGTATCAGTGTAAGCTCCCTTGGCAATATATTTTTGATATTTGGTGTTCTGGCAAAAGCTCCAATGCTGAAAATGTTCTGGATACTTTCGATATAATTAAATCTCACAGCAAAAGTCACGGCCACAGATTTAATCACCTTAATCACCTATAACATTAAAAAAATTTCTGAATTTTTGAAAAAATGTATATATATGTCGTTAACGGTGCCTATTTTATAAATATACCATAATTACATTACAGTGCCGCACAAAGACGTTGGGCAGTCCTTTGCGAAAGGAGGCGTGCTTGAATGTCCAGGGGGTTGACTCCTAGGATGTGTTCTACTGCTTTTGTTGGAGTGGACCTCAGCGCCCTCGTTATGCAGACTAATGCCTGCCGCTGGGTCCATCAGCTTAAGATATGTGGACTTCTCCGTGGCTTGCCACCATACCAATATGCCATGTAGTAGTATTGGTCGGATTACTGAGATGAAGAGACAGTGCGTTAGACTTAATTATAGTCCCCAAGTACTGCTTAAGCTTCTGTGATTTGTATAGCGCATTGGTGGCCTTTTTCACCCTTTCCTCCCCGTTGAGTCTCCATGACAGTTTACTATTGATTACTACTTCAAGGTATTTTACGTTGTTCTTTGGCGTTAGCGGTGTTCCATTTATCGTAGGTGGAGTCCATTGCGGTACTTTGTATCTCTTGGTGAAGAGAATTAGGTCCGTCTTCTCCGCATTGATACTAAGCCCGGCTTCTGTGGCCCACTCTAGTATCTCTTTGAGAGTTGAGTCCATGATTGAGCTGAGAGTCGATGGACATTTTCCCATGATGCTTATGTCATCGGCATATGCGGTTATCTTGGGAGCGGAATTTTAGTAATAATTCGTTAACCACAAGGTTCCATAAAAGAGGTGACAGAACTCCGCCCTGAGGCGTTCCGCCATGTGCGTCTTTCGTCATGCTTGTGGTACCCCACTCGGCTTGTACTCTTGTGCAGCTCAGCAGGTTGTATATCCAGGAGTCCAATGCCTTGTGTATTGCTAGTGCTTTTAAGCTTTGCATTATCGCTTCTGTCGTAACGTTATTAAATGCACCAGATATGTCTAGGAATGCTCCCAGGGCAAATTCCTGATGGTACAGTGCCTTCTCGATGGTGGCTACTAGGGAGTGTTGCGCTGTATCCACCGAATTCCCTTTCGTGTAGGCGTGCTGATTATCCTCCAAGATCAGATTCATGCTTTCTCTTATATGAAGGTCTAGGAATTTTTCCATTGTTTTGAGCAGGAATGATGTGAGGCTAAAGGGTCTGTAGTCCTTTGGTAGCCCATGACTGCATTTCCCCGCATTGGGCAGGAATACAACGTGCTGTCCTCCAGGCCACAGGTACATAGTTCCATCTCAAGCATGCGGCAAAAATGGATTACAGCCATGGGACGATTGCGCGTTTGATCGTCTTAAGCATGGCTGGAAGTATTCTGAGTGTACTACTAATGTTGAAATTGTTTTGCCAAGGCACTTTAGATGTGAATCACACACTTTGAACTTAGTTGTCACGACAGATTCGGAACATTCGGTTGTACAATTTTTCCTAAGCAAAAGCAACGCCGATTTGGAATGCTGTTAAGAGATCCTCTGTAGCAGCAGATGAAGTTGAGAAAATTTGTGAACTTAAGTTTATTTATTTATTTATTTAGAGTTGACAAAAAAAGGATGTCAACGAAAATGTATAGACGTTACAAAAATTTTTATGAGCTAATGAAGCCTATCAAAGAAAATCTAATAAAATTAAAAAATAAACTAATAAGCTATGCCCCTATTCACAGCCAATTGTAGTCAGAGACGTTATTAGAGCTAACAAAAACTTTAATAATATAGAGATCGAGAAGAGGGAGAGAGAGAGAAAGAGAGAGAGAGAGAAAAAACCAAAACCTATAGTTATGTAAGAACAAAGGAGAAAAAAATAAGATAATATATTAAATTAAAAAAAACTGAGAAAGAGAGAAAAATATCTTAAAGTAAACTTTAAAAATAAAAATTTATACGTAAAACTTAAAACTAAATAACCGGAAAATCTCTGACCCGGTGGGGGAGGATTTTTTAGCCAGTTCGACATGCCCCTACTCACAGCTGGGAGTGGTCAGAGATTTCCCCGGAGATAATTATAGAGAGACGTTTTTAGAGAGAAGAGAGGGAGATCTGTTGAGAGCAGGTGATAGAGATCATTGTAATTTTGACATAAGACCCGAAAACGATTGTGCTGGGCATAATCAGTTGTGCATCTGGGCAAGATTAAAGGTAAATAGTTTCTAGTTGGCCTAGAAGGAACGGAAAAGTTAAGCCGACCTAAAAGTTCCGTAGTGTCTACATCACTAATGATTAGCTTATGAAGAAAAGAAACGCCTAGGACTGTTCTACGATTAGCTAACGAAGGAAGGTTAATAAGCAAGAGTCTGCTGGAGTACGATGGCAGACAAAGGTTAGGGTCCCAATTTAGTCCACGAAGAGCAAAAAGCAAAAATTGCTTTTGTACTGATTCGATACGATCGATATGCTTTTTGTATTGCGGACACCAGACGGACGAGCAGTATTTAAGTACAGGACGGACTAGAGCAGTGTATAGGAGCTTTGTGGTGTATGGATCATTGAATGCCTTCGACCAACGTTTAATGAATCCAAGTACACCTTTCGCCCTATTAACAATAGAGGAGATATGAGGATTGAAACTCAATTTGGGGTCAAAAAGAATTCCAAGATCAACAACTGTAGATATTCGTTGCAGGGGTTCATTGCCAATCGTATAAATAGCCAGCGAAGGTTTGCAACGATGGAAAGTTATAAACATGCACTTGGAGCAATTAAGGTATAAATGATTAACCAAGCACCAAGACTGCAAGGAGTTTAAATCATCTTGCAATCTAATGGAATGTGTCGGGTCATTGAAAAATAAAATAAGTTTAACGTCATCGGCATACATAAGTATCCGAGAATAAGATAGTATGGTGGGTAGGTCATTAATAATAAGAGTAAAAAACATAGGACCAAGGTGAGTACCTTGCGGTACACCGAACGTTACAGAGACGGGCTTTGAAGTATCTGAACGTAATATAACTTTCTGCGTTTTTTTTTATAAATAGGACGAAATCCAGAGCAGAAAAGAGGCGAGAAATCCTAACCGATCAAGCTTATAGAGGAGAAGATCATGGTTTACAGAGTCAAAAGCCTTACTAAAGTCGGTGTAAATGACATCGGTTTGCTTCTTCTTAAGGAACCCATCATTAACCAATGAAGTAAACTCAAGCAAATTGGTCATAGTCGACCGACGCTTAATAAACCCATGCTGGAAAGGTGATAAAATCGATTTGCAATAATGCTGCAAGGTGGAGGTTATAATCTCTTTAAATAATTTAGGAATAGCGGAGAGCTTGGCTATTCCTCTGTAATTGGAAATATCAGATTTTCCACCTTTTTTATGAAGAGGAATGATATAGGACTCTTTCCAAAGCGTTGGAAAGACTGAAGAATCGAGTGATAGATTGAAAATCTTAAGCAAAGGTTTGCATAAGGAACTACAGCACTCTTTGAGAACACAACTAGGAATGTTGTCAGGGCCAGGGGAGTATGAGGATTTTAGAGATTTTAAATGCGAAAGTAGGGAGCTTTCACTAATTGAGGGAACACAAATCGAGTTAGAAGAAGGAATGGTATAAGGATAAGAAGTGTTGGTAAAGTGGACAGAGGAATACGTTGATTGAAAAAAGTCTGCGAATAGGTCGACGGCAGCGGAATCATTGCCAGCCTTTTGGTCACCCAGAAAAAAAGAAGAAGGTAGTGATGAAGATCTACGCTTAGAGTTCACAAAGCTATAGAATTGTTTAGGGTCCTCTGCAAATCGAATTTTGCACCGGGCAAGATAATTCTTATAGCACTCAGAGTTAAAAAATTTAAAGTTGGATTTTGCTATTGAATATTTAGAGAAATCAACAGCCAAGCCAGATCGCTTATACTTTTGAAGCATCTAGACTTCATATTTTTCAAATTAGAAAGTCTAGGGCAGTACCAAGGAGGATTAAGTGACGCGGGAGAAGCTACGCTATTAGGAACACAGATATCTAAGAGAGAATTAATGGATTCCTAGAAAAAGTCAAAAGCAAAGTCAAAATCAACCGCATTGAACAGAGGTGACCAGTCTGTTGCACAAATAAGTTGATTTAATAATGTAAAGTTTCCTTTGCGAAAACCACGACGAGGTTTATTAGGAATTTTAGAGGTTGATGAAGTAGTTTCAGAAACTGAAAGAGAGATTTCAAGAGTAGGATGGTAAATATCTTCGGGCAGTGATAGAGGGGCGGACCTAGAAACTACAGCATTAGTACTGTCAGCGACAAAGACAAGATCCAGCAATTTATTAAGATCGTTTGGAATTGAATTTATCTGAGACAAGGACATATCAAACAGATGATCTAAAAAGTCATGCTGTGTTGATGGCACAAGATAGGTTGACCCATTAAGATATGACCAGGCGATGTTTGGTAAATTGAAATCACCTACAACAACCAATGAGTCAATGTCTCGTAATTGGGCACAAACATCTTTTATACAATTTATATGGTGCATATAAACTTGAATACCGGAAGAAGCAGGGATATAGGAGCAAGTAATAAATAACGAAAAGGAAAGAAAAGAAACTTTTACGGCTACGAATTCCACACCATCAGCCAGACTTAGTGGAATTAATTCCGAACGGTGGCTAGTCTTCACTGCGATCAGTACACCACCACCTCTCCGAGTAGGTCGATCATATCGATAGATAAGAAAATCATTTGACAAAATTTCACAATCAGAGATTGATGGATTTAACCACGTTTCTGAGAAGGCAATAATGTCAAACTCAAATGAAGCACTATTCAAGAACAAGGTAGAAAGTTTTGATAACAGACCCCTAACATTCTGATAGGCTATAAGAGGACTAACGGACAGAACTAGTTTTTTGAAACCCTGTTAGAGCTAGACCCTACATTTGAGGGCAAGCTGACGGGCATTGGCCTAACACGATTTTTTTGCCTAAACTCATGAACAATCATATCTGGCAGCCAAAATTGTGGGTCACATATGATTGGAAATGCTTCACCTGGAACACTTATGTTAAAGGAAGCTACATCACGAGGCTGGGCAAAATTAAACTTTGAAATGGAAACACTTGCTGAGGATTTGCTAGCAATAAAGGCGGCAATTTTCTCGCAAGTAGTTTCAGGAGACAACCTAGACACAAAAACTGTTTTGCGTGGTGCTATAACAGTAAGAAGGGGAGGCTGTGAAGAAAGGGAAGCACTTTCATCAGGTTCAGGTGGCACTATTGGAGAACTAACTAGTCTACGATTTGGAGGTTTATTTGAAAAATTATTAATAACTCCTTGACTTGGGGAGGGAGGCAATGGAGACAAACCAAGCATACTAGCTGGTGAAGCGGACAGGGAAATGGTCGGCGACAAGTCTTGACACTGAGGCGAGACTGGCAACGATTAAGGGGGATCAATCGACTTGTCAGAATCGGGAGGTGGCACTATTACAACTTGAGGCTCCGACCGACGTGTGGGTGGTGACTCAAAATGGAATTTACTAAGCAACTCATCACTAGAGGTAAACTCACTTGCGAGTTGCTTAGTTATTTTATGCAACTTATTATATTTATTTCTCATGGCATATATGAAACGCATATTTTGTTGATAATACTACGAAGTTTATAATTGATGTCTTTGAAACCTTGCTGGTGCGTTTTTTCGACCAAAGGGCATTTGGTTACACTCAAAATGACCATAAGGTGTTGTAAAATCTTTTTTTTGCCCGGTCTTCTTGCTTCACAAAAATTTGCAATGTTTGGTATAGGAAAACGATCGGTTACAGTAATACCATTTATAGGTCTATGATCGACCACAAATCTCCAACTCGATTCGCCCAAATTATCAGCTTTTTTTGGAACTATCCATACAGGACTATTATACGGCGAATTACTTTCCCTAATGATTCCTTGTTTAAGCATTTCATCAGCTCGTTTGCAAATTTCGCGTTCATGAGCCTATGGATACCGGCACATTTTTGTATAAATTGGCTCATCAGTTGTAGTTTAAATCTCATGTTCGATAATATCTGTAATTGTAAGAGTTTGTCCTTTTACATAAATGAGGTCTTTAAAACGATCTTAAATCTGTTCTAATGCCCGACTTTCTTGGACGTTTAAGCCTTCAAAGAGTTTATTTATAATATTGTTATCAATATTAACTATCCTAAGAACATTAATTTTCTTCGCGACGCGAATGGACATGAAGGGTAGAACTTTATTATATTGTTATTGATGGTAAGAGTCTGATTTTGTTCAATTATTGCATCAAAACATTTTCCTTGCAAATTAGATAACTTCCATGACATGATCGAATCTTCGATCAATTCTAAAGGAATATCTGTAATTATTGATATTGTGTTCTTACAACTTTTATTTAATTGGTGTTGCTATATGTGTTTATAATAACAAATGTTCTTCCATCGTAATTTTCCGCATTCAACAGCATAAAATAATTATTTTCAGTGAAAGTAAAAGTTGTGTTACCTCCGGGTCCCCCCAAGAGTCTTAGCTGTTAAAAGCAGCAGCACGTTTTTGTGCAATCGTCCATAGAAGATATCCGTCTCGTTAAATTTCAAGCGTTTTTGTTATGTGCTCTCTTCGTGTTGCACTCTTTCGTTGTGCTTGTCCCGTTGTCTTTCGTGTATTCAATGAGATTGTTTTGCTTTTTCATGTTTTCTTTCATTTTTTAATATTTTAATATCATTCTTTTGTACATAATCTTACTATAGGAACATCGTATCAGTGTAAGCTCCCTTGGCAATATATTTTTGATATTTGGTGTTCTGGCAAAAGCTCCAATGCTGAAAATGTTCTGGATACTTTCGATATAATTAAATCTCACAGCAAAAGTCACGGCCACAGATTTAATCACCTTAATCACCTATAACATTAAAAAAATTTCTGAATTTTTGAAAAAATGTATATATATGTCGTTAACGGTGCCTATTTTATAAATATACCATAATTACATTACAGTGCCGCACAAAGACGTTGGGCAGTCCTTTGCGAAAGGAGGCGTGCTTGAATGTCCAGGGGGTTGACTCCTAGGATGTGTTCTACTGCTTTTGTTGGAGTGGACCTCAGCGCCCTCGTTATGCAGACTAATGCCTGCCGCTGGGTCCATCAGCTTAAGATATGTGGACTTCTCCGTGGCTTGCCACCATACCAATATGCCATGTAGTAGTATTGGTCGGATTACTGAGATGAAGAGACAGTGCGTTAGACTTAATTATAGTCCCCAAGTACTGCTTAAGCTTCTGTGATTTGTATAGCGCATTGGTGGCCTTTTTCACCCTTTCCTCCCCGTTGAGTCTCCATGACAGTTTACTATTGATTACTACTTCAAGGTATTTTACGTTGTTCTTTGGCGTTAGCGGTGTTCCATTTATCGTAGGTGGAGTCCATTGCGGTACTTTGTATCTCTTGGTGAAGAGAGTTAGGTCCGTCTTCTCCGCATTGATACTAAGCCCGGCTTCTGTGGCCCACTCTAGTATCTCTTTGAGAGTTGAGTCCATGATTGAGCTGAGAGTCGATGGACATTTTCCCATGATGATTATGCTTATGTCATCGGCATATGCGGTTATCTTGGGAGCGGAATTTTAGTAATAATTCGTTAACCACAAGGTTCCATAAAAGAGGTGACAGAACTCCGCCCTGAGGCGTTCCGCCATGTGCGTCTTTCGTCATGCTTGTGGTACCCCACTCGGCTTGTACTCTTGTGCAGCTCAGCAGGTTGTATATCCAGGAGTCCAATGCCTTGTGTATTGCTAGTGCTTTTAAGCTTTGCATTATCGCTTCTGTCGTAACGTTATTAAATGCACCAGATATGTCTAGGAATGCTCCCAGGGCAAATTCCCGATGGTGGCTACTAGGGAGTGTTGCGGTGTATCCACCGAATTCCCTTTCGTGTAGGCGTGCTGATTATCCTCCAAGATCAGATTCATGCTTTCTCTTATATGAAGGTCTAGGAATTTTTCCATTGTTTTGAGCAGGAATGATGTGAGGCTAAAGGGTCTGTAGTCCTTTGGTAGCCCATGACTGCATTTCCCCGCATTGGGCAGGAATACAACGTGCTGTCCTCCAGGCCACAGGTACATAGTTCCATCTCAAGCATGCGGCAAAAATGGATTACAGCCATGGGACGATTGCGCGTTTGATCGTCTTAAGCATGGCTGGAAGTATTCTGAGTGTACTACTAATGTTGAAATTATTTTGCCAAGGCATTTTAGATGTAAATCACACACTTTGAACTTAGTTGTCACGACAGATTCGGAACATTCGGTTGTACAATTTTTCCTAAGCAAAAGCTACGCCGATTTGGAATGCTGTTAAGAGATCCACAGTAGCAGCAGATGAAGTTGAGAAAATTTGTGAACTTAAGTTTATTTATTTATTTATTTAGAGTTGACAAAAAAAGGATGTCAACGAAAATGTATAGACGTTACAAAAATTTTTATGAGCTAATGAAGCCTATCAAAGAAAATCTAATAAAATTAAAAAATAAACTAATAACGACTCCGACACGGTGGGGGAATTTTATTTGCCCGTCCGGCCAGCTATGCCCCTATTCACTGCCAATTGTAGTCAGAGACGTTATTAGAGCTAACAAAAACTTTAATAATATAGAGATCGAGAAGAGGGAGAGAGAGAGAAAGAGAGAGAGAGAGAAAAAACCAAAACCTATAGTTATGTAGGAACAAAGGAGAAAAAAATAAGATAATATATTAAATTAAAAAAAAACTGAGATAGAGAGAAAAATATCTTAAAGTAAACTTTAAAAATAAAAATTTATACGTAAAACTTAAAACTAAATAACCGGAAAATCTCTGACCCGGTGGGGGAGGATTTTTTAGCCAGTCCGACATGCCCCTACTCACAGCTGGGAGTGGTCAGAGATTTCCCCGGAGATAATTATAGAGAGACGTTTTTAGAGAGAAGAGAGGGAGATCTGTTGAGAGCAGGTGATAGAGATCATTGTAATTTTGACATAAGACCCGAAAACGATTGTGCTGGGCATAATCAGTTGTGCATCTGGGCAAGATTAAAGGTAAATAGTTTCTAGTTGGCCTAGAAGGAACGGAAAAGTTAAGCCGACCTAAAAGTTCCGTAGTGTCTACATCACTAATGATTAGCTTATGAAGAAAAGAAACGCCTAGGACTGTTCTACGATTAGCTAACGAAGGAAGGTTAATAAGCAAGAGTCTGCTGGAGTACGATGGCAGACGAAGGTTAGGGTCCCAATTTAGTCCACGAAGAGCAAAAAGCAAAAATTGCTTTTGTACTGATTCGATACGATCGATATGCTTTTTGTGTTGCGGACACCAGACGGACGAGCAGTATTCAAGTACAGGACGGACTAGAGCAGTGTATAGGAGCTTTGTGGTGTATGGATCATTGAATGCCTTCGACCAACGTTTAATGAATCCAAGTACACCTTTCGCCCTATTAACAATAGAGGAGATATGAGGATTGAAACTCAATTTGGGGTCAAAAAGAATTCCAAGATCAACAACTGTAGATATTCGTTGCAGGGGTTCATTGCCAATCGTATAAATAGCCAGCGAAGGTTTGCAACGATGGAAAGTTAAAAACATGCACTTGGAGCAATTAAGGTATAAATGATTAACCAAGCACCAAGACTGCAAGGAGTTTAAATCATCTTGCAATCTAATGGAATGTGTCGGGTCATTGAAAAATAAAATAAGTTTAACGTCATCGGCATAAATAAGTATCCGAGAATAAGATAGTATTGTGGGTAGGTCATTAATAATAAGAGTAAAAAACAAAGGACCAAGGTGACTACCTTGCGGTACACCGGACGTTACAGAGACGGGCTTTGAAGTGTCTGAACGTAATATAACTTTCTGCGTTCTATTTTTTAAATCCAGAGCAGAAAAGAGGCGGGAAATCCTAACCGATCAAGCTTATAGAGGAGAAGATCATGGTTTACAGAGTCAAAAGCCTTACTAAAGTCGGTGTAAATGACATCGGTTTGCTTCTTCTTAAGGAACCCATCATTAACCAATGAAGTAAATTCAAGCAAATTGGTCATAGTCGACCGACGCTTAATAAACCCATGCTGGAAAGGTGATAAAATCGATTTGCAATAATGCTGCAAGGTGGAGGTTATAATCTCTTTAAATAATTTAGGAATAGCGGAGAGCTTGGCTATTCCTCTGTAATTGGAAATATCAGATTTTCCACCTTTTTTATAAAGAGCAATGATATAGGACTCTTTCCAAAGAGTTGGAAAGACTGAAGAATCGAGTGATAGATTGAAAATCTTAAGCAAAGGTTTGCATAAGGAACTACAGCAGTCTTTAAGAACACAACTAGGAATGTTGTCAGGGCCAGGGGAGTATGAGGATTTTAGAGATTTTAAATGCGAAAGTAGGGAGCTTTCACTAATTGAGGGAACACAAATCGAGTTAGAAGAAGGAATGGTATAAGGATAAGAAGTGTTGGTAAAGTGGACAGAGGAATACGTTGATTGAAAAAAGTCTGCGAATAGGTCGACGGCAGCGGAATCATTGGCAGCCTTTTGGTCACCCAGAAAAAAAAGAAGAAGGTAGTGATGAAGATCTACGCTTAGAGTTCACAAAGCTATAGAATTGTTTAGGGTCCTCTGCAAATTGAATTTTGCACCGGGCAAGATAATTCTTATAGCACTCAGCGTTAAAAAATTTAAAGTTGGATTTTGCTATTGAATATTTAGAGAAATCAACAGCCAAGCCAGATCGCTTATACTTTTGAAGCATCTAGACTTCATATTTTTCAAATTAGAAAGTCTAGGGCAGTACCAAGGAGGATTAAGTGACGCGGGAGAAGCTACGCTATTAGGAACACAGATATCTAAGAGAGAATTAATGGATTCGTAGAAAAAGGCAAAAGCAAAGTCAAAATCAACCGTATTGAACAGAGGTGACCAGTCTGTTGCACAAATAAGTTGATTTAATAATGTAAAGTTTCCTTTACGAAAACAACGACTAGGTTGATTAGGAATTTTAGAGGTTGATGAAGTAGTTTCAGAAACTGAAAGAGAGATTTCAAGAGTAGGATGGTAAATATCTTCGGGCAGTGATAGAGGGGCGGACCTAGAAACTACAGCATTAGTACTGTCAGCGACAAAGACAAGATGCAGCAATTTATTAAGATTGGAATTGAATTTATCTGAGACAAGGATATATCAAACAGATGATCTAAAAAGTCATGCTGTGTTGATGGCACAAGATAGGTTGACCCATTAAGATATATCCAGGCGATGTTTGGTAAATTGAAATCACCTACAACAACCAATGAGTCAATGTCTCGTAATTGGGCACAAACATCTTTTATACAATTTATATGGTGCATATAAACTTGAATACCGGAAGAAGGAGGGATATAGGAGCAAGTAATAAATAACGAAAAGGAAAGAAAAGAAACTTTTACGGCTACGAATTCCACACCATCAGCCAGACTTAGTGGAATTAATTCCGAACGGTGGCTAGTCTTCACTGCGATCAGTACACCACCACCTCTCCGAGTAGGTCGATCATATCGATAGATAAAAAAATCATTTGATAAAATTTCACAATCAGAGATTGATGGATTTAACCACGTCTCTGAAAAGGCAATAATGTCAAACTCAAATGAAGCACTATTCAAGAACAAGGTAGCAAGTTTTGATAACAGACCCCTAACATTCTGATAGGCTATAAGAGGACTAACGGACAGAACTAGTTTTTTGAAACCCTGTTAGAGCTAGACCCTACATTTGAGGGCAAGCTGACGGGCATTGGCCTAACACGATTTTTTTGCCTAAACTCATGAACAATCATATCTGGCAGCCAAAATTGTGGGTCACATATGATTGGAAATGCTTCACCTGGAACACTTATGTTAAAGGAAGCTACATCACGAGGCTGGGCAAAATAAACTTTGAAATGGAAACACTTGCTGAGGATTTGCTAGCAATATAGGCGGCAATTTTCTCGCAAGTAGTTTCAGGAGACAACCTAGACACAAAAACTGTTTTGCGTGGTGCTATAACAGTAAGAAGGGGAGGCTGTGAAGAAAGGGAAGCACTTTGATCAGGTTCAGGTGGCACTATTGGAGAACTAACTAGTCTACGATTTGGAGGTTTATTTGAAAAATTATTAATAACTCCTTGACTTGGGGAGGGAGGCAATGGAGACAAACCAAGCATACTAGCTGGTGAAGCGGACAGGGAAATGGTCGGCGACAAGTCTTGACACTGAGCCGAGACTGGCAACGATTAAGGGGGATCAATCGACTTGTCAGAATCGGGAGGTGGCACTATTACAACTTGAGGCTCCGACCGACGTGTGGGTGGTGACTCAAAATGGAATTTACTAAGCAACTCATCACTAGAGGTAAACTCACTTGCGAGTTGCTTAGTTATTTTATGCAACTTATTATATTTATTTCTCATGGCATTAGACATACGCGAGAAATTAAATTGGGTGTCAGTGCATACAGGGCAGGACCACCTTAACGCACCACAACCTTTTTTAGTTGAGCAAATTTTATCAAGGTCACGTCCACTTAGTGCAGCACATTTTATATGCATAATATTATCGCACAACCAACAGTTAACAAACCGGAATTGTTCCGAATCATTTGCATCTTTATTAGTACACGACTTTTTGCAGCACGACATTGATCAAAATTTACCACTGGGGCTCAAAACTAAACAGATTAGAAATCAAAGCGCGTATCAATATCTCACTCTAAGAGCGGCGTAACAAATAGAAAAGCTCAAAGTTTTCTCAGCAGAAAAGTAAACAAAAACAAATTTGGGGTGAGAGCGATGCACACAGAGAGTATGATGCAGCAGCAAACGCACGCACTAACCTTTGTTAAGAGGGGGGAACGGGGGAACCGCCAAAAACAGATGAGCGAAAACAAAGCAAAAACAAAACACACAGCACAGACGCCGCGATATTTATATTTATTAAATTAATAATACCCAGATGCACAACAAGAAAGCAAAGCACTCACCGGTAGTGGGTATTAATAATTGAACGATTTTAGATGTATTCGCGAAATTATAGGCACGTTGAACGTCACAATTAATTTTTAAATACGGAGCACAAACAAAGCACGTCAATCTCTCACAAGAGTCTCTCTCTCTGTTAATAGCTCCTTGCGTCACAATATGGAACAATTTTTATGACAGTATTCAACGTATTTTGGAACTAAAACACAATTTTAAAATTGTTTGTACAACATTAAAAAAACTATTATTTACAAATACAGAAATGATTTTTTTGCGTGAATTGAATAATGTTACTGATATATTCGCTTAAGTCAAAAAGATCAATATTTTGCAGGGCGTATCCCGTTGTTATTTAGAATTTTTTCTGCCCACATTACCTTAAGTAATACATAAACTTAAATGCTTAAATAATTTGAAATATTGTGATGCATTTAAAAAAGAAGTTTTAAAAGGATTTTCTTTTATTGAAAACTTGACCTTAAGCAAGGCAAAGACTTTTGTTTTGTCCACTATGACACTTAAAAAATTTTAATTGATTCTAAATAAAAACAACAAAATTGTAAATTGTTTTAAAGATTGGCTTTCTGAAGCAATTACAGAACATTTTTAAACTGTTGTGAATGAGAGTTCAAATACAAAGGATTCTGAAGTTTATTACGATACTAATAATGGAAGATTGGGTGAAACTGAGAATTGTTATGAAAATTCCAATATTGAAATGGATGTGTTTAATCATTTTGCCGATAATAGCAAATCTTTAGAATCTATACTATAGTAAAAACATATTTGTAGTATTTCTTATAAGTATAATATCATTTTGCCTAGTTCGGTTCCAGTTGAAAGAATTTTGAGCTGTGGAGGCCAAATACTTACACCAAAAAGAAACAGACTAGGTGACGAAATATTCGAAAGTCTTGTTATGATAAAAATCGGGATGGTATATAAGAAGCATTTTAATTAGGAAATCAAACCGGAACCAGAACCGTATACCTAAAAGAACCGATTAAAACTCAGAACCAGAACCGAAACCGATATTTTAAGTTTTTTATATACCGGTATCTGAGTACCAATACTTTTGCAACCGAAAAGCACCTAAACATTGAATTTTTAAATAATGTAACATCATATGAAATCAAATTGTTTCATTTATTAACCTTATTTTTGGCTTTAAGCCCTTACAGTTACTTATATCAATGTATGACTCTTTAATCTTCATTACTAAGAAAAATTGATCAACCATACTTTTAAATTAAAAAGTACCTTTTTGTACCTTTACCTAGGTCCTGGAAATTCCGGATACATTTTACCTTACCTAGGTATATTTTTTGACACTTACCTTGTACCTTACCTAGGTACCTTTCCAGTCAAAGTTAAAATAAAACTCTTAATTATACAACAAATATAGGTTTTGGATACGCTAGGACCCACTATTCCCCATTTTGCCCTTTTGAGGGTCGCTCTAATGTACATATATGTGTCAATGGAACTAGACTATTAATTAAACTGAGGATTACCAGAAAATTTAAGAGTAGGTTAAGAAATTTAATTTTGTTCGTTTAAAGTCATAAGACAAACAAAAAATGTTTTTTATTTCTTAAACAAAGTGGCGCCCTTTAGTGACGCTTAATTTTTTTAAATTTATTTTAATTGCTTGTGGATAATGTGAAGATTGGCTGTTTGACTGACACTTGGATCGAAATGGACCATTTTGGTACAATACTTCGGAATTTAATAAGCAATAAAAAAAAAAAATTTTTGACTACGTTTTCCATAATTCTTCGCAGCACTTAAGGTATTTTGACTTGCGTTTTCCAAATAACTTTTTTTTAATGTTTGAAATAAAATACTTACTACTCCAACATTAATGTAGATACAATTACAAATGTAAGTTACAATTACATATATACAAGATAATACAAGCCCTTCCTTAGTGGAGCATCGCTTGCTCCTTTTATATGTATTAGCTACACAATTTAAGGCCAGATTTTGGCTAAACTGTCTGATAGTACGTCTGCGGGTCAAATTTACGGCCTGGAACTGTTGAGCTGTGCTGAGTTGCATGTGACAAGCGATCATGGTAGGCTTATTCCGTAGCAAGTAGGGAAAAGTTCTCGAAATTCAGCTTACCTTGCACAGACTCGTCATCCAGGTCATCAGTACTGCTAGTGATGCGGGCTGTTATAAAAACAAAGACAGAAACAGAAACGAGAAAAATACATAGAATCATTAAAGAGAGCAACTTTACTACGCTTCTTTTTGAGAAATTTTGTCAATAGTGCGAATATGTCTCATAATTAGTCAGTTCAATCGATTAAGGTTTGAATGGATTTATTTTTAATAAATAAAAGTAGTTTATTTCGCTCTTTTGACCCAGTTGTGCAGGGAATAAAATAAGCACCACACTATACTTGCCTCTGGAGCCTTTTGCAGAGCCGGCTCCACCAGAGCTTTGAATACTACCTCCATTACGGCCATACAGTATACTCTCCAAAAATGGCATTCCATTGTTATTTACAATATTCAAACCAAGGCATGATTCAATTTGCTTCCAGCGATGGAGACGTTCTTGCAACTCGTTTGTTACTTCTCCTAAAGCATTGCGCGCTTCTACAATCGAACGGTCAACATCATCGATACTTTTACCGTGCGTAGAGACAAAAGCGCCAACCAAACTAGACCTCTTTTTCCGTAGCTTTTCACATGCCTCCCTCGCTGACTGAAGTTGTTTTTCTGCGGAAATGCGCTTTTTCTGGTGATTCTTGCTTTCCAGTTCGTAGGTGTATTGCAGCCAAGATTGCAGCTGCGGTGGCGGCGCCCAACAATTATCAACCAGCTCGAACTCGGCACGCGATAGCTCACTACGAAGCATTTCGATTTCTTTCTTAAGTTGCTGAACTTCCAGATCTGAACTAGATGAACTTAGGGATGGCGCTTCCTTTAAACGTCGCTCAAGGTCCATTTTTTCCGTAGCAACATTTTCTTGTTCCATTCTGGCCCGTTCCAATTCCTGCAACATAGAAAAGGTTAGGAAGAGTAATTGGTTTGAGGCAAACATACTTTTTGCATCTCCTGAAGACTCTGCTCAGCTCGCTGCAGTCCTTCCATATCTTGTGCCATTCGCCGCAGGTGACGCTTGGCATTCTTGTTCTGCTGATATGCATACCAGCAACCGATGATCGCGCTCAGAAGAAGTGTAACTAATATGTAGTCCTTCCAGCGAGTACCCGATTCTATCAAGAAAATCATTCTAGATTCAAGGATTAAGTAAATCGGACAAGTCGTTACTTACCTCGCGGTGGCCCAAAGAGAACTACATCCATGGCTTTTAGTGAAATTTTTTGTTTATGAATCGGGTCTTTTATTCCAAGGACACTGCTCACATAATGCAGGTTATTGACAGCCAGTCTAAAAAACATACAGATACCTTGTTAAGTTAAAAATCTACACACAAAGATCGAAATTCCGAGGAACTCAACAGTAGCAAAGAATCTACACATATAGATACCGCATCTCATACAAATTTTTGTATTTATTTTTTTGGGATCCAATGTCAGCTCCCAAGAAAAATTTTTTATTCCACATGCGTCATCCGTAATATCTATAAATCTTTGCTCTCAGCCAACACCCATTTATTAAAACGTATAGCTAAATTTCAATACATATATTCCTCGTAAAGTCAGCGAGAAGCAAAAATTGGGATCCAATGTCAGCTCCCAAGAAAATCGATTTTTGTTTCACATGCGTCATCTTTTATATCTATAAGTCTTTGGCAGTAGTCATTGGTCTATTGGTCGTGTTCACAGATTATTATACCCGTTACTCGTAGAGTAAAAGGGTATACTAAAGTCGTGCAAATGTATGTAACAGGCAGAAGGAATTATTTCCGACCATATAAAGTATATATATTCTTGATCAGCTTCAACAGCCAAGTCGATATAGCCATGTCCGTCTGTCCGTCCGTCCGTCTGTCTGTATGAACACCTAGATCTCAGAGACTAGAAGAGCTAGAGCAACCAAATTTGAAATGTACACTCCTATTGTCTGCACGCAGATCAAGTTTATTTCAAATTTTTGCCACGCCCACCCCCGCCCCCACAATAAAAAATGTTGAATAACTCCCACAATTTTTAAGATATCGATATCAAATTTAAAACGTACATTTATATTCGCAACATCTATAAGCCCTGAAATTCATCAAGATCGGATGATAAATAGCCGAGTTAAAAAAATGTTGCATACTTTTCGGCTCTCTCACCTCAGGCACACAGGATGGCTATTTAACATTTCTTTCCATGAGTAACGGGTATATCGAAGTCGGTTAGAGCCGACTTAAACTTACGCTCTCGTTTTTGTATTATAGTTTGTGACGCAGTTCCCTATATGCAGAGTGGGGATTTTTTTTAACTTGATTGAATGTTGAAAACTAATAGTTGATCAACTTAACTTTTTAGAATGATTTGAAGTTTAAATATATAACTATTTAGTTGTTCAGTGAAGTTGAATTTTATTCATGACTAAAAATCAACTTGAATAAATTCAATTTGATTAAATATTCAACCTGACTAAATTCAACTATTGCAAAGTTGATTTTACTAGTATATGATTATACTCTGTACCAAAGATACACAGAGTATATTAAGATTGTGCAAAAGTATGTAACAGGGAGAAGGAATCATTTCCGACCCTTTCAAGTATATATATACTTGATCAGCATCAACAGCCGAGTCGATATAGCCATGTCCGTCTGTCTGGCTGTCCGTCCGTCTCTATGAGCGCACAGATCTCAGAGATGGTAAGAGATAGAGGTTTGACATGTATGGGACATATATTTCTTATACTTGCAGGCAGAGCAAGTTTATTTTCAATTTTTGCCACGACCCCTCCCGACCCGGCAATTGGGAAAAAACGTGTATCTTCCACAGTTTCGTAGATAGATGTTTCTTACCTGCTAGAGATATCTAGTAATCAATATTATTTATCGATTTGCCGAAGGAATGATACAGATCGGATGAACGATACTTAAGCTATAATTAATAACCACAGCATTCCTTTCAACAAAGGCAATCTTAGTGTGAGAGAGAGAAAGAAATTTAGAGATGAGCGTATAAAATCGTATAACGCGTATAACTCGTGAGCAAATGCGAGCGGCGGCATTTAGGTACAGAGTATGTTATAGTCTGGCTTGACCGATTTTTTTCTTGGTTTTAGTTAAGTACGCGGAGTATAAAACGATATTAGTAATAGACTTTGTGGTAGGTGACTTATTTTAACCTATTTACCGTGACTGACTTTATAAATCGCGAAAAAAATGCCAAACAGGATAAAACAATAGCAAGAATGAAAAACGGTAATGACAATCAAGTGGAAACTCATGCCAGGATCTATGCATAAGCAAATTTCACAACTAACGGATCTCCATGGTAACTAAACCGCTAAATTTTTAAGAAACTGCATTTTAAGACCACAAATGACCACACTTAACTATATAACCATGATTATGGCAATACTGAACAGCGATAAATACCATAGATGACCAATCGTAAAGAATAAAGTCAAGATCATAAAGAATGTTTCAAACAAATGCTGCTGACATTCCGACGGGTACATGATACAAGTATACAAGGTATGGCACTCAGCATACATTGTGGCCCAGCGCTTTTACTGAGAGCGCGAGAGAGAGACGGAGAGTGAACGCGAGAGTTTTTTTTCTTTTTTTTTTTAAATTCCTTTATTGTTACGTTAAAAAACTACTATATACATACAAGCACTTCGGAACAACATAATGCAAAAAGTTAGACAGAAACATCTTAATCCTGCGGGACGGCCGCAAGGCATTGCTTCGCAAATTTGATGCCCCGACTACTCCCTGGTTTTACGTTGCACATCTAGTCTCCGAAGCTTAGCCATAATGGTAGCTGCGAGCTCGCACGTTGCCTCCAAGTTTTCCTTCGACATCAACATGTATGGGACTAAATTATCTTCGCCTGTCACCGCTCATCACCCTGGACAGTTCCGCCCTTTCAGCCTGAAACCTTTTACACACGAACAAGACGTGCCTGGCGTCCTCCACAGGGCCTTCTTCGCAGCATGTGCACTCCTCGCTATCATCATGGCCGAAACAGCCGTGCCCACTAAGAAGCTGAGTTAGGTGAAAGTTCACCTCACCGTGTTTTCTAGACAGCCATGGCAATAACTTTGGGATTAGACTATGGGTCCAGCGACTCTTAGTGGATAGGTCCCAACGGTGTTGCCACTTCTCAATGCTCCGCTGCCTCGCTTCCTGCTGATGTATAACCCTGTTAGGTTGAATTGTGCCACTCAACCGTGAAGCCCTGTACCTCTCATGTGCTTCGGTGGCCAGCTCGCAAAGTGGAATCATCCCGGCAATGACCAAAGCAGCATCTTCTGACACCGTACGGTACGCAGAAGAGATCCTGAGCTTACTCAGACGGTACGCCCCACTAACGCACTTTATGTAGCTAGAGAACACCATGGAACGATGCCAGACTGGCGCCGCATATAGAATAGTGGCCTTAGTGACACTCGCCAAAAGTAGTCTTCGCCCCTGTTTTGGTCCGCGTGTGTTCATCATGATTTTAGTTAAGGCGCTGCTTGATTTTGCTGCCTTCTTTCCGACGTACGCCAGATGTCGTACATGGGGTTCCATAGAACAGGTCCCAGAACGGAGCCATGTGAAACACTTGCGGACACCTCATGGGTTTCATTTCCTCCTGCAGTGGAATACGTAAGAACTCTGCCTCTAAAGTATGATCTTATTATTGCCTGGAGGTAATGGGGAATACCAAATTCACCTAAAGCTCTTAATATTCGGTTCCAATCAGCGCTGTTAAACGCGTTTTTCACGTCTAGGGTGACCACCAGACAATACTCCTTGGATCCTCGTTTCCAGCTTGAGCCCTTAATAGCACTGCGAGCAATTGTGACCACTTTGTCAATCGCATCCACCGTTGACTTTACCTTTCTGAAACCGAACAGGTTTGGCGAAAGTCCACCTGCTGCACTGATGGCCTCGTCGAGTCTTTGACTTAAGAGCTTTTCCAGTACCTTACCGACCGTATCGAGGAGGCAGATAGGTCTATAGGACGGTGCATCGCTTGATTGACCTCTTGGTTTAGGAAGGAGTACCAACAGTTGTTTCTTCCAAATGGATGGAAAAATGCCTTCTCGCAGGCACTCGTTGAAAATGTTCACAAACTCTGCTGGATACAATGTCATGGCTAGCTTCAGAGCACGGTTTGGAACAGCATGCGGGCCAGGTGCCTTATTGGGCTGGCGGTTCATGGCCGCCGCTAGTATTTCTGCTTCCGTGATAGCCTCTATTGTATTTGGGTCAAAAACACAAGGTTGCATTGGTGATTCAGGCAAGCGAGTCGGAAAGAGATTTTCGACAATCTTTTTCAGCTCATACGGGTCACTTGGTGTGGCCTGTTTAATGGCATATAGTCGTTTAACGACTACTTTGTATGCCTGCCTCCAAGGATCATGGTCGGCGGAGTCACACAGTTGAAGGAAGCACTTCCGCTTACTTGCTCTTATCTCGTCTTTCAGCATCTTTCTAGTCGACTGGTACTCTGCCTTTCTAAATGAAAAGTACGACCTTCCACGTGAGCGCTGGTAGAGCCTCCTGGCGTGGAGGCACACACGTCGGGCATCGGCAATACGCTCGTTCCACCAATAGGTAGGTTCATGCCGTGTATAAGGCTTCGGCCTAGTCATGCCAGCGTCACAGGCCCTTTCCATATGTAAGGCGGTCTGTTGCGCTCTTTCTTCTGCTCTCCCGCTAGAAGTAAAAGATACGAGAGCATTTGAGAACACTTGGGTTGAATGTTTCGATCCGGTACTCCTTTTCCCTCATTGATTTTTTAGGTCTCACGTCTGCATGACAGCCAATGGAACATAAAATGGCCTCGTGGTCACTTGCCGTATATATAGTGCCAATTCTCCACTGGGCTCCATCATACAATGAGGCGCTCGCAAACGTAAGGTCAATGATTGAGCCACGTCCTGCTCTGCTAAAAGTATGTTGGGAGTCTACATTTAGTAGCGCTATATCTAGGGAGGCGAATATCTCCAGTAGCGCACGTCCTCTATGGTTTGTCGTTGGACAGCTCCATTATTCGGCCCAGGCGTTAAAATCCCCAGCAATAACAACTCTGTTACGGCTCTTGGCGTCGTCTGAAATAGCTGTCAGTGCCGTGACAAACTCTTTTATGTGTAGGCTCGGAGCTAGGTAACAGCAATAAATCCACAGGCTTCCAAACTTAGCTCGCACGAATCCAGAAAAACATTTTACCTCGTCCAGACAAAAAGCTGAATTCCCGCATAGCCAGAGAGCCGCTTTTCCAGTTATGTCAGCAGCCCATGTCCTTGTACATTCGGTCTGTCTATGGTGTGGTTCGCTCAGTATTGCCAAATGAATATTAGGCTCCTTGGTAGAGTGTTCAAGAAGGGTCTGGGCCGCTATACAGTGGTTAAGGTTAAAGGGCGGTGTCCATGGGTACGGAAACAGCCGCGAAATGAAAAACTCATATTCATATTCGGTTTCTACCAATCGGGAAAAATGCTTACGTTTGCCACTACGTTGTGTTTAAAGTAAACATCGCCTTTAAGTGCTGTTAACGCCTCTTTTTTGCCGTGGCGTGAGCAAAATTGGTTTGGATTCTAATTTGTGCGGCCAAATTGAAAATGAGCGCATCTAAAAAAGATTCCTGCAGAAAGCGTCGCGTAATGGCACTTTCTATGGCGGGCAAGCTGAATTTAATAAACGCCGTGAAAGTGAGGAGCGAGGTGCGGAACTTGGCGGATAAGAAACACTCGGAAACCCGCCAGAGAACAACGGCGGACCGGAGCACGGTCTGCAACATCATGTGGCGTCTCCTGTCACCACAAACCACAAGCGAGGAGCTTAAAATCTATTTGGCCAGCATTCAAACACTCCACACTACAGTCCCCTCAATCAGTTCGATTTGATTTGCCTCAACAATGTCTTCGATCACAGCTACCAGACCAGAAGGAAAATTATTGAACAGCCGCCGGTGCTCAATGATCGCGACAGTAAAACGGCCACAACCCAAATGCCCGCTCCCAGTTCAGTGGACAGCGAACTGCTGGCCTCCTATCAAGCGGTAGTATAGCGGATAGTGTAGCCTCAATTGAGGTGACCGAGCAAAAGCGGATCGGGCAACGAGGATGTGCCCTACATCAATGCTAATTATATCAAGGTAAGAAATGGGCGAACCAAACTTCAACTTTATAAATCAATTCCATTTCTTAACGTTTCCCTGACAGGGCCCTGACTACGTGGCCAAGTGCTATGTGACCACCCAGGGACTGCTGCCCAATACCATTTTCGAGTCCATCGGAGCCGCCAAGTCACACATGCTACAGCAGTACATCCAGAAGATCATCCTGCTGACCTGACCAACTTTACGGAGGCAAATCGCCAGAAATGCGCGAATTACTTTCCAATCGAGATGAACGACATCTTTGCCGTGGCAGCCAAGTACGAGGTGTTAGTTAAGTGCCGCTGCTCGGGACTACATCGAACTGCATTTAATGCCATTGATTGTGCCAGACACAATTTTGAGGAAAATGTCGGAAGAGGCAATTACTAACGTTCACTGCGCTTATACTGCAGATTGTCAAAAGTCATAATGATTACAATTAATTTATTATTAATTTCATTTAATAACAAAAATATATTAAAATAGCACATTAAATATGTTATATTCATAATCCTGCAAGGTGTTGTTGTTTATACGTTCGCGGGCATATTTAACAGCGCCAGAGCAGCGCAAGGTTTCTTTGAAACGTTTATCGACAGAGTAAATTGTGTTATCGTGTTATTAACATAGGCTTAGCAGACTCTGTTAAGAACCTGCGGGATATCAACTTTTTCACAAGAAATTTTTTGGCGACCCGTGGATACCGCCCTTAAACTGCAAAAAAATTCATCTTGTCAACTTAGCTAGGGCCTCTTGGTACACAGGACATCTTTTGCTACCCGTGTACTGCTTTATGGCCTTTCAACCTCTTCTTATGCACAAAATGCAGTTTGGTTCTTTCGTGCACTGCTTAGCTTGGTGCTCAATGTCGCCACACTTAAAGTAGCCACCATTGCAGTTGCTCTCGCTTTTGCAGTTGATAGCTATGTGCCCAAAGTCCAGGCACTTAAAGCACTTTTTCAATTGGGTTCTCACCCTCAACCTGCACTGAACCCAGCCGATTCGAACTTTGCCAACCTTAATTAACTGTGTCGCCGGTTCCTTTTTCAATGATAGCACTGATATCTGTGTTCCGCCTTACGCCGCCCGGAGTAAAATAATGTCTTCGACAACTATCTGTCTTTATGGCTGCACAGATTTCCTCCTTGGTTGTGTCCTCATCGATGTCTCGAATCTCAAGCCCTTCTTTATCCTTAAGAGTCTTGACTACTACCTTGCCGCTCATTGCCTGCTCAACGGCCGTCTGGAGCTTAGCCGTGTTCGCCTTTGCTTCGTTTTCAAGGCGGAGAAGCAGATCCCCTCTTGCTGCTCTTTTATGGTGATGGGTCGGATTTAACAATCTTAAAAACGTCGGCGAAAGTGCATTTTTCTGTAGTTTTGACCACGACTGCATCCGGCTTCGAGGTGAAGATTGGCTTTCTCTTTCTTCTATTTTGGATCTTTGTCCAGCTATGTCTAGGATCGTTTTCTGGAGTTGACCCATTGTTTTCCGTCCCCGTTGGACACTCGTCGGGATACTGAGCTCTTAATGACTGTTTCTGCTGCTGGAGGCCACTTATTGGGCCTTTTGCTCTCTTTGGGAATGACTTTTTGGCCATTGGCGAGTCCCGGAGGCGTTTTGGGGTACCTACAGGAACTCCCATCATCACTGAGAGCGCAATAGCCCTAGTCGGGCCACTTATCGAGGGTGTAGTTTGCGATTCGACACTTGTGAACTCAGTTTCCATATTGCAAAACATGGCTACTGCTTTTTGGAGACTGATCCACTTTGTTCAGCTCGCCTCTCATTAGTTGGTTTATGACCTTTTGACCCTTGAAAAGGGTACTAAGACCATCCAGAGTGGCTCCGATACCATCAATACTATCTTTTAAGGTCCCAACGACCAGACTCTGCTCGTCGTGTTGGCCCTGAATCTCGTTTTGGGGTGTTTTGCCCCATTTGCTACTAGGCGTTGCCCATTGCAGCAGCGGGGATTTCGGCAGCGCTGAGCGCCGCAAGAAGGCTCCCGGCTCTTGGGGCTCCAGGGTGCCTACTACTCAACCCTATGTTTAGGCCCTCGGTGGCCTAAAGTTTCCCTACCGCTCCGTTTCGGTCACCAGAGCCTCGTTATTTGGAGGGAGGTTGGCAATTGGTCGGTTCCTTGACCTTCTGCTCTTTTTCTTCCCAACAGCCTTGAGCAGAACACAGACTTCTTATTTATTTTTACGATTTATTTATTTATTACAAAGTAAAACAAGTAAGAGCGCTGTAGTCGAGTTTACCGACTACAAAATACCCTGTTCAATTGAGACACACATGCAAACACTCCCATCCACAAACGCATACACACATACGCGCGCACACATACACACACAAGCGCGCTCACACGCGGCCTGCGCAGGCAGCGCTGCCTGCATTAAGTGAACGCCTATCCCGCCCCTGCTCCAATAAGCTAAATTGTTAAATAACTTTTGTGTTTTTGCTCCTATCTTATTTTCCTTTAGAGAGCACTTAGATATAAGGCCTAGGATGGTATATATTAAGCCACCAGGTTCTAACTTTAAAATTGTGGCTGTGACAGTTTTTTGCGGTTTAAAGGGGGTGGGGGGGAATTTTCCAAATCTAAAACAAACTTGAACTGGGTACGGTATACACCTATGTGCATGCAAAATTTGTGTCTCTATCTCTTATGGTCTCTGAGATCGACGCGTTCATAAAGACAGACGGACATGGCTATATCGACTCGGCTGTTGATGCTGATCAAGAAAAAATATACTTTATAGGGTCGGAGAAGCTTCCTTCTGGCTGTTACATACATTTGCACAACTTCATGATCCCCTTTTCCCATTTTTAATGGGAACCTGCGACCTCCCATATCAGAGTTAGCCAAGCTACTCACTTCGCCACCAAGACTTCTGTAGAACCGCAGGCAAATGCACTATTAGTGTCTCCTGCGCTTGTAACAGTGCAAGGGGTGTGCACTGCTTTGCCGATTCAGCAGTTGCACTCTCCCACACA
This sequence comes from Lordiphosa magnipectinata, assembly GCA_037044535.1. Lineage (NCBI taxonomy): Eukaryota > Metazoa > Arthropoda > Insecta > Diptera > Drosophilidae > Lordiphosa > Lordiphosa magnipectinata. Next base: position 137,400 of record JBAMBO010000260.1, on the reverse strand, counting down.
CACACACACACTCGCGTCAAGAATGCGGAACACCGGTAACTGCACTTATGTTGTTATTGTAAACTTTGGTTTGGCCAGCGGAGCCCCCAAACAATAAAATAATAATTAAACACAAAAACAGACTTCTTTGTGACGTCTGAACAATATATATGTTTGGCATATGGCTCATACACGTTTGTACCACTTTGTGGATTTGTCTATGAGGGTTCTCCCGAGAATTCAAACACTTTTCACGGAGCTGATTTTACACACGTCCGATCTAGGTGAAAGTACGCTCTCTCCATGAACGCGAGAGTGAAAGACCCACATATGTACATTGTACACACGAAATTAGTATGTGTGTATAACAAACAAGCAATGAAGCAACAACAAAGCGATCGGTGCAGTAGAAACCCACCCACGTCGGCAAAACAAAAACAAAAAAAAAACGTGCGAAATGAATGTTTCGGTTAAAGGTTCTATTTCGGTTTTCAATTAATTTCGGATTTCGGTTTCGATACGGTACCCGGATTATTATTTCGGTACTATCATTTTTAAATATTGGAAAAACTGAATTCTGAGATAAATCTAAATCATTTTATTCCTGTGTAATAAAACGAATCAAAATTCAACACAAATTTAATGGTTTCACATTTAATCATACATCATACAATTCTGGGAACTTTGTAAAGGATACTACCCACCAGTTAAGAATGTTTTCATGGTTTAAGTGTGAGAAAAGTCTTAATGGAATCCAGTAGCTGTTTTGCTAGAGACGACGTATTTTTGTATATTTCCAATTTGCAGTGTATCCAAATGGAATTAAAATCACCCAAAACAAAATTTTCGGCTTGAAGTTTTGTTGTGGCCACCTCCGCTGGTTCTAATATGCGTACAATTTCGCGAGCTGAGTTCAACACTTTCCGGCAGAAGAAAGTCCTTATCAGCAGCCGCAAAACTGGAGCAAATGTTGAAAATGTCTTCTGTCTTGAGCTCCAACTCGTGACCAAATCTACAATGCGCTCTGCAAAGTTAAAAAAAAAATCGAAACTTTTCCGTTACCAACGTTTCTGTTTCGTTCCTGTGCTTTTGGTTCCATTAATAACGGTAAACGGTTTTCGGTTCTCGAAAAAAAATTGATTTGAAAAGGTTTATTTCGGTTGACGGTTCCGGTATTAAACCCTGGCGCTCACACAACCATTCGGTTCAAGTGTCAACTGCAGACTGATATTTTTGGCCCGAGCAGAGGGCGCACTCTGTGAGTGCCATACCTTCTTTGTTGTAGCATGGACGGGTGGGTGAAGGAAAAATTAAATGCTATTTTGTCTGCTTCTGAGCGTCGGAATTGAATCAGCTGTGTCTGCCTGTCAAGTAATAGTGCGTTTCTACTACAACTTCGTCCACGTTCGCATCCACTTATCGGCAAACGCGCGTTGAACTCAATATAAAAAAAAAGTCAGTTGATGGCAGAGTGGGGTGGTAAGGGGGCGGTAATAAGTTGCGAGCACTTTGAACACTGGTTCTGCCAACTTGTTTTTTTTTTATATTTATACGATGAATATCGTATCGAATAAGACATTTTGATAACAAAACCAGCTGGCACAACAATTGGCAAAATGTTAATGTTGTTGATTTATTTAAATAAAGTTTATCAAATGCTGTCCAAAAAGTACAGGTAGAGATGCAATTATTTGCAAATGGTTATGACTTGATGGGATGTCCCACCCACGTAATATTTGGCATTTGTAAGCTAGAAACAATTACATTAATATTCCAGATTTGATTTCTATATTATTTCTAGCCAGTTCCTTTTGAAAGACACACAATTTTCAAGGAATTCTTTTCTGTGGATGACAAACATTTCAGATTTTAGTGGAGCTGCTGACTGGGACTTTTCGGTAGCCAACCCCACTGGACCGCTTGTCCATCGCTTGGTTCATCAGCAGAATAGTGATCGATTGGGAGGCTATTTGGATTATCCAAATTAAGATGGTCTCATTTTATTTCCAGGTGGCGGGCGTTCTGTCGGATGGCCCACACTTTGCGTGCTCCTTTCTGAAACAAATATGAATGACATTATCAAGTCATAAACCATTTGGAAATAATTGCATCTCTACCTGTACTTTTTGGACAGCATTTGATAAACTTTATTTAAATAAATCAACAATAATGAGCGCGTTCACCAGCACACACCAATCATCTAACAAGAATCATCAATCAACAAGAGTAAGTATATTTTATGAGAAAACTAAAAATATTTAATAAATTAATAATTACGTTTCAGCAATGGATAAAAAGTGGACAGCCGCATCCACAAAGCTGCTGTTGGCCCTTTGCGCAGAAAAAAGGCAGATTTCCGCGATCCAAAAAAAAAAAAAAACCATCTGGCGGGAAATTATTGCTGGCACGGAGGCAAATGGAGTGAATGGGCTAACCGAGCAGCAAATGGACAGGAAGATTCGGAATTTAAAAGTGACGTTCGACAACATAAAAAAGAAGAATAGGAGCACTGGTGAAGGAGTAACAAACTGGGAGTATTTCGCCGATATGGAGGCCTTGTTTGGAAGCGACTTGGCAGTGTCTGGGTGTCCCACTTTGGCCACACTGGTGAACGAAGAGGAGAACGCCATGCAGATGCTCTCTTTCCAAGAATTCGCGGAGGCCAGGCTGACTGAATCGAGCGGGGGGCCTTCCTGTAGCTCCATGATTGCCTCTGAGGAAAACTCTCTCCAAGCCACCGACGTAGAGGACATGCAAAGCACGAGCACAGGACGACGCAAGTGACGGGCAGGTGCCCAGAGAGATCTGTACTACTGTAAAAAACAGGCCATTGAAGCAAATTGTGCCCGCACCGAGAAGCTGCGTAAGGTGCGAGCTACTTTAGAGGAGAGCAATAGTATCCAGGCTCAGAGCAATGAAATACAGCTGGCTCGGAACTCTATGCTGGAAAAATTGATAGATAAACTTAATACTAATGTAAATTAAATAAATAAATAAAATTTTAATTTAGTTTTTTATTGATGCTCAAAATATTTTTTATAAACGGATTAAATAAATAAATAAACTTTAAAGCATATTTTTAATAGAGTCTCGTTTTTCGGATGCCTCTGGTGGAATTCTCGCAAAACTGGAACTTTCACAAGCTGGCTCTTGTTCGTCCTCCATTCGTTCAATTTCAGACCAGTCATCGCTTTCAGTTCCATCGTTCTCGAACAAAATAAAGTTGTGTAACATGCAACAAGCCATAATAATATAGTTGGCAAAACTAGGAGAGTCCACATCGAGATATTTAAGACGGCGAAATTTTCCTTTTAATAACCCAAAAGCTCGTTCGATCACTGCTCTTATGGCGGAGAATTTGGTATTGAATCTGATTTGAGATACACTCAAATGCCCGTTGTCCCTTTAAGGAGTAAGTAAATAAATGCTTAAAGGGTACGCCGAGTCGCCAATTAAATGTCTTTCTTTCAAAATAAATGGGTCTGTTTCGGAAGAAGGTTTTGAAAATAAGAGGCTTGTCTTGAACACTCGAGCATCGTACATCCTTCCTGGCTGACCCACAAAAACGTAAATGAATCGAGCTGTGCTGTCGCAGACACCTTGCAATATGATTGAGTGCACTTGCTTTCGGTTATAAAAGTCGTACGCATTGCCAAGAGGCTGTTTAATTGGAATATGACAGCCGTCAATTGCACCAATAACTCCTGGTATACCCCTAGATTTTTCCTCCAAAATTGCATTGTAAATCTTGTTTTGCTCATAACTTGAGTATCGTTCATCCGATCTATATCATTCCTTCAGCAAACCGATAAATAATTTTGCTTTCTAGATATCTCTAGAAGGTACAAACAATCTATCATAAAAACTGTGGGAGATATGACGTTTTTTTCCAAATTGCGGGGGCCCCTCCCGCATGGCAAAAATTAAAAATAAACTTGATCTGCCTGCAAGTATAAAAAATATATGTCCCATACATGTCAAACCTCTATCTCTTTCCATCTCTGAGATCTGTGCGTTCATACAGACGGACAGACAGACAGACGGACGGACGGACAGACGGACATGGCTATATCGACTCGGCTGTTGATGCTGATCAAGAATATATATACTTTATAGGGTCGGAAACGATTCCTTCTCCCTGTTACATACTTTTGCACAAACTTAATATAATATACTCTATGTACCTTCGGTACAGAGTATAAAAAGCGTGCAAATATGTATAAATTTGAATTAAACACATTTTAGATAAGCAATGCGCTGAGAGTACTTCAAACGATGAACGGGACATCCTGAAATATTCCTCGAATTCGTCCATTCTGTAATTTTGTACTGTCACTTCAAAGAACAACTGGGAGCGCACGCGAGGCTGCTTCGTTTTGAATAGGCGGCTTTTCAAGCTTTCCTCCTCCTCCGCAACAATCAGAGCCTCGAACGAATTTCCGAGAGCTACTTGCGAAACCACGTCCTCTGCCAATTCATTAATTAAAAACAAAGAAATTTCCACGTTCATTTTGTTTTTGTCTTCAGTAAATTTCTTGTTTGTTTACAACTGACTGCTGTGTGCTATCGATAACAAATCACAATCAAGCAATTCTAACAAACTATTTCTTTGATGTATTCACATCCAACACAATCACGAAAATTAGCAATCATGTTTGCACATCATGCCTGTTCACCAGCACAATCTAACAAAAATAGTCGATTTTTGTCATCGATTTATGCTGGTGAGCGCGCTCATTAACATTCTGCCAATTGTTGTGCTAGCTGGTTTGGTTATCGATATCGGTTCTTATCGATATTCATCGTATAAATATGAAAAAACAAGTTGGCAGATCCAGTGTTCAAAGTGGACGCAACTTATTGCCGCCCCCCTCACCACCCCCCTCGGCCATCAACTGACTTTTTTCATATGGAGTTCAACGCGCGTTTGCCGATAAGTGGATGCGAACGTGGATGCAGCTGTAGTAAAAACGCACTATTAGAGGCTTGTCGGAATTTACGAAAGCTTTCCGACACCCTTTTTTTATATGGAGTTGACACACGTCGGAATCGATTTAGTTTGTCTGAGTTCTAAACTTAAGGTTAAATTTAATCAAGTTGAGTTTAATCAACTAAAATTTTAGTTGACTAATCAACTAAATAAAAATTTTAATCGATTGAGGCCCACTCTGCCTATATGTTACACTGGACGCATATCCATATTACACTAGTATACAGTATTCTTGATCCCGATAAGCTAAATCTATTAAATAATACGGAAGCAATTGACATTTTAGTACGAAATTGAGAGTTTAACGTTCATACAAATAGACATAGTTCCAATGTATTATTGTTTAATGGTAAACGTTCAGTTCCCAAATTTAATATGTGTTTGAAAAGATTCTTTATGATTAAAGTAAAAAATTAGAGGAAAGCTAACTTCGGCTCGACCAAAGTTTATATACACTTGCAGCTCGTAAAATGTAAGAAATAAAGGTTTTGAATGATTTTCATGGAACAATTTCATTTTCGCTTTGAACAATGTTAGTTGAGTGATTTCCCAAGCTCACCAATAGATGGCGCCACTTTTGCATGGCCAGTCGTTTATGTGGCAGCTATTTGATATATTCATCCGAATTTGATCAAAATCGTGTGAAAACAGGTAATATTTATAACTAGAAAGTATAAAGACTCTACCATTGAAAACAGAAAAGTTTTTCTCACTACAACTACTTCTTCGACCGATCGTTCCTATGGCAGCTATATGCTATAGTCAGCCGATTTGGGTCAAACTTGGCAGAATTGTGTGGTAGCATATAATATTGATCAGTAACAAGTTGGGAGCCGGAATATATATTATGTTGCCAAAAACCACTAAGATTTGTGCAGCATGATGAAATTAAAGCTAATTAGCAACGACGCAGTATAAAAAAGAAGGAGTAAAAACTACGCAGTTGAAAATTCAAAGAAGACGAGAAAAAACGACGCAGACAAATGTTCAAAGAAGAAGACGTGCAGCAACTACGCAGTTCAAGGCACAAAGCTACAAGAAGCAGACGAGGAAAAAAACGACGAATTCAAAAATTTATAATCAGAAGGAGACGTGCAAAACGACGCAGTTGAAAATTCTGTCTCTATACAGAGTTTTGCGCAAAGAGGAGCAGCAAAACGACGCAGTTGGAAATTCTGTTTCTATACAGAATTTTAAGCAATGAAGAGCAGCAGAAACGACGCAGTGGAAATTCTGTTTCTAGTGAAATAAAGTAAGAAGAACAGTTTGTACACCATAGATGCTGAAACGACGCATTTGAGGATTCAGCACAACAACCAAAGCGAACGAAGTCGACGTCATTTGATTTCGTCACTTCGAGGAACGAGCAGCAGGCACAGCGAGACAGAGGGAGGCAGAGCAACAAAGCAGCAACGTGCAAGCAACAACAACCAGACGTACTCCCAAGAATTTGTCCAGATCGGACCACAGAGAAGAGCAGGAGCAACCGTGGAGTGGGTTATCAAGGCACGCGGGGCCAAAAAGGCGCTGGTGTCAACGGGCATTTTAGAGGACAAACGAACAGCAACAACAAAGCTGGCGTGGCTGTACGCGGATGTTCTGGAGGAGACAAAGGCTCACCGACCGTGTGATTCAGCTTGAAAAGGATGTGGTTGAGCTTCAAAGTCTGAAGGAACAGGTGGGCGGATTACGGGCGAATATGGCGCCGCAGAAGAATGCAAATAACGCGAGCATGTGTGATTTGCGCATGCATGGTGTTCCCTTTGAGGAGGGCGAGAGGGTAATGAATGTTTACAATACGCTATGCTTCTCGATTAATCTTATGCCTGCGCCGAGGGTCCGGGATATATTCAGAGCTAGAAAATCACAACACTCCACTGTTGACCCGGTCATCATCATAAAAATGGAAACTACCCGTGAAAAAATTCCGCTATTACGAGCTCTTGGTGCGTATCGGAAGGAGAGAAAGGTCCAACTAACACTGCGAATGCTAAACATTAATTTTATCGTGCCGATCTATGTTAATAAGCAATTATCTAAAGAGAGCTTCTTAATCTTTAAAGAGGCAATGCGCCTCAAAAAGCACAAGACGCTCTTTGCAGTGTTCACTCGTCACGGCCTTGTACATATCAGGCAAACTGGAAGAGAAGAAGTGCGCTGCATTGAGCGTATGGAAGATCTCTTAGAATTAAGAGAAAGAAATCCAAATCAATAATTTTGTCTCTTTATATGTTTTGCGTGCGCTTTTTCCCCCATTCTTTTGTTTAAATGTCTCAGAATTTAAGTAGCACAATTGCAAGCAGCATGATTAGGGTTTTACGCAATCATAAAAATGGTCTTACTGTTGCACATATAAATAATGCCCAAAGCCTTGTCAACAAAATGGACGAGTTTCGATACCTATTTGTTAATTCGAATGTTGATCTGATTTGTGTGTCAGAATCGTGGTTTACATCTGACTTCAATGACCCAATTTTATTTTGCGAGGGATATGAACTGTACCGAGCTGACCGTTCAGGTCATGCAGGGGGAGTTCCAGTGTATGTAAATTCTAAACTGACATGTAGGACTCTACTGAAACACCCTAATGACAGTCAAATAGAATATATATTTTTAGAAATCAACGAAACAAACGTACGGATATCAAAACGTTAAATGGGTGTATATGTAGACCAAACCGAAATATTGACTGTTCCCAGTTTATTGAAATAATTTCTAGTCTGTCCTTGAATTATAATGATATAAATTATACTGACATAAAGCAACGTATTAACTGAAAAGCATCTGGTGCAAGATATGGAATCCCTTGGCTTAAAAATAGTTAATAGCACAACACCTACACACTTTACAAAAAGCTGCAATACCCTTCTGGACTTATTCTTCGTCACAAGCTCCGCAAAAATTTTGCATCAGATATCAGCTCCAGTCTTTACCTTTTTAAGAATCTGAGAACAAATGTGGTAAAAGTAATCAACACAGCCAAACGAGACTATTACAACCATAAATTTAACAGTGCAATATCGAGCAGACAAACTTAGAGTGAACTCAAAAATTTAGGAATAGGTAAGCTCAAACCAAAATTGAAAACTGATCTGGACGTAAATATACTTATTACTAAATTCAACCAAATAGCAGTACCTGAAGCTACGACAAATATGTACCTTAATATTGATCCGAATTCCAACTGTGATAATAGCTTTAGCTTTATGTGTGTAAGTTCATATGATGTACGTGAATGTATCCTCAAGATTAAATCGAATGCAGTGGGATATGAATGATATGAATCCTAAGTTTATTAAATTACTTCTTCCCCTTATACCTGATCATATTACTTATGTTATGCACACTGCCTTCACCACGTCCATCTTTCCAAATATGTGGAAGCTTGCAAAAATAATACCGATCCCAAAGTCATCCATTGAATATAGACCAATATCGATTTTACCATACCTATCGAAAGTTTGCGAGCACCTAATGGCAATTAAAATTCAACAATTTCTAACGATAAACTCCAAACTAAATGATTGCCAATCTGGTTTTAGAAAAAACAGAAGTTGCACGACGGCAATATTAACAAGTAAGAGCGCTGTAGTCGAGTTTCCAGACTACAAAATACCCTGTTCAATTGAGACACACATTCAAACACACAAACATACATAAACGCACACACACACACACGCGCTCACACGCGGCCCGCTGCCTGCATGCAGTGGCCGCCCCCCGCTCCAAGAAGCAAAATTGTTTCGTGTTTAACTTTGGAGTTTTAGCTCGGATCTTATTTTCCGTTTGAGAGGAGTTAGATATGAGGTCAAGGATAACCACGATAGCCACCTCTAGGTTAACTATGAGGTTCTAACTTTAAAATTGTGGCTGTGACAGTTTTTTGCGGTTTAAGGGGGGAGGTGGGGGATATTTTCAAAATCAGAAACAAACTTGATCTGGGTACGGTATACTCCTATGTGCATGCCAAAATTTGTGTCTCTATCTCTTATAGTCTCTGAGATCGACGCGTTTATACAGACAGACGGACAGACAGACAGACGGACATGGCTATATCAACTCGGCTGTTGATGCTAATCAAGTATATACTTTATAGGGTCGGAGAAGCTTCCTTCTGGCTGTTACATACACTTGCACAACTTCATGATCCCCTTTTCCCATTTTTAATGGGAACAGGGTATAAAAATATCGGAGGATATTCGAAGTCCAATGGATGATGGACAGGTAACTTTCCTTTGTCCATCATACCGTGAATCATCAAATACTATGCAAGTTAACGTAGGACGTTAACAAATTTTCTAAAATTGGACACTGGGCATTTGTTTCTGGCCAAATGCTGACAAAGTTGTCCACGGCCACTAACTCCGTCACCACCGCTAAAGCCAGTCTCCAGCAGATGTCGGAATCTGACCTTGCAAGAGAGGCAATGTCAACCTTCCATTGAACGACAACTGCAGCCGATGTCGCCAGCAGAGAGGGGAATAGGGTTAAGCTTTAGGTTTAAGAAGCTTTCAGATCAGTTTGATTTTGGTACTGACAACGCACAGACGATGCTTGTCAAATAAAAGAATTTAATAATAAACTCAGCCTCTTCCACAAGTGCACCATCGGTCGCATCATCTTTGTTACCGAAAACAGCAACTAAATATAATTTGCACAAAGCTCAACGCGCTATTTAACTTCTCGTACACTGCAACTAAGTTAATTAAATCCTACATAAGCAATAGACAACAGGCTGTAGTCGCAGGTTTGCGCACCTCCGATCTTCTTTCGATTACGCGAGATGTACCCCAAGGATCTGTTCTTGGGCCGTTATTGTTCTCAATGTCCTGTCCATCTGTAAGATACATATGTACGCTGACGATGTCCAGATGTATGTAAGTCGTCCGCTAAGTCAGTTAAATGAGTGTGTTTCCATATGTAATGAAGAACTTACAAAAGTAAATAAGTGGCTATAGAAAACGGTTTGGGACTGAGTTATGTGTTGATGGCATGCAAATAAGCTATGTTGATGATGCTACCAATTTGGATATCCACTTCAATAATACGTTGTCTTGGAATGACCACATCAATAGGGCAACTGGAAGGTTGTACGGATTACTTAGGCAGCTCTCTTTATCCCAAAAGTTTCTACCAATTCAAATTCGAATGACAGTAGATAGAATGTATCTAATTCCTACACTATTTTATGGCGTAGAGGTTTTTGGGCAATGTGATGCAGCTAGTATGAATAAACTTAAAGTCGCCTTTAATTCAATAGCTTGCTATATATTCAATAGAAATAGGACTGAACACATAACATTTTTGATCTTTGCCGTAGCCAATGAATAAAGTTTAGGGCCCTAATCTTTTTACACAGCATAATCACTCGCTGAGAACCAATTTACTTGTATGAGAAGCTTAGATTTGCCATATCCTCTAGAACTAATAATTTAATATGCCCTAAAATTAAACTGGCTAGTTCTGAGAAACAGTTCTTCACATATGCTGCTCGCCACTGGAACACACTACCAAATTCTGTAAAATCCATAAAAAGCGCTTCGCAATTTAAAATTAAACTTAAAGAACATCTTCGGAGACAAAACATATAATATCAACATTAGTATACCTTTTATTTCTTTTTTTGTTTTCTTTTTTTTTTTGCTCCTGTTTATCAATTTTTAAATGTATTTATAACCACTTTTCTCGTGTGATTTATGTTTATAGAGACGATATTTATTAGTCAAAACATTGTTAGTCTAAAGGTATTATAAGTATAAAAAGAAAAATGTTGTAACACATTGTCGTGACTAGTGCTGTAATTTAAAAGATACAATCTTGATGCACTGGGATAAAAAAAACCAAATAAACTAAACTAATCTAATGTTCAGTAATATACACACACAATATACATTACAATTTCGATTAACGTATCGTAAACAATATTTTATGTGAGTTTTAAACTTAATTTGTATTTTGTGTAAAGCTTGGTACGGAGATAACGGCGAAATACCCGCGAAATCAAAAACTCCATTTAAAAAAAAATGATTTCGCACGGATTTCGTAGGTTGCTGTTCCGTGAGTTCAGGGGCGAAATTTTCATATCGATATCACAGCGCTGCCAACCGACATCAACGTGTCATACGATAGTCACCCAATTGTCACGCGATGAGTGATTATTCTAAAGTGTGAAATATATGTAAACTATATTTTTCGTTGTCATGTTGTGGCGCGGTGTTTAAAAACGAGTCATAAATGCGCAACTTTTCATTGGAGGGGAAGATGGCCCTAATTGATTTAATAAAAGAGAAAATTGTGCTGTGGCAGCATTATGATAGCGGCTTGTCGAAAATCTTCTGGGAAAGAAAAGGTGCTGCCCTTGAAAAGGATGGTAAATATAGGAATTATTGAGTTTAATTATGTAATTCACAATTGTTTGTGTTTTATAGGAGACCATTGCAACGCGGCTTTGGCTTCGTTAAAAGACAGTTTACGCTGCCGCCACGCGAAGAGTGAAAGTGATGGTGGCGTACCCATCGCAACTCAAGAAGGCAGCGATGTGGAGTCCCCACTCTTTTACAGAAACCTTGTACGAGATGGCTGATGATGAGGAACTATAGCCCTGCTCTAAATGATTCATTTGTGGATGACGGCGATTATGTATGCCAAACGATGAGCTTCACAACTTTGCAATGGTCGGACTTGGGACTTCTTTGTCGCCGCAAGGCGTAGACGACATCTCCTAATCTATGCCGTTGCATTATAAGTAAATGATAACGAGATGTCATGGCCCATACAGTCGATTCAGTCCATAGAGAACCATTTGCCTATTAAAAATAAAGGTCACGATATACCTAAAAACCATTTAATTATTTGCAAAAAAAGTGCCTTCACTACCGCTTCTAACAAATCACAGAAAGCTATTGTATCAACTATTGCATCATTGAAGACCACCATAACTATTCGCAGTTAATTAATTTAAATGTTCCCGCCAAGTTGAATTTGTAAACTAAAGAACTAGAGATGAGCGCCTTTTTTCGCACTTGCTATCGGCGAAATATGTTCAGAGATTTCGCACACATTTCGCAAGTATCTCCGTACCAAGCATAAAGAAAATATGTAATTTTTGTAATATGCAACGCAACGAGATAGCACAGTTAAAGATAGCCGAATTTAAAAAAAAACTATGAGAGCTAGATTTACCGCTTTCAGGTGTTAAGGCAGTTTTACAAGAAAACTACATTCATACTTTTGGCCTAAACACGACGATAAAGAAGTGAAGTATGACCAAATCCAGCGTACCCAACCAATGTAAGGGTATTATAAACCAAACATAGAATAATACACATAGTTACACTTTGTTGCTATAACAAAAACATAACTCAAGTATATTCGTAACATGATCGTCCACTTATGAGTGGCCAGACCAAAGCATGAGATATGCAACGTCTGCATTTCCACCGCATGGCTTTCCATTGCTTCAGTTACGTATATGTTCAATGTATATGCCTTAAGCATATGCATATATGTAATCGGTCACTACCAGCTCCCGCTCTGCCGCTGTACTCAGCGACAGAGACACATATATACATATACATAATAATCCTAAGCGGCTGCTCCGCTGCCAGCGTATCTGGCGGCGCGGCCCGCTAGCTATGTTAAGACTTTTTATGAAAACCACAATTCAATAATAAAACTGAAGTTGAATAATAAAGACGACGGATGCACTCTGTGCCCCGTATTAAAAACCAATTTACTTCAACTGTTATTTCTGGAACTGATTGATATAAAGACGACTTGTTACAGAAGAGTCCATATATGAGGAAGCAGAAAACAGAGAAGAAGAAAACCTTGAACCAGAAAACAGAGATGAGAAAACGTTAAGACAGAAAACAGAGAAGAAGAAAACTTTGAGGCTGAAAACAGTGAAGCAGAAAATGGTAACGGCGAGTCTCAAGTGACGAAATTGTAACAATGTCGATATTTACATTAAGAGATATAGAAGACTCCATTTCAGCATTTACAGGTAATGGTACGCCGGACGTTGATGAGTGGCTGGGAGATTTTAAACTTAATGCTGTAACTGTGCAGTGGAATGATTTGCAAAAATTTATATGTGGGAGACAACTAATAAAAGGCGCAGAAAAATTATTTTTGAGCAGTCAATCAAACATAAATGATTGGAATTCTTAGAGGCAGCTCTGAAAAAAGAATTTTTTGCGAAATTGACCGCTAAGCAAGTGCATAAGATGCTAGAAAACAGAAAGAAGACCCAGAAGGAAAGTTTGACAGAATATTTCTATAGCATGTGTAGTCTAGCTAAGCAAGGTCAGTTAGAGATAGAGAGCGTAATAGAATATATTATTGAGGGCATTCCAGACTCTATAGCTCTATTTACACGGGCTGATCACTCAGCTGAGTTTTCGTCAGTTCAAAACTCATCTGAGCAACTCAGTTTCGCTTTTACACATGCCAGAGAAGTTCAGATGAATCAGTTACAGAACCATTGGTTCATCGGAATCATGTGGTTCATAAGAACATTGTGACGTTGCTTTGTTTACATAAAAGAAAAAGACAAGACGCGCACCAATGCAAGTGCGGGAAAAATTTACTCAATATTTCAACGAGCAAGGTTTAGTTCCCTGGCAGCAGGAGGCGTTAGGGAAGTTAAATTTATAATTCAATTTATTCCATTAATGTTTCCATATTTAATAAAATATATTTAACTTACACTGCTCGCCACTTGAATAGGACACACTGTATGCTCTCTTTAAAACTGCTCGTAACTCGAAAACGAAATGGTAGAATAACGGTATTTTTTGCATATTATCTTTGTGAAAGCATTCTTCGCTCTTTCTGGTATATTCCAAGTTTTGGAATAGAACCGTTATAAAGTTGTTTGCACTTTATGTGAACATTCGCAAAAATTCAATGGAATTTTTGCGCCACTTGAATAGAACATGCATTTTATTTGGTCGGTATCGTTGACACGTGCACACAAATTTTGGTTTACTTAAACTTTTTGCTTCAATTGAAGTGTATATAAAATTTAAAAAAATTAAAATGGGGCGTGGCACTTCATTATCTGAGTCGGAGAAAGGAAAAATCCAAGCTTACAAGGATTCTGGCCTTTTTATTGCCAAAATAGTAAAAAAAAAAAAGTCGACAGGAGCCGTCACGCCATAACAAATTTTTTAAAAAATGAGGCTAATTATGGTGAAAACATGAAGGGCCGCACCCACAGTGTGCTTACCATCGCGGACAAGCGACTTATATTAAGAGAAGCTTCCAATTCGCACGACTCTTTGGCCAAGATAAGGGAAAAATGCAACGTTAAAGCAAGTTTGACAATCATGCGTCGTGTTATTAATAATGCTACACACCTGAAGAGACTAAAAATCAAGAAGACGTCACCTCTTAACCCGACTCGGAAGTTACAACGCCTTGATTTCGCGCGCGCACATGTCACCTGGACTTCGGAGTGGCAGCGTGTTGTCTTTTCGGACGAAAAAAAAGTTACATTTGGAGGGCCCCGATGGCTACAGCTACTATTTTCATGATCTTCGAAAAGAACCACACCATCTTGATAAGTTGCACAGAAGTGCTGGAGGTATTATGGTATGGGGGGCCATTTCCTATTATGGCACCTGTGAGCTTAAATTTATTCCAACCACCATGAATGCGTTGTGTTATAATGGTATATTGAACGAGGCCTTTCCACACTTCCAAACTCTTTTTGCAAATCTAAAATGGATTTATCAACATGATAATGCCCCTATACATACGGCCCGGTTTGTTAAATCGTAAATAGCGAGCCAAAACGTGGAGTTTTTAAACTGGCCACCCTATTCACCGGACTTGAATATCATTGAGAATGTGTGGGGATGGCTAACACGTGAAGTATATGGATCAGGTCAGCAATATTCGAGCGTTCCCGAACTAATTGCAGCTATCAAATTAGCATGGGGCTCGATATCGTTGAATTATTTGGGAAAATTGTATGCATCCCTTCCTCACCGAATGTGTGAGGTTTTGGAGAAAAAATGCATAACACACTATTAAAAACTTTTTTTGGTTTAAAAACATGTTAGTAATTTTTTATTTAAGTAATATTGTTATTTGAAAAGGATTGAAATATTCTTAAATGGTTTTTAGATAAAGTGTCCTATTCAAGTGGTGCAAAATGAAGACTCCAAAATTTGTTACTTATTGGTTAACAATGTTTTTTGTATACTTACAACTTTTGAATAATTTTGTAATTTTCGTCTAATTACTACATTTAAATAAACTTTATAAGAAAACAAAGATTATTTTCCTAGATGGCTTGGTTTAGCAGCAATTAACTATAGAAAATCGACTTTAGAGGTGTCCTATTCAAGTGGCGAGCAGTGTATGCTAACATTAATTATTTTTAATAGTATACATGTATTTAATCTTTTTTTGGAAAAATACTTCCTGGCGCTCCTCTGGGACCATAGCTGGTTGCGACTTAATAAATTCGCCAAAAGACTTGACGCTTGTGGAATATTGGCTCTCCGGTGTGTTCAAAGCCAATATGGCCTTTTCTAACACCTCAGTGTCTCTTTTCCTCAGTGTTGGCCCGTTTTGGATCTGGCTGCTCCAAAAAATAATTCTCTGAAAAGGATTCCCTGCCACATTCATTGGCCACTTATAAAGTCAATTAACTTCAAATTTCAAAAATACGACTGTACAACATACTAAATACGTAAGCTCGAGGATTAATAAAACAGTCCAAAAAGCGTAGACGGTGGAATCAATATGGGCTCTCCCGCTCATCCGCACCCATTCTGCTTTTGTTGTTCGCTTTCTTCAACTTGCAAACTCGCGCAAATTGCTTATTTTGGTTTTAATGTCCACCAGTGTTTTGGCCTCAAATTCTGTAAGATCTGCTCTTGTAGGTGGGATTGGAGGAGTCGTGTAGAGAAGGCTCAGCCTCATACATGTCAGAAGTTTAAAAAATAGAGGAAAGCTAACTTCGGCTCGACCGAAGTTTTTATACCCTTGTAGCTTGTATGATTTATATAAATTAGTAGACACAAATGTACACATTTTTGACAAGACCTCCTATATACATTTTCTACACCCAATTTCTATGCCAGCTATACTATATAGTTGTCCTATCAAACTTTGTGGAATTATGTGAAAGCATAGAAAACTTATAAATAAGAGGTTTGTGGACGTTTGCGTTGAAGACAAAAAATTGTTTTTATAACTAAAACAACATTTTCGGCCGATGGTTCCTATGGCAGCTATATGCTATAGTCATCCGATCTGGCCGGTTCCGACAAATATGCAGCGTATTTGTACCAAAAGACTTCGTGCAAAGTTTGGTTAAGATAGCTTTAAAACTGACGGAGGAGATAGCATAGAAACAGACGGACAGACGGACATGGCTATATCAACTCAGCTCGTCATGCTGATCAAGAATATATATACTTTATGTGGTCGGAGATGCTTCCTTCTATGCGTTACAAACATCTCGACAATTTTAATATACCCTCTACAAGGGTATAAAAAGTAATGAAATGTCTATTCTAAAAGTAATAGTTATACAAATCAAACACACCTACTTTCTTATTTGGTTGGGTTATGGCGATCTGCGTTCTGATCCTTTTTAACTTGCAATTTATTTTAATAAGAATACATTTCACATACATAAAAACTTTACCGATAGCCAAAAATCGATAACAAATGTATATCGTCAGCCAGAAAGTGGCAACGCCAGCACACTGCAATTAGGCAACCCTTTAATTTCACAGATGCCACTCAGCTGAGTGCCCAGGCCAAATAGAACCGGTTCTATTTCATCTGATAACTCAGCAGAGTAGACATGATTACTCAGACGCGTTTTTACACGGTCTGACAGCAACTCAGACGAAAACTCAGCTGAGTGATTAGGTCGCGTAAATAAGGATTAACTGCCGCCGCACAGTGGTCCCGAATCGTTTTGATTTGGACAAAACTCTGTAACTTTTAAACAGCTGACCATTTTGAATTAATTTTTTTGTTTGATTAAAAATAGTTCAAAGTGTTAAATAGTTAAGAGATTATTAAAATTGATTAAGTAGTTCCGGAGCTAGAGAGCGCCAAAGTCAAAATTTCGTAAAATATGTTTCCTTTCAAGAACCTGAAAGCCATATTAATAAAGCTAGGGTGATGATTTCTAGTCAGAATCTATAAGGGTGTTCAGATGGTTGTGCACATAGGCACTTGGGCAAGTTCGCCTGACAAGTTTTATGAGCAATCCTTTGTGCACGATATTTGTCCGTTACGTTTGACGTCCCGCCTGCTATGTTTTTGAGTTAAAGATATTCTTCTGGAATGGAAAGCAAGCCAATTGAACCGTGAAGTTAAAGTGATTATACGTGCTTTTACTGCTTTAATAAGCTGCAGATGTATGTTCATGATGACTTAATGGACGATGTCGATTGTATTCAGTCAAGGACATATCTGTAACGCGCCCAAGCCAAGTCTTTATGGAGGATAAATATTATTTGCCTTGCCGTAAAAAGATTACAGACGAAAATTTATTCAGATAGGCTAGAAAATAACGATTGGCCTTGATAACACCTTCATCTCACGACTTTGCTAGTGGGTTTTCCGAAATTGGAGAGTTTTTTTCCCGTTTATTTGTCCCATGGAGCTTACAAACTTAATTTCATACTGAAGGGATTAAAACAAACTTTTGGCATTGAAACCACACCCGCAACCCATTTTCCACCGTTCGTCGTAAATTTACCAATATCGAGATTTCACATTAAAAATTATTTCGCATACTATCCTTACAAACCTAGTTTCAACTCAATCGGATGAAAAATAGTTATTTCAATACAGAGTTTTCCGGGAATTTTCACACCCTGGGGGCGGATTTTCCAACATCAAAAAATGAAATCACAAATGAGTTCGAATTCTATCAGTACAAACTGACTTTCAAGTGAATCTGATGAAAAGTAGTTATTTTCTTTCAAAATTTTCAGGGCATTTATACACCCTTGGGTGTAAGTTCGTATTCTATCCTTGCAAACCGGGTTTCAAGCCAATCGGATAAAAAACAGTTTTGGGCATCTAAGTGATCTCTTTCAACACTAATAGAAACTCCTCCCCAAATTTCAGCTTTCTTTCTCTTACCATTCGGGCTCTGCGTAGATTGCCAATCAGTCAATGAATCAGTCAGTCAGTCAAGACAAACTCTTTTTTATATAGAGAGACTAGCATAGTACCCGTCGCGCTTCGCTGCGCCGTCATCTGTATAGAACCAATCTTAGAATCAGTTTGATTGATAGTCAGTATTTATGATATATATTGATGACGGTACGTTGATTTTATATAAAGATGTGTAAAGAGTCCTTTTTGACCCGAAAACCAATGCAGGCTATGCTCAGGGTAATCAAGGATCGTTCCAAAAAATTTATATTGGACTTGCAATAACAACACAGGGAATTCTTTATTCTATTATTCACCAGCGACGTGGTTCACTTTATTGTTCACTTTGATGTTTCACTTATAAATATGGTACATTCGCATTAACCTATCTGAGGTATCCTTGCCAAATCGCAAGGTACGCCTCCTATCCGGCTAACCGCCGTGTTCGCAGGGTTTCGTTGGCCAAGGACACGTGCGCACAGCTACCTTTCTCGATGATAGTCGATATCCTTCCGCCAGGATATCCTGTATCTGGTTCAAGTCCTTCCACGAGGACTGTTCCGTATACTTTTCAAGGATTCCGCACTCGATTTTACGTCTGTAGTATTCTGGGACACTCCGTTTCGCCGCACTTGTACTTTTACGATTCGTTCCGCACTCGCTTAGATCCCGATTCACATTGACTTTCTCCTCTGCCGTCAGCAACACCTTATATAGCCCTCCTGGGCTGTCTCTAGAACGTTCGAGACTCCCAAATCTTCCATACGGCATTTTCTTCTGCCTAGCAACAGCGCTCTTTTTACGTGCCAGCGACATCGCCCCACTGGTACAACTGCAAGAACATGTACGAATTTAATGAAAACGAGAGCGTAAGTTAAAGTCGTTTTTAACCGACTTCGATATACCCGTTACTCATGGAAAGAAATGTTTAATAACCTTCCTGTGTGCCTGAGGTGGGACAGCCCAAAAGTATGCTACATTTTTTAACTCGGCTATTTATCATCCGATCTTGATGAAAATTTCAGGGCTTGATAGATATTGCGAATATAAATGTAAGTTTTAAATTTGAGATCGTTATCTTAAAAGTTGTGGAAGTTATTTAACATTTTTTATTGTGGGGGCGTGGTAAAATTTGAAATAAACTTGATCTGCGTGCAGACAATAGGAGTGTACATTTCAAATTTGGTTGCTTTAGCTCTTCTAGTCTCTGAGATCTAGGTGTTCATACAGACAGACGGACATGGCTATATCGACTCGGCTGTTGATGCTGATCAAGAATATATATACTTTATATAGTCGGAAATGATTCCTTCTGCCTGTTACATACATTTGCACGACTTTAGTATACCCTTTTACTCTACGAGTAACGGGTATAAAAAGAACGTTGTATTTCAAATGGGCGAAGAGCTATATCGTTAAACCAATTGAAAGCTTGTCTTTCTAGTTCTCCGATTCTGAAGTTGTTTGATCAAAAGAGTGCTACAGAGGTTCATTGTGATGCAAGTATGTATTGATATGGTGCTGTACTCTGACACTAAAAGTACTTGCTATAATTCAGGCTCTAAAGAAGTGGAGAGTTTACTTGCTCGGAATAAGGATTAAAATTGTGACTGACTGTAACGCGCTTAAGATGACGATGAAGAAAGAGGATGTTCCAGTTAATGTGTCACGTTGCGTAATATTCTTGCAAGATTTTCAGTTAAAATCGAGCATCGCTCAGGGACGAAGGTGAAACACGTCGACGCTTTGAGTAGATTGTTTGTTGTTACAGGATTTGTTAAGACGTCATATAGCAGGCTCAGATTCAAGCTGAGTGGATAAAAGCAATTTGTAAAGTACTAAAAACTGGTGCTAACTATGATTATTTTTATTTGAAGTATGACTTTTGCACAAGGATCAGGTTTGTAAAGTACTAAAAACTGGTGCTAGCTTTGATTATTTTTATTTGAAGAATGACTTTTGCACAAAGATCAGGTTAACGAGTTGATCATAATACCGTCTAAAATGAGGAGCGAAATCATCACTACGGCCCATCGTCAAGGACATTTTGGTTTCAAAAAGACAGTTGATTTATTTCGGCGGGACTACTATATTCCAGAATTAGCTCGCAACGTCAAAACATAAATATTTACCATGGCGGAATTTTTTACCTTCGTAGCATGTTCCTATTAGAGGCCGACCCACTTAACACTTTGACAGAACAAAAGCTTAAAAATGTTGGCTTAGCAAATGGTAATTAAGCATTTAAACTCAGGGAGTTGGATGATAGATGTGCTCAGTGTGATTAGCCTATTACAATGAGCACATCTTACATCTAACATTCCACATCATGAGTTAAAACGCTTAATAACTATTTGCTAAGCCAACATTTTTAAGCTTTTGTTCTGTCAAAATGTTAAGAGGGTCGGCCTCTAATAGGAACATGCTACGAAGGTAAAAAATTCCGCCATGGTAAATATTTATGACTCAGGATGTTGGATGTTAGATGTGCTCAGTGTGATTAGCCTATAAAAAGCCTATAACAGCCAGTAGGAAGCATCTCCGACCCTATAAAGTGAATACATTCTTGATAAACATCAACAGCCAAGTCATATAGCCATGTCCGTCTATCCATCTGTGCGCACACCGTTTGTTCGTCTGTTCGTATGAACCAACAGATCTCAGAGATCGCAAGAGCTAGAGGTTAGAAGTGAAAACACCTTATACTTGCAGGCAGATCAAGTTTATGTTTCTATATATTTATAGTAAGTAGTTTTTGATTTATTTCCTTAAGCCTAGAGGCAAGTACCGTGGCTGCTTCTTTCGACAGATTCAGATCCCGGATAAGGTCATTAAATTCCATTTGGTTAAATAGCTGAGGGTTTTTGGGAATCCATCATGCCTAAATAGCTAGGGTCAGTCTCACTATTGTCATTATCTTCCAATTTTACGTCGTGAAAGTCTGGAATTTCGCTGAATTAACATCTGGATATTTCCAAAAATTGTGGTTTTTGCTATTGATGCCCTTTAAATTCACGGCGCAAAAATAACAATTACTTGAGTGGTGGTTAGTCGGCTCGTTCCACACCATTGGTTCGACAATTGTAGTAGGTGTATTGACTAGCCCAATCAATATAAGTCAATTTTGTAATTGTAGTGCTGAAGAGACTAGTTTGAGTAGAAACTGACAGACAGACGGACGGATAAAGCTCAATAGACTCAGCTCGTAGCACTGATCAAGAATATATATAGTTAATGGGGTCGGAAATAAGTATTTCTACGCGTTGCAAACTTCTGGGCAAAATTATAATACCCTTTGTATAAAAAAATACATACAAACACCTACATAAATAAATATACATGTAGAGATCCAACTTTTGAAACACCATTCGTCGTAGGGTTAAAATAATATGATTTCAGTGTTTATTTAATAGCACTAGGCAACAAGGTCCAGTATATTGAAGGGTTGGTGGTGATTCTAGATGATTTTTGTGTGCTGAACACGAATCTGTTTTCAGAAATGGTCCATCACGTCGAGATTTTTAGTAATTTGAGCTTAAATTTGCAAAAAGATCCTATTTTGACTCTTTTCAGACGCGTTTTGTGGGCAACCTATACTTTTGTTTTGACGTTGCGAGCTAATTGCGAGCTAATTCTGGAATATAGTAGTCCCGCCGAAATAAATCAACTGTCTTTTTGACACCATAATGTCCTTGACGATGGGCCGTAGTGATGATTTCGCTCCTCATTTTAGACGGTATTATGATCAACTCGTTAACCTGATCTTTGTGCAAAAGTCATTCTTCAAAAAAAAATAATCAAAGCTAGCACCAGTTTTTAGTACTTTACAAACCTGATCCTTGTGCAAAAGTCATACTTCAAATAAAAATAATCATAGTTAGCACCAGTTTTTAGTACTTTACAAATTGCTTTTATCCACTCAGCTTGAATCTGAGCCTGCTATATGAAGTCTTAACAAATCCTGTAACAACAAACAATCTACTCAAAGCGTCGACGTGTTTCACCTTCGTCCCTGAGCGATGCTCGATTTTAACTGAAAATCTTGCAAGAATATTACGCAACGTGACACATTAACTGGAACATCCTCTTTCTTCATCGTCATCTTAAGCGCGTTACAGTCAGTCACAATTTTAATCCTTATTCCGAGCAAGTAAACTCTCCACTTCTTTAGAGCCTGAATTATAGCAAGTACTTTTAGTGTCAGAGTACAGCACCATATCAATACATACTTGCATCACAATGAACCTCTGTAGCACTCTTTTGATCAAACAACTTCAGAATCGGAGAACTAGAAAGACAAGCTTTCAATTGGTTTAACGATATAGCTCTTCGCCCATTTGAAATACAACGTTCTTTTTATACCCGTTACTCGTAGAGTAAAAGGGTATACTAAAGTCGTGCAAATGTATGTAACAGGCAGAAGGAATCATTTCCGACCGTATAAAGTATATATATTCTTGATCAGCATCAACAGCCGAGTCGATATAGCCATGTCCGTCTGTCTGTATGAACACCTAGATCTCAGAGACTAGAAGAGCTAGAGCAACCAAATTTGAAATGTACACTCCTATTGTCTGCACGCAGATCAAGTTTATTTCAAATTTTACCACGCCCCCACAATAAAAAATGTTAAATAACTTCCACAATTTTTAAGATAACGATCTCAAATTTAAAACTTACATTTATATTCGCAATATCTATCAAGCCCTGAAATTTTCATCAAGATCGGATGATAAATAGCCGAGTTAAAAAATATAGCATACTATTGGGCTGTCCCACCTCAGGCACACAGGAAGGTTATTAAACATTTCTTTCCATGAGTAACGGGTATATCGAAGTCGGTTAAAAACGACTTTAACTTACGCTCTCGTTTTCATTAAATTCGTACGTGTTCTTGCAATTGTACCAGTGGGGCGATGTCGCTGGCACATAAAAAGAGCGCTGTTGCTAGGCAGAGGAAAATGCCGTATGGAAGATTTGGGAGTCTCGAACTTCTAGAGACAGCCCAGGAGGGCTATATAAGGTGTTGCTGACGGCAGAGGAGAAAGTCAATGTGAATCGGGATCTAAGCGAGTGCGGAACGAATCGTAAAAGTACAAGTGCGGCGAAACGGAGTGTCCCAGAATACTACAGACGTAAAATCGAGTGCGGAATCCTTGAAAAGTATACGGAACAGTCCTCGTGGAAGGACTTGAACCAGATACTGGATATCCTGGCGGAATTTTTTACCTTCGTAGCATGTTCCTATTAGAGGCCGACCCACTTAACACTTTGACAGAACAAAAGCTTAAAAATGTTGGCTTAGCAAATGGTAATTAAGCATTTAAACTCAGGGTGTTGGATGATAGATGTGCTCAGTGTGATTAGCCTATTACAATGAGCACATCTTACATCTAACATCCCACATCATGAGTTAAAACGCTTAATAACTATTTGCTAAGCCAACATTTGTAAATTTTTTTGTTAAAATATAAAGTAGGTTAAAGTCTAAAAGGACCACCCAATAAAGGTGACAAATTTTGCCACGGCAAATGTTTATGACACCTGATGTGGGATGTTAGATGTGCTCAATATAATTAGCCTATTACATACTTTTGCACAGACTTTATATTCAAACTGTGTATCTTTGTTACAGAATATAATAAACCTTGTACACCCTGAGTGTTATTAACATTTGCTTTTCTTTTTCAAAAATTTTATGTTGAATCAAGAAGCCTAATTATAGTTCCTATAAAAACTTTAATTACGAATCTAGTTGTCCTCTCATAAACAGAAAAATGTATTTTCGTCTTAAACAGGATGTAACTTTGCCAAATAAACTGATATAAGTTCCATAAAAATCACAAAATTACATCATATGTTTGGCTATATGCTCAGAAGGCTAATATGTTAATCCAATCAGCGCGCTAGCTTAAATGAGATGATTTATTTTGATAATAATGCCTTAAATCGAAAGTGGTCTGTCTTTAGAGGCCAATTTAGACACTTTCAGCTGTACTTAAATAGCGCCATTGATTTTTTAAAAATGCGTTGATATGTGCTCTGTCGCAAATAGCTCATAAACTCAGACATTAATGCCTAGTGTGGCCTCCATAAATACTAGAGTGCCAAAAACTCAACAAATTCGTTTCTCCGCCATATCTTGGAAACAAAAGCTGATGGAGATAAGACGAAACCAGTTTTGGAATCAGTGAGCATAAGCTTATAATAGCTTCAAATCAACAGGGCTGCTCCTCACAAAGATGGTCATTTTGTCGGCCTGTGTAATCACTTCCCAATTACCACATTTTTGCCAACGCATTCATAGTCCATCCCACCACGGCTTTATTCGCCGCCTTTCGTTTTCCATTAACTTATTTTCTTTAATAGTAAATCAGGGATTTCCTCATAGTAAACAAATTGATGTCGTCTTCACGGACTTCAGCAAAGCCTTTGATTCAGTTAATCATAATTTACTTCTATATAAATAAAAATATTCATTCGTTTTCATTTTATGACTAAAAAAAACCGTGTTCCAAAACAATTGCGAGTACTAGGTATCACCTTTTTATAATAATTTACTCTATCTTGGGCCCAATATCTCAAAAGTTGCGGTTAGGTACCGGCCAGTCAAATTTGCCGGCCGGAATTACCAGAGGTTAAGCATTTTGGTTTTCTCAACGAGACTCACCGGCAGGTTCACCCGATATCGATTAATAGCTATTGCTGCAATAGTGTGACCTGACGCTGTCGCGAAACAGCTGTGTTTGTTTTTTGCTTTTTTTAGTGTTATTGTTGTCGCTGGTAAGTATTTGGCAAAATAGTTGAATAAAATTGCTTGCATTGATGAATCAATGTGAAACACCAAAAAGACCAAGAGCGAAGAACTTTTCTGCGGCTGAGGAACATTCGCTTGAACAAAAGGAGGGATGCGGAGACCTGAAAGCAGAAGGCCTGGGCTTTGAGATCAGTTTGCCGCCATGACGGTGTTCATCGCCCTTTGAAAGACTTACGGGATTAGTACGAGAATTTAAAAAAACGATCGCGAAAATAATTCGCAATTAAGCGGGAGACTTCTCGAACTGTGGCGGCATTCCCAGCACCGCTGGAGTCTTGTCTATTTTCAAAAAATTCGCCACAGGATTGGAAAATGTGGTTGATAATGATGGTACTTTTTTATTTATGATATGTAAGCTTTAAAAATATTTAATTGACTTCTAAAATTTTAGCACAAATCAATCAGGCAGTGTCTGTTTGTGATGGCCAGTAATGCAATAGCGTGGGAATCTTGATTAACTGCACGGTTTGCCGAAGAAAGTCTGACTCAACAGAAGTCGCCCGCAATGATAAGGAAGAAGGCACTTGCATAAGAGCGCAGCGCCACCATAAGTTTGCTCTCTGACTGTCTATCTATAATCTACGATTCCTGTTAACAATCCAAATTATAATAAATTGAATTACAACTGAAGTTAAGGATTTACCTGTTACTTAGCGAAGATATTTGATCTCGAATCCTAGCAAGAATTATTTGACATGCTGAGTTTCTTAACCCGAATCGTTGAACAAAATTGGCATCATCCAGATCAGTAAAATAATAAATAAATACCCTCCCAGTACTCTCTCGCATTACTTATTCGTTGCTCCGTCTTGGGTTATATGGCCACCATCATGTTGGCCATTGTGATAACACCGTTCCTGGTGCTGGCCGTGCGTGTGGATAATATTTTCATTATGGTGCACACGTATCAGCGGTTAGATCACTATCGGTATACCACATCGCATGAGGCAATTGGTGGTGCCATTGGCCAGGTGAGTCCTTCGATTTTGCAGACGGCGGGCAGTGAGTTTGCCTGCTTTGCCATTGGTGCCATTTCGGATATGCCGGCGTGGCGGTCAAAACATTTGCCATCAATGCGGCGGGTGTTATTCTGCTGAACAGAAAGTTCCACATCGCCGCGCCTGTGTCTTCTTGTCTTACCGCCTGAATCTTCCATTTCCATTCCGTTGATGTAGAAAATTTGTTTATTCTTCTTCCAAGCTGTAGTGAGTTGTGATGACTCTAATTACCCAGATTGTGATGGAATTTCTTCGTTTTTTCTGAAACATTGCATTGGGGAGTTATGTGAGCCACTAATAACAATATTCTCAATGTCACTCTCAGCTGGCCGATTTATTGACAAGTGGAAGATTGCACCTGTGTTCAAGTCTGGTGTCAAGAGGTAGGTGCCCAACTACCGACACATTGCAAAGCTTAGCAATATATCTAAGCTCTTTGAGCGGATTATAGCCAAACAGATTTCTTTTTTTGTAAAGATGTACATACATTAACCCAAATCAACATGGTTTTATGCCAGGTCGCTCGACCACATCTTATTAAGCGGTCTTCAGTATTTAATGCATCAGTTCCTTTGAATAACGCTGTCAAGTTGATGTTATTTATACAGAAATTTCCAAGGCATTTGATAAAGTTTGTCATAACGCTCTACTCGCCAAGTTTTTTAAGTTAGGGTTTCATTCCTCTTTATTGTGCTGGATTCAATCTTACTTGGACCGCCGGACTTACAAAGTCAAAATAAACAACTCGCTTTCTACTCCATATGTGGCTACTTCAGGACTTTCACAGGGGAGTGCCCTTGGTCCTTTACTTTTCATTATTTTTATTAATGACATTTGTATGCATTTTCGTAACTCAGAGTTTCTGCTGTATGCTGATGATCTTAAAATTTACCGATCAATTAAATCCTTAAGTGATAGTCGATAGTCGACAGTCTGATCTAGACAGGGTCAGTGCATGGTGTGCTCTCAACTTACTCCCTCTTAATCTCAACAAATGCTTTATTGTTAGATATAGCAAATGTTTCTACAATATTACGGCCACTTACTCGATTTCTAATCAAACTATCTAGCCGGGTTAAGGCCATTGATTTGGTAGTGAAATTCGACCAAAAATTTACCTTTAATGAGCACATAAATATTATTTTGCCAAAGGCCTACTCCATGTTTGGCTTTGTCAAGCGCAATGCCAACCAATTTAAGAATCCTAATACTAGGTTGAGCCTCTTTACTCTGCATTTGTGCGTTCCAAGTTAGAGTATGCATCATTTATTTGGAATCCCTCTAGTGCAGTTCATACAAAGAGGCTTGAAAGGGTGCAGAAAAAATTTCTAAAATTCGCGCTCCTTCCGCTCAATTTTTCTGATCCTTTGCCGCCTTATTTTAGTAGATGTGCCTTGGTGCATCTTTCCACCCTAGAAGATAGAAGAACTATTGCGTCTTTATTGTTTTTGAACGACCTTGTTTTTGGCTGCATTGATTTTCCTACCTTGTTAGGGAAGATAAATTTACATGTACCAGGCAGAAACCTTAGAACCTTCCAACAATTTTCCAACCAATTTTCCCCAACTAATTATTCCCTTAATGAACCTATATCTAGGGCTCTTAAAAACTTTAACTCCTTACCCGTTGGCATGCGATTTGAATTCGACTCCAATAAATCGGCAATTAAAATTTTGTTAGCTGAATACTTTTCTACTTTTAGAAACTAATTTTAGTTATATAATTAAAGTTTAAAAATAGAGTAGCCTGTTAAGATCTTAGTTCAATTTTCGAATAATTAAATAAATAAAAAAATTTGTTTGTTTTGTTTTTACTGGCCGTTTTTTGCTCATAACTTGAGAATCGTTCATCCGATCTTTATCATTCCTTCGGCAAATCGATAAATAATATTGATTACTAGATATCTCTAGAAGGTACGAAACATCTATCTATGAAAATGTGGAAGATACACGTTTTTTTCCAAATTGCGGGGGCGGGAGGGGGCTTTGCAAAAATGCAAGTATAAGAAATATATGTCCCATACATGTCAAACCTCTATCTCTTACCATCTCTGAGATCTGTGCGTTCATTCAGACGGACGGACAGACGGGCAGACAGACAGACGGACAAGGCTATATCGACTCGGCTGTTAATGCTGATCAAGAATGTATATACTTTATAGGGTCGGAAATGATTCCTTCTCCCTGTTACATACTTTTGCACAAACTTAATATACTCTGTGTACCTTTGGGACAGAGTATAAAAATATTGATAATTCTATAGCAACTTCCCGGCAGGTTAAAATTTGACCCCTTCATGAAACAGCGGTTAACTTTGCCGCTCGGTTCTCGCCAAAGACAGCATGAGACAAGCAAATTCGGCTAACCTGCCGGTAAGTTTGACTAACCGGACATTGAGAAATTGGGCCTTAGACGTTAAAAACTCCTTAATGTCATTCCTCAATTAAAACCTTTATTCCACGGGTAGTGTGCACTCTGACCACTTATGCTGTGAGTTGGACCATAGATGGCATTGGCCGACAAATTTGTCCCACCGCGCACTTAATTTTTAACAGTGATTTCTATCATTTCCATCACAAGCCTTTTCAGGCCATTTATTCATTAAAATATTCCAAATTTTTGGTCAAAGCAGGCATGTATACACTCACCCAGAATAATTTTTCCAAATTTTTAAATGCAATCCGTTACCTACAAACTTCCACGAAATTTCTAACACAATTTATTTATTTTCATAAGACTTTTAGTTGAGGTACCACTATCGTCATTCCCAGATACAGCTTGTGTAGTTTTTTAGAATTTTTGAATGTGTAGAATGTGGTTAAAATTAATTCAAACAATAATATGTATATTTTTAAGGGAATATTCTTGTCTAGAATTGTGATTTATTTATTATTTCTTAATTTATTTTCGTTATCTACGTATATTGAAGTACACTTATTTTCAAAATTACACGCTCATTAGTAAAGACGTTTCAGGTAAATTTACAGTGCTTTTAAAACATTAATCGCGTTTTTCTAATGGACCGATTGACTTGAAATTTGGAGTGGGCCCTTTATGGCCTCTATAGATCCAGACTATTATAATTGTGTACAATTTTCGATGTTTAGTATTTTCAAAAAATACGAAATTTTGAAAAATAAGGCAAAACGAAACGAACTTGTTTGTTGTTGTGGCAATAGTGCACCGCGACCAATCCTGGTCTATTGTGCCCCCATACTGAGTTTACAACTCCCCTAGCAGCCCTATTTTCTGTACGAAAGTCATGATTTTCGTAGGTTCTAGGTTACTGATATTGGTTGAATTTAGGATGCGCTTCCCAAATCTGTTGGGTCTGCGCCTCGCAAGAGCATCGCAGAGTGCTAGTATTTGTTCAGAGGACTCCTCTTTCTCTTCACAGTATCTGCATAGTTGGGTGTTTTTTATTCCCAACTTGTACATGTGGCTCCGCAGTCTGCAGAGGCTCGTACCAAATGCTCCATTTTATGGCTGAATTCATGACTGATTTCAGTACTGAGTTGGCGTTGCAATTTCACGAGCGGAATGCTTCTCACACTCACAACTCGAATGCAGTATTCTATATTATAGAGAGGGATTCAAAAGCACAACAAAAAAAGGACGAGAGAGGGAATTCTGCTGAGAGCGCTGCCACGCATACGCAGCAATTTCGTTCGTTGCGTTTTGTCTATTCTCTGTGCAATTGATTTTGATATTTCAACTGTGTAACTGCGTGCTCCCAGTAAAATTGTAATAAAACGGGTAAAATCATATTTGTTTGATTATAACTTATAATATATAAGTTAAAGTATTTGTTAATTTGTGGATTTCATGATAAATGAAGTCAAATTCGGTTTAATTCATTGTGTAAATCGAATTTGTAAGCCTGAGGGCTGTAATCGTCGCGTGTATACAAGTACATACTTGCCACTTCTTCAATTACCTTTTGCCAAAATATTAAAATAAAATTTTAATAAATATGTTAATTATAATATTAAATAAAACAGCAAATAAAGTTAACAATAAAACAATGGTGGGTAAGAGACATATTCGAAAGAAAAAGACAAACTTTCGGAGAAATTAGACCTCGTTGAAGCTGAGTGCAAAGCAGGAGGACAGACAGGAGCAGTGAGTGTTAGTGCTAGTGCAAGTGGGAGAGTAAGTGTTAGTATAAGTAGCAAAAGGAGACGGGAAAATGACGACTTTGTCGCCGATTTAAGTGAGAAAGTAGATGCAATAGAAGAGTAGATGACGCAAACTTTGATTTAAATTTTATCCGCTCAAACAAAACAATTTTAAATTTAAATGAGAAACTAAAAGATTGGTATATTAGGCATAAACCCAGAAGTAGCTGTGTAATTGAGCTGATTAAAATTTTGAATGAGGAAAATCTTGAAGTAAGACCTTTCTATAGATTTAACAGCAAGCTATATGTTTCTAAAATAGTTGGAGGATCGTATTTACATCTAGGGATAGCAAAACAATTAGACAAAATATCTAAAACTGTAAAAATTCCCCAAAAGCTAAGTTTTGATATTAATATAGACGGCCTTCCATTATTTAGAAGTTCTACAGCGTAGTTGTGGCCAATTTTAATAAGGCTAAATAATATAGAAAACTTTCCTGTACTCCCGGTAGGTTTATATTTAGGTAAAAGCAAACCTCATAGCTGCGATGAGTATTTAAGCAAATTTATAAGTGAGCTAGCATAGCTAATAGTAAACGGTCTTGAGGTAGCAGATAAAATGATTGAAATTAAAATAAATTCAATTGTGTGCGATGCTCCTGCCAGAGCATTTGTTAGCGGCACCCCTGGCCATACATCCAGTCACGGCTGTAGCAAATGCAATCAGGTAGCAAAAAAAGTTAACTCAGTACTAACATATAGTACGAAATCTGGAAAATTAATTACTAATGAAGACTTTGCTAATAGAAAATATTCTGATCATCATGTGGTTTCTTATCTAGAATCAAAATCTCCTTTTAAGAATGGTCACACATATTCCGCTAGACAGCATGCACTTAGTCGAGCTAGGAGTAAGGCCAAAGATTTTATTAATAATACATTCTAATAAAATAAATGTAAAAGTTCCAAAACCCAATAAAAGCCGTGTCTGAAATTAATATCATTGCGAAAGCACATGCTGAAAGTTTGCACGCAAACCAAGAACGTTGCAAGAACTTTCACACTGGAAATTCACTGAATTCAGTCAATTTGTATTGTACACAGGAATTAATGTTCTAAAAAACAACATAAATGATGATCAGTATTATGAGTTTTTGTTGCTGCACTGTTCATACAGACTGCTCTGCTGCCCACACACACGTGACAAAAATCTCGAACACTCTCAACTCAAATGTTGAATCTTTTGTTGGCTATTTTCCTTCTGTTTTTGGGGAAAACAGTGTGTCTTACAGCCTTCATAGTTTGTTGCACGTAAAGGAGACAGTCGAGCAAATTGGAGTTCCCATTAGAGGCTCCTGTTACGCGTTCGAGAGATATTTACAAACTCTCAAGCGATTTGTCCGTAAGCCAACACAAATTTTGGAACAAGTGCATAGGAAAATTGTAGAAGAATAAGTTGTAGGTCCTCCAAAGCAAGACGAACCAAAAATAGTTAGTAACTTATTGTTATTAAAAGGCGCTAGACTAAGCGTAAAGAGACCCGACAATTTTTGCTATTTGAAAGGCAATATTCCCGTGTTAATAGAGGCTCTTGATGAAAATTTAGGTGGTTTTATTTTAGGTAGGAAATTTACAAAAATTTGGTGATTTAATGATGAGCCAATAAAATCCAAAAATATAGGTATATTCTTAGTTAGTAGTGAAGCATCTCCCATGTTAGAGAAATATCCATTAGCAGATCTAGAAAGTAAAGCAGTTGGGATGCCATATAAAAATGGTTTATTGTTAGTTCCCCTTTTACATTTTTACAAATAGGAAATTGTTTAATTGGTAACTTTATTTATCGTGACTTGGAGTTAAATGGAGGTGTTTAGTCTGTAGGTGTACTTAACGCTCATATTAAGTATGAATCGGGCATGCCCATGGCGTCGGCGCAATTGACATCTTTAGAAGATTCACCTACCGTGGTTCGAGAACAAAACCAAACTCATTAACATATTTGTTACAGAAACAATAATGGCACCTCCACACAAAATAAAACGCGTGTCATTTGATGTACAAGGTAAATATTTTATAACAATAAATGCAATTTTGAAGACTAATTTTTTTCGATTTAGCACTTGAGCAATCCAAGAAGAATGTTAACGATTCCCTCTAGTCTTTACTAGGCAAAAAATAGAAGAAGTCAAAGGTAACTAGAATTTTTCTTATTGTATGTAAACGAAGCATCCATCCTAACTGACATACGTTTTCAGAAAACATGCGCCAGGAAGCCCAAGCAGTCATTGGTAAATATGATGGAAGGAAATGGATGTCACAATAACTCTGTACAACATTTTTAAAGTCGATCCCATCGTGACAAAAAAAATTCTGAAGGGGTGTGGTAGTAGTATGAAAATCCTGACCGGGTTTAGTTGCCTACTCTTCGAAATTTTTTAAGTCTTGACGAGATTAACTGTTTTGTGATGCCCTGTGTAATTGTGTTATTTATATATTATTCTTATGAATTATGTATTAATAATTATATTATTCAATATTTTCAGAAACTGTCCGTCAAGAAAATAAATTGCTCCTTGGTAATTATGAAGGTCAGCTAATAATGATAAATATCTAAAGTTTACTTTATTTTTTCAGAAAATTTCCAAGCGGAAAATAATGTGCTACGAGCTATATATATATATAATAATCTAATTGCTAGCAGTTGAGCCAGTATATTGAATAATTTGAATATTTCGACTCGATCAGTGAAAGAAGCCGGTCGTGTTATCTCTGCGCTCCTGCAATTCAATTTAATTTAATTTTATATTTGAGCTTGTACGCAATTATTTCATCCTTATATTCACCGACGGGATCTAGTGACTCATTCCTAACTAATCTTGACTTACTGGTTAATACAGTGGCATTAAGATTAACTACAAATCAATTAAAGTTAAAGTGCTCCAATCTGCAAACAATCCAACGCAGTGCTTTGTTTTGATTTCGCTTTGTGCACTCTCCCATACGTGCTACTTGTTGTTGTGAACTTGCGCTCTGCACCAAGCATTTCGTTTTTAATCGTGAGCGAAAACCTGTGCTCTTTTGTAAACAATTGTTGTTGCAGTCATAACTCTCAACAATAAACAGTAAACTTTCTGTGTGGCTTAAGATCGACTGCTACTGCTTGGTCTATTTTCGCACTGACTTCGTTGCCGCTCTCTCACAAGTGAATCCGCTGCAACCCCCCGTTTGCCATCGTTCGGATCTACCTGCCGTTCTCTTTTAGGTTATCTTATTGATTGTAGCCCTTAAAGTCTCTTCAATATGAGTATACCATGCACTAGGAAGAAGTGTGAGTTTGGTGGCAATATCGCTGGTGACTCATACGTCATCTGCTGGCTTTGCACCAACTGTGCACATATCAAATGTGCTGGTTTGACTGGCCGTGTGAGTGACTATATCTCCAAACGGATTGAACGTAACGTTTATACGGCAAACGCAAGTGGGCTTCAAGGAAGTCCACTCTGAGTTTGAAAATGCCGTGAAAAATTTGTATCTTTGAATTCTCAATTTATTGGTCTAAAAATTATGAACGAATCGTCCAAACGCAAAAAATTAGACCCTCAGAACTCTTCCATCGTACTGAATATTCCCACCCTTCCCCCATCTCCCACCACCGCTGTTACCCCATCTATAATGTTCCCACCAACTGTGGGTTATACTTAGGCTATGGTGCCGGGTGTATATTCCGGGCCCTCTACGGGCGTCGTAAATTCTCATCTTGCGGCGTCCACTGCTGCTGCCGCTATGGATACGTCCACCATTAGCACTATTACCCATGTTGAGGCTCCTGTTGCTCTCCCGACGGTTGTAATAACAGATCATTCTGTTGCCGCACCAGCTATAGCCGCCTTTGCGGCATCTACTACCGCTCATGCATGTGCTTCCTCTGCCTTCGACTTTCCGGCTGTGGTAAGGGACGAATCCGCTGCCGCCCCAAATATGGCCGCCCTTACTGCCTCTGGTATTGCCGTTCCTGTCGGTGTTCCCTCTGCCATCGCCCCACCTGTGGCCTCCGTAGTGGCCTCTGCTCCTACTTCTGTCGCTAATAGTTTTGCCATAGCCGCTCTGGCTGATGGAAACGTTACTCTCGCTGCTGATGCTAACGTTACGACCGCCGCTCCTCCAGCTCTACAGGGTACTGCAAATGATATCCCACCTCAATCCATTATTGGTGCTGCTGATGCTCCTCACATTCGGATTCAACTAAATGGCGTGCCTCTGGTTCCACCAGTGGGTACGGATTCTATCCCCACCCTTAGCGCTTTAATCGGTGTGCCACCTCCTAAATCTATTTTTATACCCGTTACTCGTAGAGTAAAAGGGTATACTAAAGCCGTGCAAATGTATGTAACAGCCAGAAGGAATCATTTCCGACAGTATAAAGTATATAT
Source organism: Lordiphosa magnipectinata (assembly GCA_037044535.1). Taxonomy (NCBI): domain Eukaryota; kingdom Metazoa; phylum Arthropoda; class Insecta; order Diptera; family Drosophilidae; genus Lordiphosa; species Lordiphosa magnipectinata. The sequence goes on along the minus strand of JBAMBO010000260.1, from coordinate 102,924 downwards.
ATTCTTGATCAGCATCAACAGCCGAGTCGATATAGCCATGTCCGTCTGTCCGTCCGTCCGTCTGTCCGTCTGTCTGTATGAACACCTAGATCTCAGAGACTAGAAGAGCTAGAGCAACCAAATTTGAAATGTAGACTCCTATTGTCTGCACGCAGATCAAGTTTATTTTAAATTTTTGCCACGCCCACCCCCGCCCCCACAATAAAAAATGTTGAATAACTCCCACAATTTTTGAAATATCGACCCAGAAATTTTCATCAAGATCGGATGATAAATAGCCGAGCTAAAAAATGTTGCATACTTTTCGGCTGTCCCACATCTGGCATGCAGGAAGGCTAGTCAACATTTCTTTCCATGAGTAACGGGTATATCGAAGTCGGTTAGAGCCGACTTTAACTTACGCTCTCGTTATTATTTATATTATGCCAAAAGACAACGAATTAAACAAACTTATATTTGTGTCTAGACTCATGCCTTCGGCTTCGGAAGAACTTGTGATGCGTTACATTTGTTCTAAACTTAACATTTCTGAGTCCAGCAGGGTAAGAGTTAGAAAATTTAACTTTAAATCTACGAGAGACATTTCTACTTTTCAGATTTCGCTCCCTGACTTATATATTGACAGAACGTTAGATCCGACGTTCTGGCTTGAGCACGTAATCGCGCAGATTCGAAGATTACTCTAATCATAAATATGGCCCTTCAATTTCTGCCCAGATTTCAATAGACCCAAAAAACCAAAAATGTTAATTTTCCATATGCTAACAAAACGTCAATAGCTTACTCGGTAAGCTCAGCACCTTGCATACCAACAGTGCTTGACTTATGCAAGACGCTGTTGCTTTTACCGAAACTTCTCTCTATCAAAACATTTATAATCATGAGATCCTAGCGGAACGGATTTATAGATCTGACAGTCCTTTTGGATCTGAAGTCCTAATTGCTGTTGATGCAATTTGGCCGTCCCAGCAGATTCCTTGCGATTTACCGCCTAACATAGAGTTCGTAGCAGATAAAACTCGAACACACGATTCAAACAATTTCTTAACGTGCTCATATATTCCTCCTGCCTCCGACCTTGCTCTTTCTTTGCTTCACGCCGAACACATACAATGGGCGTGTTCAGCAGAACAATTGACCCCTGAGCAGGTATCAGAAAAAAATAATGCATCAAATAGTTTCTGCTGAACGAAATGCTACATTTTTAACAACGCCCCGAGGCGATGAATTTTGAAAAGGCGGCGTAGACATATTAGCGCTCCGTGTCAACATAAATTTTGTATCTACGAAGTCACAATTAGGCTTAATTGTATTTTAGAATTCATTATAGTTATTTAGAGCCGATAAAAAAGCTTATCTTTGCAATCAATGCACAAAATGCGCATATTGTTACCGATAGCATGTCTTTCGATACACAATTACTGTTGGTGGGAGCGGTATCACTTCAAAGTAGCATACTATTTCTTCGATACATGCTCCTCTATCATGATACTTCAAATTGGCTATCATGATACCGCATCACTCGAGTTCAGCAGAAGGATCAGTGAAAATTCATACTTGATCTGGGAGCAAGTTGTTCTGCTGAACAAGCCCAATGAATTGCTTCCTTGCTGGGTGATCGTGATCGTGTAGTGGTCGTCGGGGATTTCAATATCCCAAATATCTCTTGCACTTCTTACGACAATTCCTACGAACTGTACCCTTCTGCATCTCATGAGTTTTTAAATCTTATGGCTGAGCAATCTCTTGGGCAGACAAATTCCATAAGCAATGGTTTGCATAGACTCCTTGATCTGTTCGTTTCCGATGTTCCCAATTCGATGGTATCCAGAATTCCGCCTCTGTCAATTCCGGAGGACATTCATCACCCTACACTACAAATTGATTGCGAGCTAGATATACCGAGCACCACTTCCCCCTTTTTCCAGAATATTGCATCCTTTTGCTTCCAAAAGGTTTATTTTCTACGACTCAATGAGGACTTATCCAGGGTCGACTGGTGTTCCCTGGATTCATCTCAGGATATAGAATAAACAACACACGCTTTTTACGCTGTTCTGTATACAGTGTTTAATGAATTTGTGCCAATTCAGGTTCCTTCTCCTCGCTCACGTGCACCCCCTTGATTCACCAGAAGTTTATCTTACCTTAAAAACATTAAGTTTTGGCTCTACAAAAAATTTAACAAAACCGGGATCCCATGTGGATTTTGCCAAATATTCGGTGGCACGTTCCAAATTTATGGTTCATAACTCAGAATGCTATAAGGACTACTTGGTCAGGTGTAAGTTGAGTTTTCAGGTTGACCCAAAGAAGTTCTACAACTTTGTCGATGCTAAAAGAAGATCCTCTCAATTCCCGCCCTCCCTTTCCTTAGATAATGTAACGGCTGACAATGACTCTGATATTTCCAATCTATTTGCAACATTTTTTCAACGATGCTATTCTGCATCGCTAAAAAATTTGGTCACTACTTATCCTTATTCAGTGGAAAATTCCAACTGCATTGTATGACCTGTGGTAGATGCAGATAGCGATTTTTTCAGCTTACGATCTGTCAATTCGTCTTTCAGTCCCGGACCTGACAAAGTGCCCAGCTGTTTGTTAAAACTTTGTGCCGACTCTTTATGTGTCCTGCTTGCAAAACTATTCAACTTATCTTTTCAACTGGAAGATTTCCCTAGTCTTTGGAAGGAATCCTACTTTATTTCTATTCATAAGAAGGGTCCAAAGTCAATTATATCGAACTACAGGTGTGTATCGAAACTATCGGATATTCCAAAGCTTCTTGAAAAGATCCTGACTTCCCAACTACAACATTATTGTCGCTCGGTAGTATTCAAATCTCAGCATGGTTTAATGAAGAATCGCTCTATATCTACGAATTTACTGGAATTTACTACTCTGGTAAACAATGGATTTGTCCATAAGCGGCAAACTGATGTAGTTTATACTGATTTTAGCAAGGTTTTTGACTCCGTAAATCATGAGCTTTTAGTACATAAACTGTGTTTGCTCTAAGCGATCGATCTCAACGAGTTCGTTTCAAGTCTATATTATCCAGCTCCATTAATGTACTATCTGAGGTTCCCCAAGGTAGTCATTTAGGCCCACTACTATTTAACCTATTCATAAACGATATTCCACAGGTTTTATCCCATTCGCATGCATTGATGTATGCCGATGACCTAAAACTTTGAATGTCGTATAATGACCCGGCGTCTCCTCTCCGCCTCCAATCCGATATAAGCTCTCTTCACACCTGGTGCTCGGTTAATAGGCTTCCTCTTAATCTCAACAAGTGTAAATGTATGACCCTTAGTCATATTCAACCATATGAGTTTGATTATATGATTGATACCATCCCATTGGAACGAATTGATAAAGTGGATGATTTGGGTGTACAATTTGTACCCAAGTTATGTTTTAATAGTCATATAGCGGTCATTGCAAACAAGGCAATGGGAGCTCTCGGGATCGCTAAACGATGGTCCAGGGAATTAATTGACCCCTACGTCACTAAGCAACTGTATGTTTCCCTGGTAAGACCAATCCTTGAATATGGGTCGTGTGTCTGGTCTCCATACTATCAAAAGTATTAAGATCAACTGGAATCGGTTCAGAAGCAGTTCTTAATTTTCGCTCTCCGAGGCTTAAACTGGGATCCTTCTACACATCTTCCTCCTTACGAGGACAGATTACGCCTAATCAGCCTGCCTTCTCTTAAGGACCGCAGAAGTTGCCATGGTGTCCTTTTTATTCATAATCTCCTGTCAGAAGTAATCGACTCTATCGCTTTGTTATCTAATATAAGTCTTGCTGTCCCACAACGCGTTACTAGAAATTGTTATCCTATTTATCTACAGCCTTGCCTAACAAACTACGCTCAACACGAGCCCTTCCGAAACCGTTGTTTAAACTATAACTTGCATTATCATACTTTCTCATCTCTCTAAAAGATAATTTATTGTCGTTCCTAAGTAGGCCTTCTTTAAGTTAAACAGAACATTGATAAACTATAAACTAAATAAATAAAAAAAAACAATTGAAGGTATTGTCGGAGGCTTTGGCTCAGCAATCGGCCGTGGTTAAGCACATAAACCGGCAATTTGAAGAAGACTCCGTTCTGGAAGTACAGCATCCAATTCAAACGCTGGACGATTTGGAAACGTTGGATTAGCTTTTAAATGAAAGCAATGTGAAGAATTATGTAAGAAGTTTTTACTCTATTTATGTTTATTGTTTCTGATTTCATGTTTTTTTTATAGATTTAAAAGTTCAGAAGCTTCGACAAGTCAGGTTTGGTTAAAACCTAAAAAAAATATTAAGTGACGAAGTCGTCATGGCGTGCAACGTGGACGGGGTCCAGGGAAAAGTTGCTTTAAAGAAATACAAGCACTTCTACAAGGCCCTAATAGGTATTGTATATTCTTGGTGGACGGAAGAAATTTTTTAAGCGAGCGAATTATTTAAATAAGAAACAAAAGCATATAAGAATTTGGCCTACAAGCAAAAATTTGATGCAGAAGGGCTGGCCGACACGGGAGAGTTGGAGTTCTAAGCGGAGCGCCAGTGAAGCGTTGTTTATCCAAAACTGCAGAGTGAGTGGCACAACAAAACAAATGCGAATCATCTGAGACACCGGTGTCTTTGTCGAAATTTGCTGCACCAGCAGTGCTTTAAAATGTCAATCGATTAGCATACTTTTAGGCAGTTTTAAATGAAAACAACCTTTTTGCTGAACGTAATTAAACTTAAAAATTAAGAAAATGCAAAGAACACCCCCAACCACACCAGCTAGCGAGTCCCAAGTTTTGCGCAAGCGTCTTCTAAAAGACACATTTTCGGATGTACGAGCAGATGTTACAAACGGTACTGTTGGCAGCATGCAGCTCACCGATTTAATGGTCGTTTTTTCATCCCTGCTGGACGATAAGTTCAGAAACGTTGCTACCAAGGAAGACATTTTGGACGTAAGGGCTAATATGACAGATATGACATCAAATTCGGAGCAGCTAACAGCAGAAAATTTGGCACTCAAGATGGAAGTTCAGGAGCAAAGACAGCAGCATGAAAACGAAGAAAAAGCGCAACCTAATATTTAGAGGTCTGGACACGCATACCCGATGGAGGCTGTAAAAATGGTAATGGCGCAAAAATTTACAAATAAAGTCTGGTTTTTCCATCGAGTCGGCCAGGAAACTTAGGGAGATTGGCGGAAAAATTACGGTACTTGCTGAATTTGGGTCAACTGCTACTGAACATGCGGTGCTAAAGCAAACCAACCTTTTAAAAGGGACCCGAATTTTTATAAATAATAATCTCAACAATAAGCGAATGATGAGAAAAAATGCAATGCTTACATTGCGTTCCGAAATTATGGCAGCCTATCCAAACAAAAAAGTGCTTGTACGTGATAACCAGTTATCCATTGAGGACAAATGGATTTATTGGAATGGACAGGATGGGCTTGTTCAGAATGGTCAATCAGCAGAACCAACTCTCAAAGCTCTTCTCGGGAGCGATTGGAATATCGACACCAACTATGGTAGGCTTATCAGCAGGATGAAAGCAAAAGGTGCACCCAATGCACTATGGGGAAAATGACCACTTTATCTGGCATTTATTATTGTGAGTTAACCAAAAGAGATTTTTCACTGCGGTTTTTTTTATTATGTTGTTATAGACCATTAAAAGCTATTTTAGAAAAATGGGCGTGTCAACGCCCCTTCCGCCCAAAAAATCGAATAAATAATTTTTTACGTGCATTTTTAGATATAAACTTTCCAAATTCAGTCACCTATACGTGCTTACGTTGCATATAGGAGTTTCGCCACGCCCCCTTCCGCCCCCAAAATTATGAAAAAACAGTTTTTTTTATTAATTTTCTTTATTTTCAGCATTTTCTTCATTTTCCAGCTCAGTTTTCAAGAAAAAGAAGCCTGTTGTCTTCAAACTCATCTTGTTCTGAAAAATCATTTATGTATTCGTGTTTACACGAAAGAAGCTGGATTACCTCAATGGGAAGGGAAAGATTTTTATGTTTTTTTATGCGTCGCGATAAATTTAGGGAAGAAATTATTGGATCTGATGTATCCAAAGCTCGTTTAAACACATCGCCCAAAGATTCAAATCGGCTGTGCTTTCTGGAGTGATGAAGTCTATCCGATTTATAAATTTTGTTGCGGGACTCAGATGCTTCTTCACCAAAACAGCCGACTTGAAGCACCGTATTTTCCATGATTTGCCTTGAGTGCACAATAATCTTATGGAGAGTTGGTGTCATGGGAAGCCATGGATAACTGTCCACAATCATTTCGCCAGTTTGGTGACAGTATGCCTCGAATTTTTCTAAATTTATTGGCAACTGACAGGACAAACATATCAAAATGATCCTCAAATTGTAGATAATTTGTTGATTAGCTCCAGTTATTTCAGAAAATGTTTTGAAGTTGGTTTTGAAAATGCGCGACGTGCAGTGCTACCGGTATTTGTATTTCCAAGGACCCCCTGCTTCGGCTTATCGACCTTCAAAGCGAGTTTTGCCCAAAACATTTCCTGTATATTTGCCTTTCGTTTTAGTATCGCTTGCTTGTCACATGGAGTAGCAGTTTGCCATTTTTTTAACTCCAGCTTATACCCAGCATGCAAGACGAACTCTCAAAATTCGTATCCACCAATGAAGTGGGCTTACTCCATATTTCAGATTGTCTAAAACTGGCACAAATTTGAAGCACTTGAAATTTTTATTTCCAAGGAAATCTCCTTGGCTTGAGTGGCATATGGGGCATGATTGAAATGATTTTGTGTTCGTTAAAGCATTCAGAACTTTTCCATCAATGGCAGTGAGATATGGACTGAATCTTACATATACACATTGAGTATCATTTAAAGATACCTTGAATATCGTTGATTTCAACTTATCAATTTGTAATTTTATGTCCTCGTTCTCTTTTAAAATGACTTCTTTTGCTTCTTTGAGAAACTCCAATTTTAGTGGACGACAAAAGCTAATAGACTAAGGGGTGCGATTGTTCCACAACAAATTTCCGGATGAGTCTATCAGTCGAAGAGGCATTATGGTGGTGGCAAAAGGGCATGAGTCTTTGTCACACGATCTCTTATCTGCGTATGCCTGGTTATAATTCGCTTGTCCAGTACTTCCATCGAATCCATAACTGACAATGAGCTCAGCAGATAAAAAATCAGTGTGCTGATTGGCCAATACACCATGGATAACATCTTTTTGATGTGTCACAATCCGGACAGCCGTGTGTACCAAAAGGTCTTGCAGAGAGACCTTGGCTACAGTCTCTGATACATCAATTCTGTCTGGTCTGCATTGCTTCTTTTGCTCTGCCACATTTTTTATAAATTGGTTAAATATCCACATTTCTCTTACAAATGTCATCTCGGATAGCACAATACTGCTCCTTGGTCAATCCTTGATCCAAAATTAACGCCAATGCTTCATCTTTGGACGCACTTATAGGCTGATCAATGGGCTTTGTCAATCCTTCCCTGACTTGCTTGGCTTTTTCCGCGGTACGTGCAAGTATTTGAAGAAATGCAGCAAGATCATGTAGTCCTTGTTTCCGGGCAGCTGCGATTGCTGCATGAACTAGCAAGAAAACATCATCACCTTGAAATTTGGATAGTTCCGCTGCTTGTAGTCTTTGAGCCCTTTCGCCTTTCGATTCAAATGGAAGAAGTGGCCGTCCAACCGGTCTATTACTTTTTATACCCGTTACTCGTAGAGTAAAAGGGTCGTGCAAATGTATGTAACAGGCAGAAGGAATCATTTCCGACCATATAAAGTATATATATTCTTGATCAGCATCAACAGTCGATATAGCCATGTCCGTCTGTCTGTATGAACACCTAGATCTCAGAGACTAGAAGAGCTAGATCAAGCAAATTTGAAATCTAGACTCCTATTGTCTGCACGCAGATCAAGTTTATTTCAAATTTTTGCCACGCCCACCCCCGCCCCCACAATAAAAAATGTTGAATAGCTCCCACAATTTTTAAGATATCGATCTGAAACTTAAAACGTACATTCATATTCGCAATATCTATAAGCCCATAAATTTTCATCAAGATCGGATGATAAATAGCCGAGTAAAAAAGCGTTGCATACTCTTCGGCTGTCCCACCTCAGGCACACAGGAAGGCTATGAAACATTTGTTTTCATGAGTAACGGGTATATCGAAGTCGGTTAGAGCCGACTTTAACTTACGCTCTCGATTTTAAAGGCAAAGTTGAAGTACCGTTTATCCATTGCGAATGTCTTCTTTCAAAGTTCTTATAAGTGCTATTACATTTAAGCCAATTATAATGCAAATTGCTGCAAAATTGGTGGCTTTTTACTTTCAAAATATTTTCATCAACATTCAAACAACAGTCTGATGTTTTCTTAATGCGTTAACAACAAATTTGTGCTAATTAGAAAACTTTTAAATAACATGCAAATGCCAGATAAAGTGGTAATTTTCCCCATAGTGTAATGGAGGGACTTTCCTACGTTCTAATGAAAATTGAAATTTTTAGTAATGTAATTTTAGCCGTCAGTCATATTAATACCCAACAAAATATTATAGCATAATAGATTAAAAAATTGTATCATATAATACAGCAGGATTAGCAAACAAGCGCATACACACTTTTTTTGAAACTTTAAGCGACCACGATATTTTCACGTTTTATGAAACATTTATAAACAAAAATGAAGCTGCATACGAAACCTATTTTGCCGACTACAAGTTGCATTGGAAAATTGTAACGCGTGTCTCCACTCGTGGTCGAGCCTCAGGAGGATGTCAGTATGGGATATGGATTTTATTACGTTAAATGGATATACTATTATGAAGCTCAATCTTGGTGCTTAATCCATTAAAACTATACCGGTATATCTAAACTGTAACAGTTGGGAGGCGGATTTCAATAAGTTTTATGTGTAGAAAATTAAATTACAATTAGAAAATTTAATTATGAAGTCTTTTAACATACATTTGTTCTTTGCCAAAAATATGTAATCATTAACATACCAATGTTATTAGCAAAAGCGTTCACACACTTAACCACACATTACACACACACTTACCTTACACACATTGTTAAATATTAGAGAATCACTAGTCAGTAATAAAAACCACCACGCAGCATACAGACGTTCCGTTCCGGGGTTTAATTAAGAGACAATATTTTTCACATGGTGCCGAAACCCGGGAAAGTAGCGACTGTCGTTATTTAATGTAAATGCCTAACGGGTGTGTTGAATAGTAGCTACTCGAACAGCGATTGTTAAAAAATTAATTAACAAATAAAAACTAGTGAGGGATTTAAAAATGGATCCCGCATATAGATCTTCATGCCGATCACAGCTCAAGAAGCTGTGTAATCAGATCGAAAAATATATAGCGAGCAAAGAAAAATTGGAAAAGGAATATTTGAGCGTGTACTTATATAGACTAAAAAACGTGCTTAATAATTTGAAGTGGGCCAGTGACCAGAAGACATTGAATACATGAAAACAAAAGGCAGACATAGAAAAGGAGTTCGAAACAATTTCGGAATATGACGACAAAGTGATAAGTACAGTCGCGAGGCTCGAATTATTGATGAAGCTATTAGGAAATGGCGATATAATGGGTACAACGAGAGAGAATACAGATAAAAAAGACAGCGAACTACACAACGAAAGCAGAGTGCAAGCAGTTAAACTTAAACCAATTGAGTTGAAAAAGTTCAACGGAGTTTTTAGAGAATTGGCTTCCCTTTTGGACACAGTTCAAGAAAGCGGTACACGAGAACTCGATATTAGACGCGGCCACCAAATTCAACTACCTGAACGATTGTCTTACCGAAGCGGCTGCGGCAACAATAGCTGCATTTCTTCAAACCAAAGCGAGCTACAACGATGCTATAAATTTGTTACTTGAAGATTACGGAGACTCTGATAAAATAACAGAGAAATACGTCCAAAAGTTACTTAAGTCCAGGAGCGTTCATTCTGGAGAAGATTTTAAGGGATTGCGTATTTTGTACAACAACACATTAGCCACAACTCGAACATTAACGGCTCTAGGTGTCCCAGCTTCCAATTATTGCATTATGGTTGTCTCTCTGTTACTTAAATCTATTCCCATACATATGCGCGTGGAATATCATAGAATGCGCAAGCGATAGGAGATCAGTCATAAAGTTCTAAGTTCAACAGTTATGAAGACCACTGACCAGCTCACTGTGTTACTGGAATATATAAAAATGGAAGTGGAAGCGTTGGAAAAAGCACAGTTGTCAGAGAGTGAGAGTAAGCGGACGAGAGAGCGAGAGAATAGAGAGCGAACATACATTCCAGGAACAGCTGTTGGATTGTACTCAGCGCAAGAAGCGAACAAAAGACAATGCATTTTTTGTAAACGAACTAACCATGAACTAAAAGATTGTAAAGACAAAGGTAAAACTGTTGCGGATCGTAAAAATATGTTGAGGAGCAAAGGACGATGTTTTCGGTGTGGCAAACCAAACCACACTTTAAAGGTCTGCAAGAACCAATTTATAAAATGCTCTACATGTGAAGGCAGACATATGACTGCTCTGTGCGAAAGAATGTGTACAAGAGAAACAACGGCCGATACTTAAAACAAAGTAAAGGAACAAAACACGACCATTCTGAGTACATCTGTGCAATGTATTGCTAACGAAATATACTTGCAAACAGCGAAGGCATTTTTTGTGAACGGATCAAACAGAGTATTAACACGTCTTATGATGGATAATGGCAGTCAGTGTACCTACGTGACTGAGAACTTGGTCAAGAGAATACAACTACCCACTATAGGTACGGAAAAAAGAAGAATATACGCATTCGTAGAAACAAAACGAAACAAACGATTGATGCAGTTAAAGCGTGTTTTGGTGAATGTGCAAAGCCAATATTCTAACGAAATAATTGAGATTTGTGCTACGGTTGTACCGCATATTTGCGAAGATGTTTTACCGGTGCCACGCGTAGCAAAACAAACGACGAAGAGAATAGCGGACAAAAAAGTAACAAGCGATGAATTGTTTAAAGGCATTCACATGCTTATCGGACAAGACAACTATTAGAAATTAAACTACGATAATCGAGAACGTATGGATACCAACCTCGTAGCGATCGAGACTTTCTTTGGTTGGACAATTCAGGGTCATTGCGGTGAAACTAAACTTGAGCAGAGATGTATACTAAATGTTATTGAGCAACGTGATGAATTCGATCTTGAGAAATTCTGGAACTTGGAGTCCATTGGCATAGCAGCGTACAACGAATCAAAGCACCACATTCAGGTCGCCGAGATTAATATTGCCAAAGGAAGATATTCTGCAAAGATGCCCTGGAAAATACCAAAGGATGATTTGCGCGACAACAAGTGCGTAGCGATGTCGCGTCTCAACAATCTGACCAGCAAGTTAATGATGAGTCCAGAAAAACTTAAGGAGTATGAACGAGGTATGCGCGAACTGCTAAGCGAGGGTATTGCAGAACCAGTACCCAACAGATCCAGTGACACCAAGGCGTATTATATGCCTCACTGTCACAATAGAGAGGACAAAGACACAACCAAGATGCGTATTGTCTTTGATGCCTCCTCGAACGAACATGGACTAGCGTCTTTAAATGACCATCTCAATCCAGGTATCAATTTGCTTACTGATTTAACAGCAATTTTAATTATGTTTCGTTGCCAGCAAATTGCCCTTGTGGCCGATATTGAGAAGGCCTTTCTACAAATTTCGATAGATGAATCGGATGGAGACTGTCATCGATTCCTGTGGTACAAATCAACACCACAGGTGGGAGCGCATTATCCAAACGTAGAAGAATACCGAATGGCACGCGTTTCATTTGGCGTGACATCAAGCCCTTTCCTGCTGGCATCTACGATACTACAGCATTTGCAAAGTCAGCCGACTGAAAGCGAGATTGTATGCAGAATACTACAAAGATCGTTGTATGTCACAAGCGTCGGAAATTATCATGAAGCGGGCCAGCTTTAATTTACGTAAGTGGAACTCAAATGATCTAAAACTAAAAGAGTTTATCACAGAGAAGAAGGAGGCACCGCCCGTGAAGCAAAAGGTGCTAGGGATAAAATGGAAAACGAATACCGATGAATTGAGCGTTGATCTGGAAACGACCGTGGCATATATTCAAAACTTAATGCCAACTAAACGAAATGTGATGAGGGCAATGGCACGTGTATATGATCCACTTGGAATTCTGGGTCCATTTACTGTCAACATTAAAATCCTATTACAAAGAATATGGAGGGAAATTACGGAGTGGGATACCTTATTGGCCGTCCCCTTGGCAAGCGAATTTATAGCCTGGCAAAAGGATATGGCATTACGACAGGATTTTGCCATAAATCGATGTTTGACAATTAATAGTGAGGCGATGCTAAAGCTTCACGTATTCGCAGATGCGAGCCCAGCAGCGTATGAAGCAGTCGCTTATCTTAGAGAAGTTATCGACGAGCGGAGCATAAAAATGATGTTTATATGCTCAAAAAACAGAGTAAGCCCTATAACGGAGGAAACAGCGACCACAGTGCCTAAGCTGGAGCTAACAGCAGCGCTGGTGGCTTCAAGATTGGCTAAGTATCTGATAACCGAAATGAATTTAAAAATAACCAATAATTTTATGTGGACAGATTCCAGCATAGTCTTAAATTGGATTGCTGGAGATGGAAAGCGCCCGAAACCTTATATCAAACCAAAAGTAAGCGAGATCAACAAGTTAACCAATGTCTACGATTGGCATCATTGTGAAGGCAAATGCAATCCAGTGGATTTGTTGACAAGAGCCATAAATGCAAATAAATTACAAACGTCACAGCTATGAATATAGGGACCATCTTGGCTCTCAGCTAGCAGCGACACTTGGCCAATATCAGCGGCGTCACAAGCCAAGGAGCTAGCTACGCTATCGATCCATAACCAAGAGACAGGGGATTTCGCCAGCGATACGGCGATGCAATCATTATTTTCTGTTCAGCGACTTGGATCACTAAGAAGAATGCTGCGAGTAACAGGATACGTTATGCGTTTTATCAGGCGCATTAAGGAGAGAACTAAATATTTTGAAATGAACGCAAGCACAAGTAACATACAAGACCTGACAGCGGAAGAATTGCTGGATGCTGAGCTCTATTGGATCAAATTTATACAGCACCAGGAATTTGGAGCAGAGCTGAACGCCCTGCAGAAGAACCAAGACGTGCCCAAAGGATCGAAAATAATTTGTCTAAATCCCACATCAAGCGATGGAATCATTAGATCTTGCGGTCGTCTTCTGCAAAGTGAGTTTGGGGAACTATGTTATCCAATTATAATCGTATTTTTTAGAACTTATTGTAAGGGACGCACATCAGCAATTAAAGCACTGCGGTATAAATGCAACATTGACTAAAATACGAAAGCGATTATGGATTATAAAAGGAAGACAACTTATTACGAATATACTCAAGCGATGCATTGTCTGCAAGAGGTTGCACAGCAAACGTGCATGCGAACCATAGACGAGTTTACCCATCGAATGGTTGGCCACGAGCAAACCCTTTGAGACGACAGGATTGGATTTTCCTGGCCCACTTTACACAATTAGCAAATCCAGCGACACTCCGAGGAAGGTGTATATAATGCTGTTTACTTGCGCCGCTATTAGAGGCGTACACCTGGAATTAGTGACGGATATGAGAGTTGATACTTGTATCAACGCGCTACGGCGATTTATCGCTCAAGCATTATTTAAATGCTGCAATTGGGAAACTAAACTGAATGTGGAGGAACTTCAGACTTTACTTACTGAAGTAGAAAGCGTGGTGAACCAAAGGCCACTTACTTACGTTAGCAGCGACTCACAGGATCTGGAGCCTCTTACACCTGCACACTTCATGAGCGATTGCCGCATATTGAGCGTCAAATGCTTTAAATCAGATGGAAGCCAGTTTGCTAGTATCTGGAAAGCGAGAACGACTCTAATTTAACGCTATATGAAGAGATGGCGGCAAGAGTACTTAATGCAATTACGATTTATTCATTTTAACAAGTCTCATGCAACTAGAGGTCTAAGCGAAGGAGACGTGGTGCTTGTGCAGGATGACCATCAACCAAGATTACTTTGGCGACTAGGAGTAGTGGTAGCGAGATACGTCGGACGAGATGGGCGTGCAAGAGCCTGCGACGTTCGAGTGAAGAACCAGCAAGTGCTGCGACGACCAATACAACTTCTTTACCAGCTAGAGATAAAGTCTGTCTTTGGCGAGGCCGAGGATGTAGAAAATTAAATTACATTTTGAATTATAACGTCTTCCAACATACATCTGCATAAAACACTGAGAAGCGCGGAAATATGTATTAGCGGCGCTCTCCGAACGACACCAACGGAAGCGCTAAATACTATTCTTCACCTTCTACCACTATACCTTGTTGCAAAGCAAATGGCTATCACAACAGCCCTAAGACTACGAGAATTCGATGCCTGAAACAGGGGTGATTCGGGATACTCTACTATACTCGAAGAACAAGAGAGTATTCCATTAATTACAGACTACTGCATACCACAAACAACGTTCGACAAATTATACGACGTCCATATCCCAAGCCGACACGATTGGGACAACCTTCCACATAGCAGAGCTAACGCCATTAACATATACACTGATGGTTCTAAGCTCGACGAAAAAGTAGGAGAGGGCGTTTTCTCTCCCAACCTAGACTTGACTTATCGTACCGCCTTCCTGATCACTGTAGTGTGTACCAAGCAGAGGTGGTAGCCATCCAGGAAGCTGCCACCTGCCTTAGCACACTCACGGTCAAAGAAGGAAACGTATTTATATACTCAGATAGTCAAGCAGCCCTTAAAGCACTTGACTCACATACCAACAATGCTAAAACATTTACGGAATGTCGCTTATCTTTGAATGAGATCGCACGACATTTCAGTATACACCTTATATGGGTGCCTGGACATCGCAACATAGAAGGAAATGAGTCTGCGGACAAACTGGCCAGAATAGGTACCACCATCGAGCTCCTTTCAGAGAAGAGCACGATTTGGATGCCTATGGCGACATATAAGCTTCACACAAAAGCTGAAACACTTCGTTGCGCTACGAATCGGTGGAAAAACCTTTCCTCCTGTGCAGTAGCGAGGCTTACGTGGCCAACATTCGGCCAAAAACGTACTAACACACTTTTACCTTAAGCTCGACAAAAGGGGCCAGCGCTTCATAAATATGTGCGAATAATACTTGAGGCCTAACGATTATAAAAGGAAGAACAAGTAGTGACTGTGATGCAAACTTCACTTTCATCACAGGAGAGGCTCCATAATCGATTACTGTGCAGTTGGTGCTTGCTAGGAAAAGTATCTAAGAGACATGGAAATCGGTGTGCAAGTATACTCAGATCACATGCCTATTACAGTCGAAATCCGTGCTAGGCAAGAACAATAGCACAACGACGACCACGTTCTACTTCCGAAGATAATCTGGTGTCAACGTTTTGAGAATCGTTATAATCTGAATCAGCAAGTAGCTCAACTGGAAGTCGAAAACAATGTGGCTACTATGGAACAGCTAATAAAGAGAACTCTTCGTCTACGGAAAGCGGGTAACAGAATGCAAATCGTTCGTATGGTATGGTATCGGAGTATGGTAAGAAGACTTAATGGCACTGCAAGTTTTAATCCAATTAAAGCGGAAATTGAACAGCTCGCGTCCTACTTTAAATCTCCTTTTCGTTCAACAAAGTGGAGCACAATTTCATTTCGTACTTCCAAATACATCAGCCGACGACCTGGACATGCAAGTTAGCATATCGAAAATTGAGGCGGCGATCACAAATGCTAATACGAATAAGGCACCGGGCGAAGACCGTATACCTGCAAAATTCTTCAAACATGCAACACCAGAATTTGTTGAAGAACTTGCGCGTACCTTTGACAGCATTCTCACTTCCGGAGCAACACCTGATAGATTCAGAAAGACTGTAATGTTTCCATTATACATAAAAGGAAAACCAACAGAGGCAAGCAACTACAGAGGTATAGCCTTTCTAAACTCGGCCATGAAGCTGTTCTCTTCAATACTCTTAAAGCGCTTAGAGATTTGGGCGGACAAACGTGATTTGCTTAGCGAAAGCCAGTTTGGCTTTAGGAAGCATTTTTCGACAGTAGATTGTATCTTTATTTTGTCATCGATCGCAGTCACTTATTTGCAGTCCAAAAAAAAATTTTGTCTGCTATATGGACTTTAAATAGAAGAAGCTTAATCTACAAGCTCAGCAACATGGGTATTTCGTCAAAGTTTTTAAAAGCCCTTCACAAGATGTACGATGAAAATTTTGCTGCGGTTTGGGATGGTTCACAAATATCAGATTGGTTTGAAAATAACGCAGGAGTAAAGCAGGGTTGCGTGATGAGTCCACTCCTGTTCTCGCTCTTTACGAACGATGTAAACGAAGCGCTGCCTGGAGGAATTTATAATGGCAACAATAACAATACAACAATAACAACAATAACTCTACGCTGAAGACATGGTGCTTCTGGCTGACTCCGCAAGTATGCTGCAAAGCATGCCGAGTCACTTAAACGACTATTGCAATACTTGGAACCTGCAGATCAACATTGAAAAATCAAAAGCACTAGACTTTAGGGATGGCAGAGGCCGAATAGCTCAAGATGAATCGAGGAGTATAAACGGTGCAGAGATTGAGAGAGTCTCGTCGTACAAGTACCTAGGAGTTACACTTAGTGCAAACGGAAAATTTAATACACATCTTAAACTAAAACTGAGTGAATCTCTAATAGCGCTAAACAATACCTGGGGCAGTCTGATGAGTAAACAAAATGTGCTACCAAGCGTAAAATACAAAATGATTGGGGCAACAACTCGCTCTATTATGTGTTACGCATCACAGGTATCGGGATACTCTAGACATAATGAAGTAGAAAAGTTGGTACGGTTTTTCATCAAGAAACTGTTCAAACTGCCTCGAAATAGTCCCACCTATGCAATTCACCTTGACACTGGGCTTCCAGAACTTCACTGCTTTACTATAGGCATGCATTCCAACAAGATTGGTACACAAAATAACAAAAGAACTGCTCTCAAGGCTGCTGACGGCAGCAGAATATAATGTGACTTGACCTAGACTTGAACAATCACTTTTCTTGGAAGAATTCGAACGAGTCTATTTTACATGAAAAATCTATCGCAACAAAGCACAAACAGGCGGATGTACAAGCTTCTAAGCTTCTCGTTGGGTGAAGGAAATTATTTCAATATCAAAAATTTTCAGAGCTCGAAGTGATCTTCTTGCGCTGAATTGCAGAATCTACAGATCCTCAATTGAAAAAGAATGCTCGCTTTGCAATAGGCATGCAAAGGAGGATACTTTCCACTTTTTGGCCGAATGCCCAATTCTAAGAAAATTAAGAATTATTTACTGGCAAAAGTCCACCCTATCCCAATCCCAAATCATAGACATTTTGAATATATACATGAAGCATTAAAATTTAGGAATCAAATCATGCTAGAAATATTATAAAATAACTGAAGGGTAATTCAAATAATTGAAATTAATAAGGATTTTCAAAAAGAATAAATTACATATATAAGCTATTCTTAATAAGTAACTTTCCTTATTTTGTAAATATGACTGACGGCAAAATGCCATTGTCAAACTAAAACAAGAAGGAAAGTCGGTCAAGCCCGAAGACCGTTTTTTGCTCATAACTTGAGTATCGTTCATATAAATAATTTTGATTACTAGATATCTCTAGATGGAACGAACAATCTATCAACAAAACTGTGGGAGATATGACGTTTTTTTCCAAATTGCGGGGGCGGGAGAGGTCTTAGCAAAAATTGAAAATAAACTTGATCTGCCTGCAGGTATAAGAAATGAACGCACAGATCTCAGAGATGGTAAGAGATAGAGGTTTGACATGTATAGGACATATGTCAAACCTCTATCTCTTACCATCTCTGAGATCTGTGCGTTTAATCATCGTTCAATCAATAATCATGTATAGGACATATGTCAAACCTCTATCTCTTACCATCTCTGAGACGGACAGACGGACGGACAGACAGACGGACATGGCTATTTCGACTCGGCTGCTGATGCTGATCAAGAATATATATACTTTATAGAGTCGGAAATGATTCCTTCTCCCTGTTACATACTTTTGCACAAGCTCTATGTACCTCCGGTACAGAGTATAAAAATTGTAATGGAAATATAATCCGTTGGAAAAAAATGTGTGAATAAACAATTTTTCGATAATATTCAAAAATAATCAAAAGTAATCTTTAAAAGAAGTCGGACTACTTTTGATTATTTTTTAATAATCGCAAATAGTCCCGACTATTTTTTGATTATTTATAATCGTAATCAATTAGTAGCCATGCGAAACTGAAAATAATCGTATTTTGTTCATTATTTTACCTCTTAAAAAAAAATAATCAAATATCTGATGACTACTCTCTTATGAACCGTATTACCGTCAAGAGCTTTTAATGCAGTCTAATGCAGTAAAGTTATGTACAAACATAGCGAGACCTACAGCCGGCAAAAACTTGAAGGTTTGATTATCATAATTGTCGCTAAAACATACAAACATGTGTAAAACGATAGGCACGGTGGTTGTTGAAACTAAAAATAATTTTGTTTATAGCAACAAAAACCCCGGTTTGAATGCAATTCTGCACTCAGACTTATTGGTCACTGTGTAAGCAATAGAGAGGATATCTCTCTCACTAACATTGTAAGACCATAGGGGACACACAAGCGTACAAAAGCCACAGACAGCGTGGCTCTGGCTCGTTGTGTCTGTTTTTGCTGTTGAGTCGCATTGGAGTTCTCAAGCGATTATGGCATTGCAGGTATGAGGAGGAAGTTGTTTTCTGATTCTGGTACCAGGTGAAGACCGCTGATGATTTGGTAGAGATACCAATGAAACAGCTGTACGGTCAACTAACCACCTTTGTGGTGTGGTGTGTCCCTGTTTTAAAGTTATGTTCAAACATAGCGAGACCTAGAGCCGGCAAAAATTTGAAGGTTTGATTATCATAAAGGTCGCTAACACATACAAACATTTCCTTTCTTTACCACGAGTTCTCTTAGATGGTTGGTAGCCTCCTGGATAGATACAACCTCTGCCTGAAAGACGCTTCAATGGTCGGGAAGACTAAAAAACATTTCTATACCTAGGTCTGGACTGAAAACTCCGCCTCCCACCTGGCTTTCCAATTTTGAGCCATCTGTGTAGATGTGGATGGCGTTTGGTTTGACATGGGGGAGCGAGTTCCAATCCAAACGACTTGGTATTATGACCTCATACATAGTATCAAAGGCTAAAGTGGGTATGCAATAATCAATATTTGTTGGTGTCGCTATTTGACTACTTAGTAAAGCCGAGTGACCATGGGAGCTTTCACAAAAGGTAGCAGTATTGCTAGCTATTTCTCTGGCTGCTAGATCTAGGGGTATTAGGTGTAAAATAATGTTAAGGGCATCTGTAGGAGTAGTACGCAAAGCGCCGCTCATGCATAAGCTAGCACTGCGTTGTACAGTATACGCCCCCTACCTTTCCGACATTACCGATAATGAGATTGTTAAGGAACTGTACTCGCAAAAAGTCGCGGCCATTTACAAGTTCATGAAAACCTATAAAGGTGACTCCAAGCCAAGCGGGGTCATCCTTCTTACCTTCGAACTCTATAACCTTCCATCTAAAATTGACATTTCATGGCACTCAGTTAAAGTACGTGAGTACATACCTAATCCAATGCGTTGTAAATCTTGCCAATTGCTTGGACATACAGCCAAACATTGTAAAAATGAACCTCTTTTCTCTAACTGTGCTCTACCGCCGCACACCCCAACAAATTGCACGCAAACAAAGTGTGTTAATTGTTTGGAAGAACACCCAGCCGCCATCTCGGCTATGCACTAAGTATCAGCAACAAAAAGAGATCTAAAAATAAAAACGATCAAAAAATGTACAATGCGTGAAGCTAAAACAATATTCAAAGCAACGACACCTAAGCCGGTAAATACCGTCTCTTACTGTTCTGTAGCTAGCGCTGCACATGTTCGAAGACAAAACGCAAATCAAAATAAAATTCAAAACAGCAAAACAAACAACCACTCCCTCTCTCCCGCTGTCCCATCAGCAAATCCAACGCACAGCATCGCCCGATGCTCTCAACGACACACTTATCACCTGCAACAATTGCACTATTACAAAAAATCCAAAATTCAAATTCAACTACGAATACCACAACAACTTCATCTCAACTTAATTTACATTCTTCGAACACAAATCTCAACTACTCTTCAGACGAGTTAATGAGTGACTCTTAATTCGTTATCATCCAAAAAAACTTAATATATTCCAGGCATATAATATCCTATTTTCTTCCTCATCAATGACTCTATCATTATTACAATGGTACATGAACGGATACTTCAAGAATTATCATGAACTATTAATCTTATTAAAGGAACTTAGCCCGGATATTATATGCTTACAGGAAACACATATTAAATCCAACCACACGAAAATACACACACCCAAACCATAAATTGGTTATTTTTACAATCTCACTTTCAACCTCATCGCAAAGCAAGGGTTTGGTATACTTATCCGCAACAACATTCCACACAAGACTATTTCTTTAAATAGCAACACAAAACCAAACACATAACACATTGCAGAAAAGTTGTGTGGTATAACTCCAAACTCCATGCTCTGCGGAAACAAAAGCAGTCACTTTGGCACAAATATAAGCAAACACTAACAGAAGCCAAAATAGCTAAACGGCAATACTTCGAAAGATGCACCTCGAACATAACACCCCTCTCGACCACAAAGAAAGTAAGGACTGATTTAAATGCATTGACTGGGAACTTTCCATCTCCCCTCAAAGCAATTAAAGACCAGGACAAAGAGCTACATTTCTCTATAGACATTGACAACGCTTTCGGAAACATGTGGTCGAATTATTCATGGGACGACAACTTCTCCCAAGAATACAAGTCGCTTAAAGAGGAAGTCCTTTCCCATCAATATTCACAAACGGAACTGTCTTCTCACATTGAGCTTGAACTTGCTTTACGGCATGCCAAAGGCAAAACTCCCGGTATTGACCGCATCTCATACCCGATGCTCAAACACTTACCAATCGAAGCCAAAAGCAGTTTATTAGATATTTACAATGCAATGTTTAATGCGGGCTCTTACCCTCATGTATGGAGATCTGCGACAATTATCCCTATCTTAAAGCCAAACAAGCACATGAGATAGCATCGTTCAGACCTATATCATTGCTCTCCTGCCTAAGCAAATCCTTAGAAAAATGTTAATGTAATGTTAAAACATAAATTTATCAGCCCCCATCTAAAAGCCTTTAAACCACAACATAGCACTCTCGATTCACTTCTGCATCTCCACCATTACGCGTCCGACGCCCTTTCGACCAAAAATCACGTTACCGTTTTAGCAACTGATTTTGAAAAGGCATTCGACCGCGTTGGGGTGCATACAGTATTGACCAACATGACCAAGCGTTCCATCCGTGTTAGAGTTAACAACACTCTCTCAACATTCTATACACTACAAATCGGCATCCCCCAAATATAAAGATACAACAGCCCTTAACAATACCTTTAAAAAAATACCTAATGATATTGAAAACTGGGGAAAAGCATCTGGTGCTACCCTTTCTATTGGAAAATGTAAAATATTCCATATTTGTAAGAAACAACGCTGTTCCTATCCAACATTAACGTTAAATAACATAGATATAAAACATGTCACTTTTCTTAAAATTCTTGGCCTTAAGATCGACAAACGACTCACTTTTAAGCAACATTGTTATGAACTTAGAAAAAATCTAAACAGACGTTAAGTCGTCGTAATAAAATTCTTAGCATCGAAACGGTCTTTCATCCATCCCACCTCTCTTATCCATGCCACGAGAGCACTAATATTGTCCAAAATTGAGTATGGACTCTCCATTTATGGCTGGTGTGCCCCGTCCAACATCAAAACTATCTACCCTCCATATTACGCAGCGGTGCGGCGCAGCATCGGTGCGTTCCCAACGACACCCAAAAAATGCAGCCTTGCGGAAGCGGGACTACCAGATATTAAGACGAGAGTCGCTCATACCCAAGCTAATGACAACATTTAGAAACAAAATAAATAATAAAAAAAAAAAAAAAAAAATAATTACAACAACCAATGCGATTCTTACCAAGGACTACCAAACAGCCTGTAAGCATCGAAAGAATTATAAAGTCATGTCCACAATTCGAAGATGTATACAGTTCAGCAAACGATATAATATAGAAAAGCCATATCGTTGGAATAAAGTCAGCCCTTCGCCACCATGGAGATTACGTTCCACCAGCATCAACATATCACTTCACACTTTCACCAAAGCCCTGACACCGAAATCAGTTTTCAAACAGATGCTAGCAGAGGAGACGGCAAAGTACGCCAACTGGAGATGGCTATACACCGATGGCTCAAAATCCGATACCACTACAAGTTTTGCAGTGGCGGACCAACACGGATCAGTTGTATCTTGGGGACAACTCCCTTATCACTACTCTGTCTTTACTGCAGAAGCGGTAGCTATCCTCAAAGCTATAAAATACGCTCTCGAATACAAGGGAAACATATCATCTGCAGCGACAGTCTATCCACCAAACAAGGCATAGAAAACTTCTATAACAACAACCACCTGCTTTGCGAAATTCGACACTACTGCATCCAAAACCAAAGCAAAATAAAGTTGTTCTGGGTCCCAGGACATATTGGTATAGACGGAAACAAGCTCGCCGATAGCGCTGCTAAATACGCAGGAAGATCAGCATGTTTTACAATAATCCCTGGAGTTCAACAGGATATATGGCGTAACATCGAAAACATATTAAAAACCATCGAAATGGAAGATTGGCAAGCCTACAACCATTGGTACAAGCTCTCCAACCCATGCAAATATCAAATCAGATACTCTGCCTCATGTCATCGGAGAGACTGTAGCACCTTAACCAAACTCAGAACTGGACACACTGACCTCACTCACAAACACATCCTCAAAGGAGAAAACAAACCATACTGCCCCGGTTGCGGGGGAGACCTATCAGTAAAACATATACTGGACGAATGCAGCACCCTTCAAAATCACAGAACTAATCTTTTTGGCAATATTACACCATCCAACCTGATAGCAAACCCCTATGCACAAAACACCAATACAATTGTAAGCTTTTTACAGAAATGCAATTTGTTAAACAAAATCTCATCTTTATCCAATTGTGGAGTCGATGGCCTAGTAGCTAATAATTAATACTTAAATAAATAAAATAAAGGATGGACTTATGGTATCTCTTAAATAGATCTTTCCATCGTTTTGAGGGGGAAAGATGATAAGCTGATTGGTCGAAAGTCATTGGGTCTGACATGTGAGGCCTTTCAACTTCCCAAGTGGCGCATCTGATGCAGAAGATCGCCGCACTCAGAGTTCTAATATATCTAACATAATAATAAAAAGACAGCCACCATATCTGTTTGACCAACTGCAGTTTGCAGCATCCTCACGGACCAAAACTCTAATATGTCCAAGAACAAGACTTTCGAACTCGGAGAAGCAATTTTTCGTGTTCGCTGCTTGCTGCTGGAATGAACTACCTCATGACTATACATCGGATTTTATGCACTTTTCGAAATGAAGGTTGAATGAGGTGAAAATTTGGAATTATGCTAATTTAATAACCCACTTTTATGCAAAAGAAATATTTAAAGTAAAATTGGCTCAAACAGCACCTCCAGGAGGGCCAGGGCCAAGCTTCTCTCAATCTCTTGGCGTGTGTGCTTTTAATTTTTCGTACAAGAGAAAGGCAAAAAAATATTTGCATATGCAAAATATGCAATAAATATACAAAACATGTAGTTGTATCAAAAATGTATAAAAATTGCAAAATTTACAAAAATTCTCATTCTTGAGCTTAGATTATTATAAAGAATATATAGATGGCATATATAGACGGTTAAATGAAAGTTGTAGACCGAGCAAATGAAAGGTGTACCTTGAAATTTCTAAAATACTGGGAAATTTCTAAACTGTTCATTAATTTTCGACTTTTATGAAGATTTTATGGACGGCTAGAGTACACGGAGCAAATGGTCAAGAAAATCGCGAAATATCAAAAATTCTCATTTGAGTTTACATTATCATAAAGAAGGGTAAGTCGGCTGGTAAATAGGAGGAGAAGATCAAATGGTCAAGAAAATCGCGAAATTGGCAAAATTTTCAAAGGACCTAAGACAACTTTGAAGGTTGGATAGATAGCAATTGAAGACGCGTATATAAGAGGCTTAGACCAAAAACCACGAAATTTGCCAAATTTTCATTTGAGTATTTACGAGGCGCGCAGGCGTTGGTAAATAAGAGGCGTGGATTGAACAGATAAAAATTTGCCAATTTTTCGTATGACCTAATATTATTATGAAGGTTTTATGGATGACAAAATAGACGGTTAAATAAAAGGTGTAGATCGAACTGTTAAAAGAATCGCGAAATTTGCCAATTTTTCATATGACCAAAGATTATTATGAAGACTTAATAGACGGCAACAGTAAACAGGTAAATATAGGAAGCGTAGACCGAGCTGTCCAAGAAATCGCGAAATTTCTAAGATTTGAGTTTAGATTTTTTGCGAAATTTTCAAAATTTTATGATTTTTGGGAATCATTAAGATTTGATAGATGGCAATTGTAGACGCGTAAATGGTTAGATCCAACGGTCCAATAAGTTCTCGAAAGTTTTCGAAAATTTTTGTTTAGTGTAGACGGATAAATTGACGGGGCAAGCGGTCCAAAAATCCGGATATTTACAAAATTGTATGATTAGCTTAGATTATCATGAAAATTTAATAGTTGGCTAATAAAGACGGGTAAATGGGAGGTGTCGGTCAATCGGTTTAAAGAAATTTAAACATTTGCGAAATTCTTATATGAGTTTAGATTGACACGAAGCCGGGAATATCGACGGGTAAATAGGAGGTGAAGATCCTACGGACCAAAAGCTCGGGAAACTGGAAAAAAAAGTTAATGGGTTTAGATTATCACGAAGATTTTATAGATGGCAATTGTCTATTAAGCTTCTCTTCTTCGTATTGTGTTTAAAATTCTAAAGGGGGCGCAGCAACGCACGCCGGGTACCTGCTATGTAAATATGTATTGCAAAACAGTTTGAAGGCAAATCTGTAAGCCATTTTTGAATTAAACGTGTGTTTTTATAACTCATTTTCGGCATTTTAATTGATTACAAGTTGAATTGGTGACGTTGGTGTCGTCGACAGAGAGCGGAGCTTGAAAGCTACGGCCTCACAGCTACTGAGTGTGAGGATACGGAGTGCTTACTGATACGGTGGGCACAAAGTCGTTTCCTGGCGAAATGCGGGCCGCATACAACAAGAAGATAGTCGCTAAGAAAAATATAACAGGGCTGACGCCCTATGTGGATGACTAAGGAGTATTGCGCGCATATGGCCGAGTTGATGCTGCCATATATATGCCATATAGCGATAGGCGGCCGGTAATATTGTCACACCGGCACACACTAACTGAGAGGATCGTCAACCATTACCACGTGAAGATGAGGCATAAAAATGTGGATGCCACTATGAGCGAAATCCGCACAAAGTTCTGGTATTATTATTTCTAGTGGTATTTGCTAACTGTAAAGGGCGAAGCCAGCGCCACATATGATGGACTGCCGGAGGACCGACTGGAGGCCAATGGATAGCCATTTAAGTATACTGGTCTAGATTATTTTGGACAACTGCTCGTGACGATTGGACGTCGCAAGGAGAAATGGTGAGAAGCCTTGTTTACCTGCCTGAACACAAGGGCGATACATTTGGAAGTGGCCCATGACCTATCAAGGGATTTCTGTATAATTGTGATCAGAAACTTTGTCTGCCGCCGAGGGCCGGTGGTCAGACTACGGAGCGACAACGGAAAGAACTTTATTGGGGCCGACCGAGAGGCCAAGAAGTTTATAGATGTATTCGATCCACAGAAGATTCAGAGTGAGTTGTCTGCAGAGGAATCGAGTGGATCTTTAACTCCCCAGTGAACCCTTCAGAGGGCGGAGTCTGGAAAGATTGGTACAATCCGTCAAGAAAGTGCTACGCCACACGCTAAAAGAGGTGGCAACAAGGGAGCACGTACTGGAGAGTTTCCTGATAGAAGCGGAGAACATTGTAAATTCTCGTCCGCTTACCCACTTGCCGGTTGCTGTGAATCTGGAGGCCCCGCTGACACCCAATGACCTACTCAAGAGCGTAGCCAACCTGTCAGATGTCGGCAAGCCACCTGAGAGATGTGCTACGACAAAGCAGTGGCGAATAGCGCGGTAGATGGGAGACCGGTTCTGGAAGAAGTGGGTTCATGAATACCTGCCAACGCTTGTGCGCCACGAAAAGTGGTGTGAGCGCCACGGTACGCCACGGTGATGTGGTGTTTATTTGCGCGATTTTCCGCTGAATATGGATTTTTGCCTTACTGTAAAGGGCCACACTGTCCAAGTTAAGCTTATAAAAAGTGAATGATTTGCAAATTAGATCACTTATGTCAAGTAACTGGAGTTAGGAAACAGACTGCGGTTAGAGAATTAGACTGTAATTGAAATAAGCCTAACCTCATTGTATAATGAGTATAATAAAACTCTTCTTTAGAATGAACGTACCTTGTCTCTGGACTCGTTTCTTTGGACTCTAAATGGGTTAAAATTGCACTTCTGCTCCCGGTGTTACGACACATACCTAGGAGTTTTATTTACCCCCACGCTATCTTTTAAGAAAAATATTGCAAAAATAAATGGAGCAGCTAAAAATGCAATCAACATGACGTGGCAAAACTTTATCAGGAATGGAAAAATATCGATCGATGCTAAATAGAATATTTTTTAAGCTGTTTGCAGAGCCATACAGACGTATTGCGCTCAAGTATGGGGCTTTAAGTTGTTTGATAAGGTAGTCAATTTACAGTGGTATTTTGTAAAAAAGATTTTAAGACTTCCAATCACTACACCCACATATGCCTTAGCCTTAGAAACGCAGCTCGAATGTAATCATTTATACACACTGGAAATGCATATAAAGTATATAGGCAAGACGCTGTACACCTATGATGAGAGACGATTAGCACACTTTTTTACAAAACATATTTTGAATAAAAACATCATCTGGGCAGAAAAAATAATCAAACTGGGAACAGAGTGTAATATAAGATGACACAATAATATTGCGGAGCCAGTTTGGCTTGAGCAAATTTTAACTTAACAAAATCATTTAAAACAAGCCTCATATAGCAGTTATATTAGATCAAAGGAAGCAATCAGTACTGAATATACAAACACTTCGACCACACTGTTAGCAACAAATCCCATGGACTCCCAATAGACCATATAACTTGGATTATGAAGGCTAGAGGCGGTCTCTTATATTTAAATGGAGACAGTTGCAATCGGTAACAGAACAGACAGTGTTCTTAGTGCAATACTGGAGAAGTAGAGAATATGTGGCATCTACTTGGAAGATGTCCCATACTCAAAGAGATTCGGGTGCACTACCTCAGTAAGGCACTTTTTACAGATGTGGAAATCACTGCAGTTCTCAATAACGCAAAAAATAGTCAATGGCAAAACCTGAATTATTACCTCACATCAGCAACAGGATATAGAAAAAATAGAGGAAGGCTTACTTTGGCACGACCGAAATTGATATACCCTTGCAGCTTGTCTACTTCTACTCTACATATAAAACAGTTTGTCCTGATTCACTGTCTGACTGACTGATTCACTGATTGGCAATCAACGCAGAGCGCAAACGGTAAGAGATAGAAGGCTGAAATTTGTACAGGAGTTTCCATTAGTGGTTTTGGAAAATTCCACCCCCAAGGGGTCGGAAAAGTTTGCATGGGAAAATTTTTTTTTCATTCGATTGACTTGAAATTTGGTTTATAAGCATAGTACGCGAAATTATTCGGCACGTGTTTTCCCGATTTTGGAAAATTCTACATGCAAAAAAACTATTTCTCATCCGATTGAATTGAAACTCGGTTTGTAAGGATGATGGACAATTTTGGGTGGGGAGTGGGTAGTGGGTGGGGATTGGGGAAGTTGGTGCGAAAAGAGTGGGAAAAGTGTAGGAAGAGTGTGGGAAGAGTGTGGGAACAGTGTGGGAAGAGTGTGGGAAGAGTGTCGGAAGAGTGTGGGAACAGTGTGGGAGCCGTGTGGGAACAGTGTGGGAAGAGTGTGGGCACAGTGCAGGAACAGTGTGGGAAGAGTGTGGGTAGCTATTTCAAGAAGGAGATTGTTATTTCTTCCTTTGCCACTGTTGTTGTTTTTATTTATCTATGGAGCAGCACAATAAAGAAAAGTACAGAAAAAAAGAAGAGACACACTCTACTCCCTGTACGTTTTCTTCTTTTGAAAGATTGCCATTGCTGTTTTATCGACCATTGAGAGAGCTTGTGATTTTGAAATTAAGCCGTTAGCATCATGTTTTACATTAAAGCCTCGTGAGAGTTAGCGCCACTCACACCTTGTTTTTTTAAACTGATAATGTAGGGAAATATATACAAACCGAGTTTCAAGCCACCCGGATGAAAAATAGTTTTTTGCATGCGGATTATTTAAAATCGAGAAAATACGTGTACAATTATTTCGCGTACTATGCCTTACCGAAACCCTGTCTTAGGGCGTTATCGTTATCGTTATCGTTATCGTTATCGTTATCGTTATCGTTATCGTTATCGTTATCGTTATCGTTATCGTTATCGTTATCGTTATCGTTATCGTTATCGTTATCGTTATCGTTATCGTTATCGTTATCGTTATCGTTATCGTTATCGTTATCGTTATCGTTATCGTTATCGTTATCGTTATCGTTATCGTTATCGTTATCGTTATCGTTATCGTTATCGTTATCACCCCATTTTACTCTATTTCGTATGCTATCCTTACAAACCGAGTTTCAAGCCAATCGGATGAAAAATAATTTTTTGCCTACAGAATTTTTCGGGAACTTTCACGACTGGGGGGCGGATTTTCCGACATTGGAAAATCACATTTCAAATTATTTCGTATTCTATCCTTACAGACCAAGTTTCAGGCCAATCGGATGAAAAATAATTTTTTGCATACAAAATTTTCACAGCATTTCCGACGATGCTGAATTTTCCGGCCAATTTCCTCCTGGGCGGATTTTTCAAAATCGGGAAAACACGTCGAATTACTTCGCGTACTATGCTTACAAGCCACTTTCACCACTAATGGAAACTCCTGTCAAAATTTCAGCCTTCTATCTCTAACCGTTTGCGCTCTGCGTTGATTGCCAATCAGTCAGTGAATCAGTCAGTCATGACACTGTTTTATATATAGAGTAGAAGAAGAAGATAGAGAAACAACGTAGATAAGTATAGCGCTGCTCGGATGAAAAACTGAAAAGTTACATTCAGCAGTTTCAGCCCATTTTCTGAGTTTGCGGTTAGATTTTCCAAAATTGAAAGTAACTTATTTCATATTTTTGTATGTGTGCCTTTGAAAATTAGTTTGCAGTTAATCGCTGGGAACTAACATTTCGCCCATACAACCTTCACCACCCATTTCCCGTACAGAGGGGTGAATTTTGCGGAAGATTGGTATGCAGTTATTTTTTAATTAGTATATAGATATTTGTAAATGAGTTTGAGCCTGATCGGATGAAAAACACAATAGTTTTATACAATAGTTATCCGGGAAAGCCCCCAGCAGCTTTCGGAAAATCATAATATACGCAATTTTCAAGAAAGGCGATCCACAAGTAACCAGCAACTACAGGAATACAGGAATAACTTTTCAGAATGCGATAGCTAAAGTTTTCTCTGCAGTTCTCCATGAACGTCTAAGGAATTGGCTCAACACTGTCGATGTTTTAACAGAGTTTCAGTCGAGATTTCGAAAAGGATATTCCACAGTAGATTATATCTTCTGTCTGAATACCATTGCGCGAACAAATTTAGACAACGACAAAAAACTCTATGCCTCTTTGTGCATTTTAAGGCAGCATTTGACTCGATTGATAGAAGGACTCTAATGTATAAGCTGAGCAATATCGGCATATCCTCCAAATTAATACAAACTTTGCAAAGTATGTATGAAAGCAATGAAGCAGCAGTTTGGGATGTTGCAAAGCTAAAGCTAAAGTAAAGCAAGGATGCTTGCTGAGCCCTGTTCTCTTTTCAATATTCTCAAATGATATAGTGGAATTCCTTCCGAAAGGAATCACAATAAACGGCCTGGATATAAAAACTTATTATACACAGATGACATAGTGGTCTTCGCAGAAATACTCAACGATTTAGAGAAATATTGCAAGGACTGGGGGCTCACAATTAACTGCAAAAAATCAAAGGTGATGATTTTTAAAACAAGTAAAAAGAGTAAAAAACATTTTTTTAAATCGGATATTTATCATCCGATCTTTCGAGTTATTTAAAATTTTTTATTGTGGGGGCGGGGGTATGCGTGGAAAAAATTTGAAATAAACTTGATCGGAGTGCAAACAATAGGAGTCTACATTTAAAATTTGGTTTCTCTAGCTCTTCTAGTCTCTGAGATCTAGGTGCTCATATAGACGAACGGACAAATGGTCAGACGGACATAGCTATATCGACTCAGCTGTTGATGCTGATCCAGAATATATATACTTTATATGGTCGGAGCGATTTCTTCTGCCTGTTACATACATTTGCATGAGTTTAGTAGACCCTTTTTAGTCTACGAGAAACGGGTATAAAAAGAGGTTACTACCAGCACAAAGTACAAGCTGTTTAATGACGCAGTGAGGGCAATAATGTGTTATGGTGCACAAGTATGGGGGATACGACGATACGAAGAAAAGGAAAGTCTTCAAAGATACTTTATTAAGAAAATTTTTCGTTTACCACCGGATTATCTTTACTTCATTTATATACAGTTAATCTGCACTTCGACTACATGAATCAAGTAAGAGCGCTGTAGTCGAGTTTCCCGACTACAAAATACCCTATTCAATTGAGACACACATACAAACACACTCACATACACAAACGCACACACACACACGCACGCGCTCACGCTCACACGCGGCTTGCTGCCTACATGCAGTGACCGCCCCCACGCTCCCATAAGCAAAATTGTTTCGTGTATAACTTTGGTGTTTTTGCTCGGATCTTATTTTCCTTTAGAGAGAATTTAGATATAAGGCCTAGGATAATATAAATATTAAGCCACGAGGTTCTAACATTAAAATTGTGGCTGTGACAGTTTTTTGCGGTTTAAGGGGGGAGGGGGAATATTTTCAAAATCTGAAACAAACTTGATCTGGGTACGGTATACACCTATGTGCATGCAAAAATTTGTGTCTCTATCTTCTATAGTCTCTGAGATCGAGGCGTTCATACAGACAGACGGACACGGCTATATCGACTCGGCTGTTGATGCTGATCAAGTATATACTTTATAGGGTCGGAGAAGTTTTCTTCTGGCTGTTACATACATTTGCACAATTTCATGATCCCCTTTTCCCGTTTTTAATGGGAACAGGGTATAAAAAGCCCTAACCATGGAAGAAAGAAGGGTACATGCACCTTACCAACTCCACGTCATCAGTCTTTAACAGTTCAGCGGGCAGCTTATCAGCACCACCTGCTTTGTTGTTCTTTAGCCCATTTATGACTACACAGAATTCGTGATGGTCCGGTGGGTCTATCTCCATGTTGTCGATTGGTGGCGTCGCTACTTCTCCAGAGGCGGTATTGTGTTCGTTTTCGCCTCCCAGCAGGTTGGCGAAATAGCTTCTCCATTTGTCTAGCGCCACTTGCGGATCTGTGACCAGATTTCCATTTTCGTCCTTGCATTGTGTGACTCCGGGTTTGCAACCTTCAGTTAGACGTCTAATCTTTTGATCAAATTTTCGAGTCTCACTCATGCCGAAAAGCATCTCGACTTCCTCACGCATGCGCCTTTCTCGCTCATTATTTTTCCAACTAAAAATGCGCTTTTCCTCTCTCCTTTTCTCCCTGTATCGCTCTTCAACAGCCCGCGTTGCTCCCGACTGCAGAGTTCTCCTGTAGGCAGCGTTTTTCTGTGAGATTTCCCTGAGCAGTTGGCTGAGCTTAGCTGTGTAGGCTTCAGAGGTCCGTTGTGATTGCATCTTCTCGACATTTAGCTTTCGACGTGTGCTAGAGCGTAAGGCATGTGCCACACTGAGTCGCGTGCGTACTTTGGCTGCAACAAGCTGATGATCCGAGTCTATGTTGGCACCTCAAATAGCACGCACATCTAGAACACTCGATTAGTGCCTTCAGTCGATCACAACATGATCAATCTGGTTTCGCGGTAAATGATCAGGGGACTTCCAGGACGCTTTATGGATGTCGCGATGTTTAAACCTGGTACTACTTATGACCATGTTCCTGCCAGCGGCAAAATCTATTAGCCTCTCTCCGTTACCGGAGAAGGCTAAGTCGGCCGACTGTCGAGCCAAAAATTCCTCTCCCAATTTTAGCGTTAAAATCGCCTAGCACGATCTTTACGTCGTGATCGGGGCAGTGCTCATATAATAGTTCCAGGCGCCCATAGAATTCGTCTTTTGTGTAGTCTTCCTTATCTTCTGTAGGAGCGTGTGCACAGATATCACTAATATTAAAATATGTAGCCTTAAGTCTGAGTGCGGCTTGTCGCATGTCAACTGGTGTGAAACTGATGACAGAGCGACGAAGTCTTGCACTGACAGCAATGCCGCTCCCAATTTCGTGCTTGGAAGCATGTCCACTGTAGTAGATCTCCCAGGGTGCATTGCTTGTTGGTGTTGTTGTCACCACGCTCCCCTGTCCAATCTATCGCATTTCCTGAAGTGCGGTAATATCCGATGAATATTTCGAGAGGACATTCACCAACTGGATATCAGCACCTTCTCTGTTGAGGGTGCGAACATTCCAGGTGCATATTCTCAAATTTTGGTCTTTAAAACGTTTTCGTGGGTCGTCGTCAGAGGGGGTCCGTATCCGAGGCATTGTTGTCGCAGTTTTCATTGGTGGAGTTTTTTTTGACGGTGGTGGGTACCAAGCCCGACGCACCAACCCTATATATTGTACCCTGTAAGGAGGGCTCGCCGCTCACGTTAGCCAGAGGCTTTGCGGATGCAAAGCGTTCTGTTACCGGTGGTCACCAACGAGGAGGTGTCAGTCGACTTGAGACGCAGTAAGCCGGGATTGCGCTGGGTTAGACAAGTTGAACCGGTCAGCAGCTTTACCTCAGTACAAACGCCCCCCATTAGGTCCAGAAAATCTATGACTTGAAATTTCTAGACGACCACCCGATTTTAAAATCACGTATTTTATATCTATTCTTATAAATCTGTAGGCCCTACTGACTGACTGACTGACATATAATCAAGCTCCAGCATATACATAAGTCGTACCTAGCTATCTAAAATTTTACATTGACCTTAGTTTAGTTATTCAGGCGTGCACTAAGAAAGAAAATTTGGCACAGGAGAGGTGAAAATGCCAAGCAAAAAAAATTTAAAGGCTGTGTGTGTAAGTGTGCTAAGTGTTTTTTGTACAAAGTCAAAACAAGACAGAGAGTGACCGTGAGAGAGGGGGAGCGGGAGCGGGAGAGTGACAGTGAGAGCAAACGCAAACGTCAAACACAGAAATGAAGGATGTGTATGTGTACAAAAATAAACAAAGCAGTTCTAGATTTACTTACATATATATGCATGAGCAAATTTTCCCATGACACACACCCTTTTTATACCCGTTACTCGTAGAGTAAAAGGGTATACTAAAGTCGTGCAAATGTATGTAACAGCCAGAGAAATCATTTCCGACCATATAAAGTATATATATATTATAAGAAGTTGTTGGAGTTGACGTGTTAAATATTGTATGTAAAAATGTTCAAAATTTTGTTTAAATGTATTGTTATAATTGGTGAATTGTTCCTTGTAGTGTCCCTGAAGACGGATGCCGATGTGCATCCGAAATATATTGGAAACAAATCAACAAATGAGTTTTCTTCTTGACCTCGAGCCCGCAAGCAGCATATATTATATATATTATATTATATATTATATATATATTATATATTGTAACGAACCTTTGAAGCCGGGCGTCGCTCAGAGTGCTCGGGGATCGCTCCAACAAATTTATATTGTGGAGGATTGCCAGATATAAGAAGACAACGGTTAAAATGTACTTTAGTCTGTATTTGGGGTTGGTTTCCCGCTCGCGCTCGCTCCCGTACCACACCGTGGACTCGCCAAGTTACCTAGTGCTCGTCTCGCTGCTTTCGTCGTGCTGTTCGCTCCGACCCTTCGCAGGATGCTTTCGCACTTTCCCCACTTGCTACCGCTGACCTCCTTGCAACTTATCGTCGAGCAGTATCGCTTCGACTACTCGCAATCCTCGGTCACTCTGCCGTCTCGGTTTCACGTTTACCTCTACTCGCACTTGGGTTTACAATTCCGACTTCCGTTCGCGCACGCGTATCTCACCGACTGTCCCCTCCTCTGGGCAGCCGCTCCTTTTATAGCCGCCGCGCAGGCCCCGTTCCATTGCTTCCAGCAGGGCCTGTGTGATCGCATTGTGAATAACTCCTCACAATATTGATCAGCATCAACAGCCGAGTCGATATAGCCATGTCCGTCTGTCCGTCCGTCAGTCCGTACGTCTGTCGGTCTGTCCGTCCGTCCGTCTGTCTGTATGAACACCTAGATCTCGGAGACTAGAAGAGCTAAAGCAACCAAATTTGAAATGTACACTCCTATTGTCTGCACGCAGATCAAGTTTATTTCAAATTTTTGCCACGCCCACCCACGCCCCCACAATAAAAAATGTTGAATAACTCCCACAATTTTTGAGATATCGATCTCAAATTTAAAACTTACATTTATATTCGCAACATCTATAAGCCCTGAAATTTTCATCAAGATCGGATGATAAATAGCCGAGTTAAAAAAAATTTGCATACTTTTCGGCTGTCCCACCTCTGGCACACAGGAAGGCTATTAAACATTTCGTTCCATGAGTAACGGGTATTTCGAAGTCGGTTAGAGCCGACTTTAACTTACGCTCTCGTTTTGTTTTGGTCATGAATCGATGAGACATAAGTCCCTTATGTCAGTTTTATCAAAAAATATTGTCTCTTCAAATTTCGGGAAAGACATAGGATTCTATACGTTCCTAATTATGGACAAGCAGTACTGATGCTGCTGTGAAATGCACAATCCTCATATATTTACTAGAAATGGGCGCGGGATGGAAATATCGCTAGACCCTAAGTTCACAATGTAATTGTGCGGAAGAGATATATTTTCAGCATCCACTTGACAGGAAGGGATTAAGGAAGGGAGGGAGAGCCTAGAAAACTTAGTTGGGTCCCTTAGGACGCGATGGGCTAAAACTTATCGTGTGTACAGGCCACTGCATTCACCAAGCAAAATTTTTATTTATTTTTACCAGCTGTGAACTCGAAACTGTCAACAAGATAAAAGGAATTTCTACAATTACTAAAAATCTCAATCAATTACTATATTTTTATCAAGCCATTCAGAATGCTTATGTTTAAATTTTAGTATTTGTCGCCCTCGATTTATCCATTTCCTTTCAAAATATTTGACAAAAGCGCGTACCTTTTTATTTACTTGTGTTTCGGTGGTGTTACTTAGGTTGTTTTCGCCAATTGTTTGCAGTATATGCTCTTTGACTGCGGCCTCCGAGCGTTTGTGGCTGACAAAAATGTCTAGCAGCTGTGCATGTTCAAACGCTTATCCCTCTGGAAAAAGGAGATTTTTTCGAGAAAAAGCAAATTAAAGCAAATAAATTTAGTTGCATATTATTCTGGACACTTCAGTTCGTAACTCCACATTCAAAAGCCTGAGCACCTCGGAGTGCCTTGAGAGTACTACTCCACGAAACACAGCTGAACTTGCTAAGATTAATATAAAAAATACACATGAATAAAACACGTAACACAAGGACAAAAACACATCAAATTGACGAATATGTTAATAAACTCTAGTTTTACATACCTGAACTACGATTTTCCATCATTTAAAGTTGTATTTTTTCTTTTATGTGGCCAACGTAAACAATCAAATTTAAGCAATGTGTTACGGTGAACTGCCACACAAAGCCACCACGTGCGTAATCAGCTGACTTTGACAGCGTACCGCTCAATCAGTGTGATCGTAAAAAATGTTATCGTTTGAGTTTTTATTTTATTAGGGTATTAAAAAATAAAGGTTATTTTAAACAAGTAAGAGCGCTCTAGTCGAGTTTCCCGACTACAAAATACCCTGTTCAATTGAGACACACATACACAAACGCACACACACACACACGCGGCCTGTTGCCTGCATAACGCCACCCCCCACAGAACAACATTTTTTTTGAGTTAATGCCAAAAAAAACGAAAAAAAAAGACTTAGTGCGCTGGTAACTTAACGTATACCTACACAACCTGGCCCACCCACTTTCTACACAGTGTTAGTGAATTTTCCGGAAGATTGGTATGCAGTTATTGTTGAATTTTCATATAGATCTTTGATATAGTTTCCGATCCGATCAGATGATAATTAAAAAAGTTTCATGTTTGGAGCTGATAGCTGGGAATTAAACTTTCGCCCGTGTAAACTTTCCACCCAGGGGGGTGGAGGGTGATTTTTTCGAAAGATTGGTAAGCAGTTATTGGTGAATTTTCGTATAGATTTAAAGAAAAAAAAGTTTCATACGTAGTTTTCCGCGAATCTTTCACATTTCACGACAGAATTTTCAAAAATTCGATCTTAGTACTCACTTTCAGCGATAGATAGGAAGTTAGAATTTCAGCTCCCTATCTTTAATGGTTTAGACCAGCGATGTCCAAAATTTGGAAAGGCAGCCACGCGTGGTTGGCAAGCCAAATTCTGCCGGCGTCGCAGCCGACACATATATAGAGAGAGAGAATGCGTATGTTCTATAAATAGCACGCTCGGCGGCTTGTTCTCTTACGATGCGCGTGTTCGGCTTTTTGTTTTACTTCAAGAGGCATTTTTTCGTGGCATTTGTTTGCTGTGACGTCTACTTCGAGTTTCGCTGCTAGGCACACATGCGCAATGTTTGTTTGTGTGAGTTTGGACACCACTGGTTTAGACTGTGCGGCAGTTACGTCAGTCAGGTTGAAATTTTTATATATAGTTACATATATGGAAATATATATTATCTTCTCAGCTTTTCCTTAAGGAACACAACTTTTGCTAGAGAGGGCAATCAGTGTGATCGTAATTAAAAATTTCTTCCCCTGAGTGGCAGGTATACTGAAGTCGGGCAGAGCCGACTTTAACTTTTTTTTTTTTAAATCCACCAATCTGCGTGGGGTCAATTTTTGCCCAATTAGCTTCAAACTCATTTTCAAAGCAACTTATACAAAAATATGGAACAAGTGACTTTCAAATTTTAGAAAATCAACGTACCTATACACAAATGCGAGCGAAGCCGGAGGTATTCACTAGTAATTTATATAATTTCACCATGTGCTATGTTCCCAAATTACTCCTTCACTCTGTCTTGCACACTCAGTTCTCCGTATAACTCAAAGTTAATGTGCCATAATGCAGAGCTCTATTAGCTATTTGTTAAGTATAAATAATAAATATTGTGAGCTAATAGTTTTTGAGATGTACTGTTTTACAGGTGTTTTCGTACTATAGTCTCCAATTGAATTGGAAGTGCTTAGTTTGATTACATACCTTGGCAATGCTGCGCCAGCAACTTTATGTGTTTTAAAGAGCTCAACATATTGTGGCAGTTGAACGGACTGTGCTAACCAGTCGGTGGTTTGTTCAATAGTCCAATTGTGCACCTCTGATCGCAGCCATGCCTCCCATAGTTCTTTTACCGAAATGTGCATATCATCGTTAAAATGAAATGCCTTCTGGCGTTTTTCGTAGCCCGAATCATATTTTAACTCCTCCCGTAGGAACTGCGGACAAAATTAATTAGTTGTGAATAACTTAGGAAAACATAGCGTTACTATGTACTTACATCATCCGATTCGCTTAAGTCGATGTTTCCGTTGTCATCGTCATCGAGTTGACGATGTAGACTGGCAATTGCCTCCATGCCCAAGCGATCCTGGACATTTCCACTATAACAGTCAAAATCGTCAGCACTACACGCGCCATCGGCTGAACCGCTTCCCAGAGAATCTGCAAACGCAATAAAGTTGTACATTACAAAATCTCAGTCTGGGTTTTGGGTTTTTTACAAATGTATGTAACAGAATAAAGCATTTCCGATCCTATAAAGTATATATATTCTTGATAAGCATCTACAGCCGCAGAGTGGGTTATTTGACCCCTAAACTGTAGATTAATTCAAAAATTTTTTTTTAGATTTGAAATAATAAAATACCAAGTCAAATTAGATTAATTTCTACGTCAAAATCTGTTTTGCTTACAATTTTGGGATTAACATTGGCTGCACAATGTACTGTAAGGTTTCGATTTCATTCATAGTTGATACGTAAGATACACAGAAAAATTTTCGTTGGTAGAATCTACCCATTCTTACAGTAAATTTTACTGCGAAATATTGTTATATGTATTTGGTTTTTGTTTTGTTTATAGTATTTTTGGTCAAAATTACCCATACAAATAGTATATAGTTTGTTTTGGGGAATAGCGCACTGCGATCAATACTGATCTATTGTGCCCCCATACTTAGTTTACAACTCTCCTAGCAGCCCTATTTCCTAAACGAATGTCAGGATTATCGTGGGTTCTAGGTTACTTATCTTGTTGGGGGGTGAGCTGTGTTCCCCAAATCTGCTGAATCTGCGTCTCGCTAGAGCATCGCAGTGGGCTAGTATATGTTCTGAGGACTCCTCCTTCTCTTCACAGTATCTACATAGTGGGGTGTCTGCTATTCCCAGCTTGTACAGGTGACCCCGCAGCCTGCGGTGGCCAGTGTAGAGCCCTGTCAGAATCCTGAGGGCATTCTTTCCTTGTTGGATTAATTTCTGGAACCTTTTCAGGTTGTGGTCTACCATTAATGCTTTCGCTTGTCTCATGCCCCTGGTGTTTACCCAGGAGGCTGTTCTAAGCGTATTCTCTTCCTTTCTAAGGAGCTCCCTAATGGTGGCCTATGCCACAGTAGGGTTCTGGTCCTACCATTACAGTGGCTGCACCCTTGCATGCCAGTTCGTCAGCCATTTCGTTTCCGGGGATGTTTTTGTGTCCCGGTATCCAGCGTAGGGACAGGTTGTTCCTGCTACCTATTTGGTCCATTTGTTCTTTGTCTCTAAGACTAGCTTAGAGGTGAACTTTTTGCTGCTGAGCGCATTGGGCGCTGCTTGGCTATCCGAAAGGAAAGCGATTTCTCTATTATGGTAGTTTTTCCCCATATTGAGGTCTGCGCAACGGGAGATAGCACATATCTCGGCTGGAAATATACTTGCAAATTCTCCCATTGACCCAAACCTTTTCGTTCCAGGTCCTGCTACCCCAAGGCCAGCTCCTTGTACCACTGAATTGTGTGTGGTTGCATTTTATATGTCTCTTCTAGTAAGATCCACTCTCTCTTATTACTTTTGTGTACAGTGAAGTTCCTGTCGAAGTGGAACTCTGCCACCATCTCGTCTCTGGGTTGAAGGATTATAAGGATTTCCTTCTCCAACCTCTTAGAGTCCCTCAGGCTTACTATGTAGTTCCTGCCTACTCCTTCTGCTGTCAGTCTGAGCAATGTGGCTTTTTTCTTCAACCAGATGGTATGGCGGAGTGGTGTTAGCTGCATCTGTACTTCTAGGGCCGCTGTCGGACAGGTACGCATGGCTCCGGTCATGCATACACATTCCAGCTTTTGCAGCTTTTGCAACTGCGTCCTTACAGTGAGAAGATACAACAAATAGTAACTCTAGCGTAATTTTTGAATAAGTGTTTTGCTGTTGTTTTCAAAACTGCGTCTTGCAGTAACATTGTGCCATTGAAATAGTACCTCGCACGTTATTGTTTTTTGGTTTACTGGGTCATTAGTAAAAGTTACCATTAAAATAGTAGACTTGAGTCGAAAATTTTAGTTGCAGTATTTATATTAATTATAATTAATAACTCGTTCTTGAGATTTACAAGTGAACTCATTTATGAGATGTGCATTGGTGAATTCTTAGGCAGATTCAATACAAGTAAGATTTTAGAGCCATCTGAGACGGCGGTCAAATCGTGTTAAGTCCATGGGACCTGAGTTCGAGTCACCCCAGAGTAAGAATTTTTTTTATAAAATTATTAATAATTCGATGCTTTTCAGAATTAGTACGTGGTATTTGTTATGTTCGTGAGATTTTTACTGGTGCTGTGTAACACTTATTATTTTTACTGTAAGCCATGATTAAATAAATTGGTTGGAGCATTTTCAACAGTCATTTCTGGTTGAAATCTACTGTGCTATCGTAGTCATTACGTTGTGTGTTACGCCTCTTTTACTGTACCTGGCGGTAAGTTCAACCCGAAATCATCGGTTTGAGCATTTTAACCGCAGAATTGGTGGATTTTACCGACAAAGTTTTTTCTGTGTACAATTATTTGTTTATTTTGAGAAAACTCAACGACAGAACCAGTACGTTTATACTTTTTTAAGCATTTAGACTTAATATTTTTCAAATTAGAAAGCCTAGGACAGTACCAAGTAGGATTAATGGACGCTAGAGAGGGAGCGCTATTAGGAATACAAATATCTAAAAGAGAATTAATGGAATCATAGAAAAAGGTAAAAGCAAAGTTTAAATCAACCGCATTGTACAAAGGAGTCCAGTCTGTTGCACAAATAAGTTGATTTAATAAAGTAAAGTTTCCTTTACGAAAGCAACGACGAGGTTTGTTTGAAGCTATAGATGTTGAAGAGGTAGGTCCAGAAACTGAAAGGGAGATTTCAATTGTAGGATGGTAAGAATCTTCAGGAAGTGATAGGGGGGTAGACCTAGAGACTACGGCATTAGCACTGTCAGCGACAAAGACTAGATCCGGCAATTTTTTTAAATGGTTTGGAATTGTGTTAATTTGAAACAAAGACATATCAATCAGATGAACTAAGAAGTCATGCTGTGTTGAAGGAACAATATAAGTTGACACATTAAGAAATGACCAGGCGATGTTTGGCAAGTTGGAATCGCCTACAACAACCATTGAGTCAATGTCTCGTAATTGGGCACAAACATCTTTTATACAATTTATATGGTGCATATAAACTTGAATATCGGAAGAAGCAGGGATATAAGAACAAGTGATATATAAAGAAGAGGAAGCAACAAATACATTTACGGCAACAAATTCAACATCATCAAGCAGATTTAGTGGAATTAATTCTAAACGGTGGTTACTTTTGACTGCGATCAGTACACCTCCACCTCTGCGAGTAGGTCGATCATGTCGATAGATAAAAAAATCATTTGATAAAATTTCACAAACAGAGATTGATGGGTTCAACAACCAAGTCTCTGAGAATGTCAAACTCAAATGAAGCACTATTCAAGAACAAGGCAGAAAGTTTGGATAACAGACCCCTAACATTCTGATAGGCTATATGCGGACTGAGGGACAGAACTAGTTTTTTGAACCCTACATTTGAGGAAAGAGTAAAAGAGGGCAAGCTGACGGGCATTGGCCTAACTCCAATTTTTTGCCTAAACTCATGGACAATCATATCTGGCAGATAAAATTCTGGGTTACATATGATTGGAAATGCTTCAGCTGGAACACTTATGTTAAAGGAAGCTACATCACGAGGCTGGGCAAAATTAAACTTTGAAATGGAAACACTTGCTGAGGATTTGCTCGCAATATACGCGGCAATTTTTTCGCAAGTAGTTTCAGGGGACAACCTAGACACAAAAACTTGCTTGCGTGGTGCAATCACAGTTAGAAGTGGAGGCTGAGAATGAATCGAAACACTGGCAACAGGTTCAGAAAATTTAGAAACAAAAATAATAAAATAAATAAAAAAAAAAAAAAAGTTTGGCTGTGCAATTGGGGAACGAGCTAATCTATGTCTTGGTGGTTTATTTAAAATATTATCAGTATCTTGATTCAGGGAGGGAGGTAAAGGAGATAAATCGAGCATAGTTTCACATGTTCTACATAGAGCTTTGTAAAAATCTACGAAAGTACAAGCACATTCCTAGAAAACTTTGAACATTGTGTACTTTACTTGGTTCTGGGAAATTTCTGATGGCTTTGATTCCGTCTTCATCTGCTCTTATACCGTGCTTTGAGATTCTGTAGCCAAGGCATTTTACCTCACTTATAAGAAAACTGCACTTATCTTGTAGTAGTTCGATTTTGTTCTCTACTAATCCTCTTAAGACTTTTTCCAGTATGATGAAATGTTCAATATTTTTTGTTGCCACCATAATGTCGTCAAGATAAACAATTAATTTCCCCTCTTTGATCATATCGCTAAATATTTGGTTAATAAATCGCTGAAACACAAATGGCGCATTTGTCTTCGTCTTAATATTTTTATTTGAAAACAAAACACAGCAAAATATTTCTACATACATTTTTAACTTACTTCTATTAGTTTCAAAATAACATTTCTT
Source organism: Lordiphosa magnipectinata (assembly GCA_037044535.1). Taxonomy (NCBI): domain Eukaryota; kingdom Metazoa; phylum Arthropoda; class Insecta; order Diptera; family Drosophilidae; genus Lordiphosa; species Lordiphosa magnipectinata. Next base: position 60,189 of record JBAMBO010000260.1, on the reverse strand, counting down.
CTCCGCTTTCGATAATTTCAACTTAGCTGGGATGTATGATTGTTTAATTAAGCTGATAGGGCTGCCAGAATCCATTAGGCATTCTATAAACATGGGAGTTAGTTCATTACAATTTGTTAAAACTGTTATTTCCAAGTAGCTTACATATTAATTTTTCTCATCTTTGTTCGTCGTCTTCTAATACAGGTGGCAGTCTTTAGCCACATGCCCAAACACATTTCTACATTTAAAGCATGCGCCGTTTTCGCATTTTTCCTTGCTTCACTCGCTGGCCATGTGCCCATAGCTATTACAATTGTAGCACTGAACATTTTTTTTTTTGGTTTGGTGTTGCCATTTGACTGCCGTTTTGTCGTTATTTGTGGGTCCAGACTCGTCTTCTGCCAGGTTGAGGCTGCTTGATAACAAAAGTTTTTCGGAAAAACTTATTTTTATTGTTTTGCGAAATACGTTTCTCCAGATTCTGACGCATAGTGAGTTTTAACATCTTGTGCCCCAATCATCAACGTTGCATTGGAAAACATCCACTCTTGTGCCTTGCCCTTGATCTTGCTCCATATCACGGAACGTAGCATGTTGTTCTCTACTCGGAAGCACTCACAAGCATTTTTAAGTTGAGCTAGCCAGACATTGAACTGACCATCGATATCAAATGGACGCACTAACTCCTTTAAAGTTTCAAAAGAAACACTGCCTCTGGTGATCTCTGCCTTGTTGACTTGCATTTTGAGCTCGGAAATTTGGTTTTCCAATCTTAAAATTTGTCTTTCCTTTTTAAAGAGTTCAAAGACATATAAAATGGTGTCCCGTCCCTCTTTCTTTTCCCTAACGTTGTTGGTCAGCTTTACGTTGTTGCCTTCTGCTTGTTTTACGTTGTTGTTGTCTTCTGCTTGCTTTGCGTTGTGGTTGCCTTCTGCTCGCTTTGCATTGTCGTTGGTACCTTTGTCGCTAACTTCTGAGACTGCCTGTTCGTTTTCGTCTTCTTTGAAATTGCGCATCGGCGCCATTTCATCGCTGACGCCGGAAATTTTTTTTATACCCGTTACTCGTAGAGTAATACTACTACTAAAGTCGTGGTATACTAAAGTCGTGCAAATGTATGTAACAGGCAGAAGGAATCATTTCCGACCATATAAAGTATATATATTCTTGATCAGCATCAACAGCCGAGTCGATATAGCCATGTCCGTCTGTCCGTCTGTCTGTATGAACATCTAGATCTCAGAGACTAGAAGAGCTAGAGCAACCAATTTTGAAATGTACACTCCTATTGTCTGCACGCAGATCAAGTTTATTTCAAATTTTTGCCACGCCCACCCACGCCCCCACAATAAAAAATGTTGAATAACTCCCACAATTTTTGAGATATCGATCTCAAATTTAAAACTTACATTTATATTCGCAACATCCATAAGCCCTGAAATTTTCATCAAGATCGGATGATAAATAGCCGAGTTACAAAAATGTTGCATACTTTACGGTTGACCCACCTCAGGCACTCAGGAAGGCTATTAAACATTTGTTTCCATGAGTAACGGGTATATCGAAGTCGGTTAGAGCCGACTTTAACTTACGCTCTCGTTTCATCACATATTGTTGTTGCTTTTCCTGCCACTGCGTCGTTGAAAAATTTTTCGTCCATTTTTTCATCGCTGGCTTCGCAATTGTTGTTGCTGGCCTTTTTGTTCTTTGGCGTTTTAGGCATGATTTTGTTGGTTAAGTCACTTAAACACTTTTCTGTAATGTGTGGGTCTTTGGCTAACCGATGTATTAATTCAGCATTTGTACCACTTGATTTTAGTTTTTTTTTTTGGCACCAATTTTTCAAGACTTTGAGTAGTATTAAACTAAAGTAAATGGCCGACATTTATGTTACATGAATTTACACGTATGCTTTCTCTCATTCTAAAGGGCGAGTGAAAATATTCTTATTGCTTTTTGACTTGTAGACACGAGAATTTTATCCCACTTCTGAACTGTGATCCCGTCACTTTATTGTTCTTCTCTCTCTTCTGGCGCGGCAGCGCTAATCCAAACAGAGTTGACAAACGTATTCTAAATCTAATATTTACAATATTGGACAATGTACTATTTTAATTAACTGTAGCTTAAATACTAATATTGCACAGGCTTAAGGCTACTACCCTTTGTACTACTATGATAAAGTCTTCCATTAAAAAAATATACAGGTAACCAAAAATGAATATTATTATATTTTTCAAAACATTTTTCCAGCAACTACTTAGATTGTGTTAAGCCTCTGTGCTGAACAGTTCAATGTTTAAGAGACTGTCAAAAAATGTTTTATTCCTTTAAAAATGGCAAAGTTGATGAAATACTTTAAAAAAAACTCGTATGAAACCGTAGTGATAACTCAAAAAAGTAATGATGCATTTCGAATCCTGGGACCCGAACTAAGGGGAAACCGTTGAGTTCGGTGATGTCTTTTTTTTTAAACTATCACAGTGTAATTAATGATGGTTATGCAAAAATGGGGCTTTTCGATATTAAGAGATACACAAGTTTGTCTTTTGGAATTGTTGTGCAATTTTCATTAGCATGGCCAGGTGAGAAGAAAAATCTTCGGAGACAATAAATAGGTCATCTAGGTAACCGAAATCACAATGGCGGAGTTCGGGTGGAATTATTTAACCAATTAACCTACACATTGTGGATGGCGCGTTACGTAGGTCAAATGGCATAACCTTGAATTGGTACAGCGGCCGGTCCGGTACCGTAAATACGTTAAATATGTTAAGGCCTTCGATTCTTCCGACAGCTCAATCTGCCTATAAACGTCCTTTATGCCATCGATGCTGCGTAGTGAATATGCATCCTTATTGGTATGTTCGTTCAACCTTCAAGCATCCATACAGAGCCTAACCTTGCTCTGTTTTACAACCATGCGTATTGGCGAGCTCCATGAACTAGAAGAGGGCTCAATGACACCCAGTAGAAGCATGCGGTCCATTTCTGCAAATAGGAGCTTCTCAACTGCTGGGCTGACGGTAGAAACGTTGTTTCACCGGCTTAGCGTCCCTAATATCAATGTGATGTTGGATCAGACGGGTACGACCTAAGCATTAAGAGCAGTTAGGCAACTATTTCTGGATCTGTCTTGAGCTGTTGCAGTTGCAAAATATGTAATGGGTACAAATTTGGGTCATCAGTTGTGCTTTGGCATGACTGAAATTCAATAGAACTGATATGCGTCGCGAGAGCAAAGATTCTCCAAAAATCAATCCTTAAAATTAGCTTTTGCTTTATGGAGGGAATCACATATAGCTCGATTGACTTTTGAGTATTTTTGTAACTCAAACTTAAAACTCCTATCACATCGTGTGAATGGACATCAGCTGTTCGCATGTGTGAATTAATTGACTTAAATTCTAAATATGGGCATTTCCCCAGAAAAGCCCACCGAGACCAAAAAATTAGAAGTACTTAAAAATACTATTTTTGTCATATTTTCGTGGGGAAAAAATCAAATTGAACTAATATACGCCAATCTTAAATTTATTCATAACCCATTTCGAAATTTTCGAATGGAAAGTCGCTCAAGCGCCATTTTTCTCATTTGGATTCGTTTTGTTACAATAAAAATGTCTTTAGATTGCATTGTACAAAGAGTTTAAAAATATAGCATGACACCAGAAAAAACTATGTAATTGCAATTTACTGAAAGTGTTTGCTTTTTATGAAGTTTATATACCCTTGTAGCTTGTATAATTTATATAAATTATATATATTTCCAAACTCAGCAATAGATGGCGCCACTACTTTGACCATTTTAGCTACGAGGGTTTAATGTGTAACTATCTTTATTGAATATCACTTAAGCTAACAATTATTGTTCGATTGTAAAGCGCGATGCTGCCGCCAGTCGCCTTGGCGGGAGCCCAGCCAGAAACTAAGCGCCAGGGATGGCGCGTGTTGTCGTTCTGCTATCGCGTCAGGGATGGTGCTCGATAAATTGTGTGACCAGAGGTGGCCAGGGCTGCCACACCATTTGCTTGCCTGTTTGTTATATGGCAGCTATACGATATATTCATCAGATTTTGACCAAACTCCCCAAAATTATATGGAAACCGATAATATTGCTACCATTGAAAACAAAAAAAGTTTTTCTCACTAGAACTACTTTTTCGACCGATCGTTCTTATGGCAGCTATATGCTATAGTCATCCGATCCGGCCGGTTCCGACAAATGTGCATCGTCTTTTTACTAAAAGATATCATGCAAAGCTTGGTTCAGATAGCTTAAAAACTGACGGTGAAGATAGCATAAAAACAGACGGACGGACATACGGACATGGCTATATCAACTCAGCTCGTCATGCTGATCAAGAATATATAATATATACTTTATGTGGTCGGAGATGCTACCTTCTTTGCGTTACAAACATCTGGACAATTTTAATATACCCTCTACAAGTGTATAACAACATAAATATAATGAGGAAATTAAAGTAACGTAACGTGAGGTAACGTCACGTCAGATACTTTTGCTAATAAAAAAAATAGAGGAAAGCTAACTTCGGCTTGACCGAAGTTTATATACCCTTGTAGCTTGTTTGATTTTTACAAATTATTCGGCCAAATGTACATATTTTTGACAAAGCCTCCTATATACATTTTCTACACCCAATTTCTATGGCAGCTATACTATATAGTTGTCCTATCAAACTTGGTGGAATTATGCGAAAGCATAGAAAACTTATGAATACGAGGTTTGGGGACGATTGCGTTGAAGACAAAAAAGTTTTTCTCACTAAAACAACATTTTTGACCGATGGTTCCTATGGCAGCTAAAAGATATAGTCATCCGATCTGGCCGGTTCCGACAAATCTGCATCGTCTTTTTACTTAAAGATTTCGTACAAAGTTTGGTTAAGATAGCTTTAAAACTGACGGCGGAGATAACATAGAAACAGACGGACGGACATGGCTATATCAACTTAGCTCGTCATGCTGATCAAGAATATATATACTTTAAGTGGTCGGAGAGGCTTCCTTCTATGCTTTACAAACAACCCGACAGTTTTAATATACCCTCAACAAGGGTATCAAAAAAACGGGAATAGATTTTTGAATATGATAACACGGAAAATACACTTGTATTTTTTCAAGTCCTACTTAAAAAAGTTTTATACAAAAAGCTTTGCTTAATTCGCACAGTTTTGCAATTTTCTAGAACAACTCAAAACCCAATTCCGTTTTTTGTAACGCCACGCCTGCACATATTTGGCTTATATCTTTAACTTCTTATGGTCGATTGGTGTCATTGTTTTTGCTGATTGTAGTGCTACGTCACGTTAGTTTGGAAATGCCCATATTGGAATAAGCTTTCAGTAGCTAAGACGGATCCAATACCGCCTACGTTTGCTTCTTTATCTAGTAGACCGTATTCGGTAAAATTTAGAAAGGACACCTCTGCGTATCTGCGAAAATCATGGCTCTTTTAAAAAATAGCAGAAACTAATAATCGACTACTACTCAGAGCCGAAAAATATTTTTTAAAATGACTAGTATTTCTACGTACTACAGGATTATCTTCGTTAAATATCCTATTCCTAATGGCTATATTATGTTGCAGTCGCACATGATAGGGCCGAAAACTGGATCTAGTACAATCGAGTTTATCTTCCTGTCGCCGAATCTGCGCTCGTGTGCTCTTCCGATTTTGTATCTTTTACTTTGGGGGCATTCGGGTGGTGTTGGGTGCAGTGCTGCCACTTTAGCAATTTAGTTGCTAGATCTAGCAACTTTTAAAATAATTTGCATCTTTTTTTTTTTGAAATGCTATTAGCAATTTTTAATTTTTTTTTAGCAACTTTATTACAAAACTAGCAATTTTTTAATTTTCTTTAGAATTTTTTCCTTTTTTTAAACCTATGTGCAAATGACTGCACAAATTACGATTAATAGTGGTTCACAAAGATATCGGAACTTCTATTTGACTCAGTGGTTCGATATATGAACAACTTGAAAGTGTTCGCTCACTCTTTTGCTGTGTTTTGTGATTGGGTTAAGTTGCCAAAAATTTATAAGCAAAATTTTCGTGATGCCTGGCTGCAAGATGAGGAGTTCAAGCAATGGATTCGCAAGGATTGCGCTGATCCAACGAGATATTGTGCGTTTTGCAAATGCGCAATAGGCGCAAAACCTTTTTGATATCCGCCACCACGCCGCTTCAAAAAAACATGTGGCTGCGATGGGCGCATTTACTCAAAAAATAAGTTGCCTTTCGTTCCAAATTCAACAAAAACGGAGGAACAGGAAGCGGCACTATGCCTACACATTGCCAAACACACGGCGATTGCGACAAGTGATCACATTTTCATCAATACATACATATATTTGTCGAAAACGAAAATTTTAATGGCTTAGCAATTTTTTTTGGCAATTTCCACATAATTTTTAGCAATTTTTAGCAACTTTTTTTCCCAAATCTAGCAATTTTTGCTTCGGAGATTCTGGCAGCACTCGTTGGGTGCACCCTTCTGACGGTTTTCCGACGGACATCAAAGACAGCAAAAACCATGCAAAAATGGAATGTGCAGTTTAATGGATCCTCTGATAGCCTAAGCGTAAATAAGTTCCTCTATCGGGCCAAAGCGCTTATTGACGAAACACTGGAAAGCGACTTTGCAGCTTTGTGTAAGCACATGCATGTGTTGTTCACAGGTAAGCAGACCATACATATACAGTCTTCCCAAATATGGCCAGACACCTCACAAATCCAACATTTTATGTTGGGATTTGCACGGATGGCGGAAACTTCAGAATTCAATTCTGCTTTGGACTCCTCTTGGTGCTCCTTACCTTACGATGGGGAATCGAGAGTTTAAGGTTTGGTGTATCTTCAGTCTGAGCATTAAGCTCGCGGACCAAATTCTCATTCAATTGAACAAGCCTACGTAAATGGCCAATAGTGTGCACCTGTTGGTATAACAACTTTCCTCGAGTTGCTAGTAGCAAATTGTTCTTGAGAATTTTTAACAATTCTTAGTCTTCCATTCGAATAGACGAGGGAGGCTAGGAAGTCATAAAAAGTGGCAAAAGTTTCGCAGGCTTTTGTGTATGAGATCGTACCTCCTCTCGGCTCATGAAATCCGAGCGATAATCTGTACTGTGTTGGCGTAACACCAAACAGAGATCGGACCAAACAATTCGGGTGGTATGCTTACCTGTGAACAACTCATGCATGTGCTTACACAAAGCTACAAAGTCGCTTTCCAGTGTTTCGTCAGTAAGCGCTTTGACCAGATAGAGGAACTCATTTACGCTTAGGCCATCAGCGGATCCATTAAACTGCACATTCCATTTTTGCATGGTATCTGCTGTTCGATGGTCCTGAGTCATTACTAGGTTACAATACGGACGCTGTACGAGCTTGTGGCTCGCTCAGATTAGAACGAGGGCTCACATGCATTGCTGATATAAGTCGAATAAAAGTTTGCTGAATAATATTTTGGACAACAGAAGAGTCCAAGTTAATATTTTGGTTGGCATTGTTAGCACGAGCACGACCATATGTCTGACCTCTTGCTCTAGTAATAGGTCTTGAAGGGCCCTCTGTATGATTAGCGCTTTGCTGGCGTTGAATTCGCCAGGTGGAGTATTGTTCGCATCCTGGTTAGTTCTTTGCTGATTTATATCAGCGGCAACTGACAATTGATTTAGAGCTTTAGTCAAATTTCGATTTAACTAACACACGTGGTGGATTGTTAGTCGGTAAGCTAGGTTGTGCTTGTTTAAATCTAGGTGAGCAGTTTCCAACAACAAGTTTAAAATTCAACTGTGCAACTGGGACATTGAGAGTGTGACTTCTATCCACGTTTATAGGCAGGCTTTGTGAAGTACCGTGCTCACAAATGGTAATCAGACAAGACTGAGTGTTTGCCATAAGTTGTAAACAAATTGGACATTGTTTTTTATCAGCACCTACTGATGGCAACAAATTGGGAAAATGATGAACAGGCATTATCATAAATAGATTGGTTCCTGATAGATGACATAGTGAGGTGACTATAAACATGTAGAAACGGTACAGTACAGAGATAATTTTCGCATATTGAAAAGTTTGAAAATAATATTGGGCTGTTTTAACCACTAACGATTTAAAGCTTTGCTGGACTTGACCTTTCAATTGGCTGTTGTTGCTCGGTAGCGATACACAGTCAGCATTATACATCTATTCCAGATACAACGGCAGACCAACATCTCCAGCTAAATCCTAACAAAAGTTTTCAAAAATCGGAAAAATGTAATAACATTCAATTTACTAAAACTCCTTTGGGTGAATCAAAGAAAAGGCTATCACAATGACAATCGGCAGTCTCAGCTAAATACATAATATCTCCAAATATTTTTGGGACAGTATTTCCAAAATTATTTTCCAGTGAGAGAAAAGGTAAAATAAAAATCATACGAAAGCAGTGAGCTAAAATTGTGTGAGCAGATGACATATAGCAGATGACAATCTCTAATTTTATACTTGAGTTCAAGCAGCTATTAACCAGAGCTCTGAAATTTCGATTACGATTAGTAATTAATTAGATTATTTAAGAAATAGTTTTAAGCCGGCTCAAGGTCAGGAAGAAGAGCAACAGCGTCCAATCAGTCAGTTGTGGAGTTAGAGTTAGTTAGAGAGTTAGTTTCTAACTCCACAGCTGACTGATTGGACGCTGTTGCTCTTCTTCCTGATGACGAATGCCGACGGCATATCGAAATATATTGGAGGAAACCAAATAATTGTGTTTTTTAATTTTAAAGGCACATAAAAGGCACACGACCTTGAGCCGGCTTAAAACTATTTCTTAAATAACTAAGAACAGATCGCTAAACCCAACAATTATCAATTAGATTATATATAAAAAAGATTAATGATTATATAATCGTCTGGGAAAAAATATTTGACTACTAATTGACTACGATCAGCAATAATCAAATATAATCGGGATTATTGGCGATTACCAAAAATAATCAAAAGTAATCCAAAAAAATAATTCGACTACTTTTTAAGATTACTTTTGATTATTTTCAAAATATTGCATATTCAGCCTCTAAATATACACTTAATAGACGTTTAGAAAGATTTTTTCAGACGTCTCTGTAGCGTAGAGCGATGAATGCGTAACTGATAAACTGGCAGACGTGTGTTCAATTCCTGGTGCTAAAATTATTGTTTTTTTTTTTTAATTTTTATAGTGTGGGAGCTTTCTTAATAATACAAAAAAAAAATTGATCAACCATCTTTACTGGGATTCGAACCGGCATATCAAAATATACACGGTTGGGCATATTCGACGGACCCATATTTTTTTTAAAAAGATCAAAGAAAAACACAAAATTTTGATCTGTTCGTGATACAAATCATTTAACTGGGTTTAAGTAGATTTGTTTACATCACTTTTTATACCCTTGTAGAGGGTATATTGAAATTGTCCAGATGTTTGTAACGCATAGAAGGAAGCATCTCCGACCACACAAAGTATACATATTCTTGATCAGCATGACGAGCTGAGTTGATATAGCCATGTCCGTCTGTCCGTCCGTCTGTCCGTCCGTCCGCCTGTCCGTCTGTTTCTATGCTATCTTCTCCGTCATTTTTAAAGCTATCTTAACCAAACTTTGCACGAAGTCTTTTGGTACAAATACGCTGCACATTTGTCGGAACCGGCCAGATCGGATGACTATAGCATATAGCTGTCATAGGAACCATCGGTCGAAAATGTTGTTTTAGTGAGAAACTTTTATGTCTTCAACGTAAACGTCCCCGAACCTTGTAATTACAAGTTTTCTATGCTTTCACATAATTCCACCGAGTTTGATAGGACAACTATATAGTACAGCTGCCATAGAAATTAGGTGTAGAAAATGTATATAGGAGGCCTTGTCAAAAATGTGTACATTTGGCCGAATGTACATATTTGTGTCAGTGGAATCAGGCTACTAATTTATAAAAATCATACAAGCTACAAGGGTATATAAACTTCGGTCGAGCCAAAGTTAGCTTTCCTCTATTTTTGAATATGATATCTCGTAAATGGTCGCCTTGAGCGGCTAAGGCCTATTGAGCCCGTTTTGCAACATTTTCCATGGTATTGGCCAATATTTCGGACGGAATGGCGGATATTTCTTGGCGGATATTGTTTTTCAGGTCTTCCAGGGTATATTGATGTAAGCCTTTGATTTCAAATTGCCTCACAAAAAGAAGTCTGGAGGCGTCAAATCTGGTGAACCAGGCAGCCAGTCAAAATCACCATTTTTTGACATCAAACGACCAGGGAACAATGACGTCCTTTTCCCCCTCCTCCTTCCACCCTTTTTCCCCCTTCGTCCCACCTTCTTCCCACCATCATCCCCCTCATACCTACCTCATCCCACCTCTTCCCCCTCTCCCTTTTTCCCCCTTCCTATATCCAACACGATCTATTTTTGGATCCAAAATTATATTATTGAATGATTAATGGATGAAGAAAAAAAACACTCAAAACACTACTAGAAAAATGTGCAAAATCAAAAAACAAGCAATTTTAAGAAAATTAGTTTATATAGTTGTATGTAAAAATGTTCAAAGATTTTGTTTAAATGTATTGTTATAATTGGTGAATTGTTCCTTGTAGTGTCCCTGAAGACGATGTGTATCCGAAATATATTGGAAATCAATTAAAAATGAGTTTTCTTCATGACCTCGTGCTGGCAAGCATCACATTCTGAAAATTAGTTTATTCAAAAAAAAAAAATTTAACAAAAGGTTAGGTAAGGCCATTCTTCATTCTTCAAAGGGACAAAATAGGCATTTTAAGCAACTAAAGCTCAAATTACCAAAGTCAAGACGTAACCACCAAACCTTCAATATACTGAATACTGTCTAGTTTTTTGCCTTAATATCGATGGACAAGAACAAAGTTTGGCAATTTTCGCATAATTTTTAAGATATCCTCCCTCGATAATCAAAAATTTCCCTTGTAATGTAAAGTGTAAAGATTTGAAGTGTTTTTAAAAAAGTTCGCATTGTGATTATCCTAAATTCAAATTACCCAACATGCTTTATGGAATAGGCGTGTTGGCTGAGTGGATAGGCTTGACGAATTGTATATTTTAACTTAACATTTTTAAGCATTGGTTGATAATTTTATTTTTTTTATTAAGAAAACGCCTAACACCATAAAAAAAAAAATTTCAGCTCCAGGAATTGAACACACCGCCAGTTCATCAGTTATGCATCGCTCTACGCTACTGAGACGTCTGAAAATATTTTTTCTAAACATATATTACTTGTGGCAACCTAGGCACACACTTCTGGCAACTCTGACTCTCTGCCGACGCTTTTAGCTTTCTGAAGATATCGCTACTCGGTCACACTACGACCAGAGACCGCTAGAAATACCACGCGCAGCTCGTGCCCTTTTTTCCTGAATTAAAGTTTAAGTTAATAATTACATAACGTGTTTTCTATTGGACATTTATACATACAATATAGGAGATGACCAAGGCAAACATATCCCATCCTCATCATAGATGCCGATGCCATCTCCCATAACTGGTGACCTCCGACAATTCGAACACTCGCAACCTTGCGCTTCTGTGGACACATGCCGTTACCCATATTCGGTGACCGCCACAGCTCAAACCTCGCCACCTAGCGCTCCCGTGGACGCACGCTGTCATACATAATCAGCGGCCTTTAACAACAACAACAACATTCGCCAACTAGCGCTTTGGCGGACTTAAACACACACACATCATTTTCGAACATAACCCAAAATTGGTGATCGTCGACATCTCGAACATTCGCAAGTCAACGCCCTGGTGTACATACACACACACACAAAGACACAAACACGCGCTTGCCTGCAACGGTAAAAGTTCCGTTTTGCGCAAATACAGTAAAACAAAAGCAAGATGTCCGACGATGAGGAAAACACCACCGTTCAACAAAACGAGCAAAGTGCAAACGATGATACCGAAAGTGCGAACAATATAAATTGGGTTTTTGGCAAAATGCCGTTTCCACAACTTCACTCAATTACAAACATAGAAGTGTTTTTCACCAAATTGGAAAACTGGTTTCTGCTACAAGGGCTCGGCGTGCGGAAAGAAAACGAAAAGTACGCAGCTGTTATAGCATACGCCGATCCCAAGTATTTAGATCGCAATCCACCGCAAACGAATCCGCATTCAGTGCTCAAACAGACAATTCTGGCTAAATTCGCAGAATCTGCAATGGAACGCCTTGACAAACTTGCAACTGGCATTCAACTCGGTGAGGGACGTCCAAGCCATCTACTCAGCCAGATGCAACAAACAAACGCCTCCCACCTGCAGCAAGTGCCGCCATTGTAGGCATGCTTGAAAGCTCACCTATCATAACACTCTCACAACTAGCAACTGCCGCAGACGCCGTGATGGATTCACTCAACTATTAACCAAGTGATAATATTTCCGCTGTATCACACAACAGTGGAGGAGGATCAAATGACGAACGCATCGCTCGAATTGAGAAACGCCTCGACAACAACGACAAGATGTTCCAGTAGATTAGCAACCAGCTTGGTCAGCTACTTAACAACAACAATCAACGTTCACGCAGTCAAAATCGCTCACAAGGCAACAACAACCGTAGCATCACTCCGACTGCGAACAACACCCCAACTACATACTGCTGGTATCAACACGTATGGGAGTGAGGCAAACCACTGTAATGCCCCTTGCTCTTTCAACCAAGTCAGCAACGACGGTTCAAAAAACTAAAATCCACCGCCGGAGATCAAAAAGGCAACTTCGGCGGACTAACTGTCGATGCCTTACAACACCATTCCAAACTTAGGGTAAATGTATTCAGAATATTGACTTCCAATCGACTTTTCGTTCCAGATACCAAATCAGGAAACAAATTCCTGGTCGACACTGGCTCAGACGTTTCCGTCATACCTTCTGTTGCAATCAAACGACGTATTACAGCTAACAACGACTACACTCTTTTTGCAGCCAATGGCACTGCAATTAAGACTTATGGCACCACTCGTCTCACTCTTGATCTCGGGTTACGCCGTCCATACACATGGAATTTCATAATAGCTGATACTAGGATCCCAATCATCCGACTTCGTGCAACACTACAACTTACTGGTAAATATCAACGATTCCAAGCTAATCGACGCTGAAACAGTTTTGTCACGCCACGGTATCTGCAGCCTGCAATCACCATCTCAAATCAAAACATTCAACACATCATGTGAATTTGCCAGGCTGCTCGAAGAATTTAAAGACATCACTCAGCTGAACCTTTCATCACCCAAACCAACCACAGTTGATGTCACCCACTGCATAGATACAAAAGGCGCACCACCATTCGCAAGACCAAGACGACTCACTCCTGATAAATTCAAACAGCTAAGAGTGAATTTGAATTCTTAATCAATATTGGTGTCTGTCGGCCTTCCAAAAGTTCCTATGCATCACCTTTACACATGGTTCGCAAGCCCACAGGTGAATGGCGGCCATGTGGCGATTACCGCGCTCTCAATTCACAAACAATTCCAGAGCGGTACCCTCTACCACAAATACAAGATTGCACACATATTTTCTATGGCAAACAAATTTTTTCCAAAATCGATCTTAACCGTGTATATCACCCGATCCCTATCGAACCACGGGATGTGCCCAAAACAGCGATAACCACACCCTTCGTATATTCGAATTCACACATATGACATTTGGGTTGTGCAACGCCGCACAAACGTTTTAACGTTACATGCATTCCGCATTCAGAGACTTGAATTTTGTTTTTATTTATGTCGACGACATTGCCATTGCTTCAGACAACATGGACCAACATAAAATCCATCTTCGTCTAGTATTCGAACGACTTCGTCGATATCATCTCACCATAAATCCTAGCAAATGTCATTTCGGCCAGAGATCCATAGAACTTCTTGGTCATCACGTGGACTGCAATGGCATCAAGCCTCTGCCAGAAAAGATCACAGCAATCACGAACTTTCCACGGCCTAAAATAGCAAAAAAAAAACTTCGACGATTTTTGGCAATGATCAACTTTTACAGACGATTTTTGCCAAAGGCCATTAAACATCAATCACCGCTGGTTCAGCTAATTCCAGGCAATAAAAAGAACGACACCACTCCGATTAGCTGGACAGAGGATACAATCAAGCACTTTGATGAATGCAAACTTTCGCCAGCAAAAGCAACACAGCTAGTTCATCCAGCTCCAACAGCCCATTTATCGCTCAGCACAGACGCAAGTGACACAGCAGTCGGTGCTGTACTGCATTTAATCATCAACAACGAGTTCCAGCCAATGGGATTCTTTAGCGTTAAACTCACAGACGCACAACGCAAATATAGCACTTACGATCGAGAGCTATTTGCCATATATCTCAGCATCAAACATTTCCGCTACATGCTTGAAGGAAGAGTATTTAATGTCCGCACAGACCACAAACCATTGGTATATGTTTTCGCCCAATAACCCGAAAAAGCTTCTCCACGGCAACTTCGACAATAGGACTTTATTGGTCAATTCACCACATCAATAGTCCATGCAGCCGGCATCGAAAATACAACAGCCGATGCACTATCTCTCATAGCAGCTGTGGAAGCTAACATCATCGACTACAACCAAATCGCTACTGCCCAACTGAGTTGTCCCGAGCTAAAGCAATAAAATCGCACCCACACCAGAACTGCAATCGTTTGTTTGGATCTTTGCGCGAGCTATTGCTGCCAGTGGGTGGGGGGATTGAAAAAGGCCAGAAGAAGAACTTCTGCCAGCGCTATAGGCGAAAATAATCACATTGGAGCTCTTCTTGATTTTTAACAAAGTGTAAGCAATTTTCAGCGAATAGTCAATGGTGATCTTGCCAATGGTGATTTGCCAAATTTGGCACCAAAAAATATGCCAATTTAAATGTTGTTTTGGTGGGTTGATTAATATTTTTCCACCAGGAACAACTTCTTTAAACTTTTTGATCAGAATTATACGGCACTTGGCTTTCGACCTTCAAATTGAGGGAGGAGCTGCAGATCAGCTTGTGCGTGGTGACACGCTTAACAGATAAAGAGACGGATATGCGGGAAGTCGAGCCTTTTATAGCTGCCAAGGCAAGCGAAAGCAAAGAGTTTTAACCAGGGCTTCACCAGGGCTTAACCGAAATAAACCGTTTCAAATCAAGTACCGGAACCGATACAAATTCTTTTTTGAGAACCGAAAACCGTTTACCGTTATTAATGGAACCGATAGCACGGGAACGAAACCGAACGGTGGTACCGGGACAGTTTCGGTTTTTTTTACCTTTGCAGAGCGCATCGTAGATTTGGTCACGAGTTGTAGCTCAACCTACATGATGCTAAAATAATTGCAGTGGAAGACATTTTCAATATTTGCTCCAGTTGTGCGGCGGCATATAACGACTTTCTTCTGCACCGGAAAGTCTGGGACTCAGTTCGCGAAATTGTACGCATACTAGAACCAGCGGAGGTGGCCACAACTAAACTTCAAGCCGAATATATTGTTTTGGGTGATTTTAATTCCATTTGGATACACTGCAAATTGGAACTATAAAAAAAATTCGTCGTCTCTAGCAAAACAGCTACTGGATTCCATTAAGACTTTTCTCGCATTTAAACGTGTTCGAAACCATGAAAACATTTTTAACTGGTGGTCAGAATCCTCCACAAAGTTCCCAGAATTGTATGAAATTTCAAAAGTCGAGCTTTCTATTCCAGCTACGCAGGTTAGCGTGGAACGCATAGTCTCTGGCGGAAAATTTATAATGAATCCCCTAAAAAGTTGTATGGACTCAACCACATTGCAAATCTCTGTTGTGCACACGCCCCAACGGAAGACAAGGGCGCTTCGATAAAAGACGAATTCTATGAGCGCCTGGAACAATTATATGAGCGCTGCCCCGATCACGACATAAAGATCGTGCTTGGCGACTTTAACGCTAAAATTGGGAGAGAAGGAGTTTTTGGCTCGACAGTCGGCCGATTTAGTCTTCATGAAACAATCTCCGGTAACGGAAAGAGGCTAATAGATTTTGCCGCGGGCAATAACATGGTCATAAGTAGTACCAAATTTAAACATCGCGACATCCATAAGGCGACCTGGAAGTCCTGATCAACTAACGGGAAATCAGATTCATCATGTTGTGATCGACTGAAGGCACTAATCGAGTGTTCTAGACGTGCGTGCGATTCGAGGTGCCAACATAGACTCGGATCATCACCTTGTTGCAGCCAAAGTACGCACGCGGCTCAGTGTGGCACATGCCTCACGTACTAGTACACGTCGAAAGCTAAATGTCGATAAGACTAATCACTACGGACCTCTGAAGCCTACACAGCTAAACTTACCCAACTGCTCAGGGAAAGCTCACCATTCCCTTCTTGTGTATGCGAACAGTGGAATCATATATCACACGCCATGAGTACGGTTGCCAAGGAGATACTCGGATACGCCGAGCACCCACGAAAGCAGACTTGGTATGATGAGGACTGCCGCGACGCTACTGCAGAGAAACACGCTGCCTACAGGAGAACTCTGCAGTCGGGAGAAACGCGGGCTGTTAAAGAGCAATACCGGAAGAAAAGGCGAGAGGAGAAGCGCCTTTTCAGAAGGAAAATGAATGAGCGAGAAAGGCGCATGCGTGAGGAAGTCGAGTTGCTATTCGGCAAGAGTGAGACTCGAAAATTCTATTAGAAGATTAGACGACTAACTGAAGGTTTCAAACCCGGAGTCACACAATGCAAGGACGAAAATGGAAATCTGGTCACAGATCCGCAAGTGGCGCTAGACAAATGGAGAAGCTATTTCGCCAACCTGCTGGGAGGCGACTACGAACACAATACCGCCTCTGAAGAAGTAGCGACGCCACCAATCGACAACATAGAGATAGACCCATCGGACCATCACGAAGTCTGTGTAGACATAAAAAGGCCTAAGAACAACAAATCAGCAGGAGCAGATGACCTGCCAGCTGAACTGTTTAAGGCTGGAGGCGAGGAGTTGGTAAGCTGCATGCAATAACTCCTCAGCAGAATATGGTCCGACGAGAGTATGCCCGAAGATTGGAGTCTAAGTGTAATTTGCCCACTTTTTAAAAAAGGAGACCCTGCAGTTTGCGCCAACTACCGTGGGATCAGTCTCCTTCCCATCGCATATAAGATTCTGTCGTGCATTATTTGTGAACGTCTAAAGCCGCTTATTACCACACTGATTGGACCTTATCAGTGTGGCTTCAGACCTGGTAAATCCACCACAGACCAGATATTCACATTACGACAAACCCTGGAGAAGACCTATGAGAGAATAATCAAAACCACCCATCTTTTTGTTGATTATAAATCAGCATTTGACACACCGATAAGGTCAATGTTCTTTAACGCCCTGTCTACCTTTGGTATACGAGCAAAGTACGTTCGACTTTGCATGATGACGTTGAGAAGCACTCGAAGCTCCGTCAAAATAAGAAAGAACCGAACCATTTGATACCAAGAGAGGTTTTATTCAGGGTGATACCCTATCGTGTGACTTCTTTAATGTACTGATGGAGAATATACTGCACCAGTGCCCAAATGCCAACAGATCGGTCTCATTTCTATATAAAGATCTAATATTACTCGCATATGCCGATGATATTGACATTATCGGCAAAAACGAACGGGCGGTAAGCAGGGCGTTTTCAGAGATTGAGAAGCAGTCTAAACTGATGGGCTTAGCGGTAAACGAGGACAAGACGAAGTACCTGGTATCCACGGACAAGAAGTCTACGCGTCTTGGACAATTTGTTACCATGGGGTAGTACAACTTAGAGGTTGTAGAGGATTTTGTCTGACTCGGGACGATGATTACCGGCGACAACAGCATCAGCCTGGAGATCCGAAGAAGAATTACTCTTGGAAACCGATGCTACTACGGCCTACTATGCCGTTACCGTTACCGTTACCGTTACCGTTACCGTTACCGTTACCGTTACCGTTACCGTTACCGTTACCGTTACCGTTACCGTTACCGTTACCGTTACCGTTACCGTTACCGTTACCGTTACCGTTACCGTTACCGTTACCGTTACCGTTACCGTTACCGTTACCGTTACCGTTACCGTTACCGTTACCGTTACCGTTACCGTTACCGTTACCGTTACCGTTACCGTTACCGTTACCGTTACCGTTACCGTTACCGTTACCGTTACCGTTACCGTTACCGTTACCGTTACCGTTACCGTTACCGTTACCGTTACCGTTACCGTTACCGTTACCGTTACCGTTACCGTTACCGTTACCGTTACCGTTACCGTTACCGTTACCGTTACCGTTACCGTTACCGTTACCGTTACCGTTACCGTTACCGTTACCGTTACCGTTACCGTTACCGTTACCGTTACCGTTACCGTTACCGTTACCGTTACCGTTACCGTTACCGTTACCGTTACCGTTAAAATTCTGTAGGCAAAAAATTATTTTACCGATTGGCTTGAAACTCGGTTTGTTTGGATAGAATTCGAAATAATTTGAAATGTGATTTTCCAATTTTGGATTTGCTTTGTGGGCTGTACACAAATTAAAAAGGCTATGCTGATGGCGGCGCAGCGAAGCGCGACATGTACTATGCTAGTAATCTTATAAAATTGTTATGGTTATATTCATAAAAAATTATCGCTTTTTTCGTATCTACATTCTCGGAATAAATACTTTATTCAATTGGTAGGTGTTTTCACAATAAAAGCAAAACCGGTAAAAAAAAAAACAATGGAAAAAGTTATTTTTCTTACATTTTTGTGATTTTGAGCATGAAGACGTTATTTTCTTGAGCTGGTCCAAAGATGAGTTTTGTAGGCGTGGTTAAGAGCTTTAAAATTGCTGAAGTCACTAAAGTAAAATTCCAAATAGTTAATGAGAACTGAAAACTTCAGGAGTCCATTACAAGGAAACCTTAGCCAATTAGACCAAACCCAGGCAGGGTTGTTTGTACTACCATAAGAACCTTTTAAATTTTGTTGGTCTCGTTGGTATCAAAATTTTTTTGTTGAGATATGTTTCACAGTGTTATCTATAATACAAAAGGAGTCCGTTAAGGGGCGCTTTCTCTAAATTTATATTTTTGCTTTAAAAAAAATCACACTGTTGTACACACATCAAATAAGTTTACGTTTATCGAAATTTTTACTAGTAGAGGAAAAACCGAAATTAACCCATATAGATATATAGATAGATAAACAGGTATTTATTTAAAATAAATATGGTACAGATACACCGGGGTCGATATCAATCCGTCCGCCGCTAGTGTGTAGATTGCCAAATACTGTTTCGAACTTCTACATTGGGGTTGCCCAGCTCGTCGCCAGATACCCGATCGTTTGTCCTCCACAGTACAGACATACACACACTATACATTTGTGAACATTTATATTCGGAGGTGACACGGAAATCTCTTCCAACCAAATTCCAACCCAAAACTAATTCTCGGTGTCCCAGAAATCTCTTTCGGTTGGTTTCAAACGTCTTTCTTACTTGTTAATTATAATATATTAGGGGATAACTTACTGAACTCATTACTGATGGCTTGGGACATGGCCTCGCTTAACAGGTTATATGAACTTCTTTGCAGATTTTGCTCTAGATGAGTCGAATGACCACCACTTCCTGTATGGGATGGAGCATGTGACGCATGTACTACCACAGAAGGGGTTGGTGAAGTCGCCAGTTTTGAAGACGTGGATGAATCGTGTGGACTTTGTAGTAGTATTTGTTGTGATGGTATATGCAGATCTGGATGAAAGTCTCCATTTTTGTCCGGCTTCTGTTGATGTTGTTGATATGTATTGTAGCGATTTAAATCATTTGCGGCGGAGGGTGTATCATCAATTAAAGTGTTAGCGTCAACGTTTTGCATTATGCTGCATAAAATAAGGAAAGCATAGTTCCATACTGCCTTCTTGGGCATTTTGTTTGAAATAGATTGTGCGTGAATAAAGTGATTCTTAAGCAAACTGATTGTGCACAGAGCTCTTGCGAGCGGTTACGCTTGTTTTTTTATTTGGTTGTATGGATTCCGGTAATCACATTTGAAATTTTCTAGTCTTCTGTTGCCGGTTATTCTGCAACCACAAAAAAAAGAAAATTTTGTTAACCTAAGATTAACATGATTCAAAGAGAAACTCCAGAACATATTCATTTGTTGTAATTTCTTACTTCTAAAATTTGAAATCATGATCATTAAACAGGTATAACGCGGCTAACCACGCCGCTATAAGGATCTGAAACATGTGAGAAAACAAATATAAGCTACAACCTACTAAAAATTTTTATTTTAGGGATAGAAGCCGGTACTGTACCTAACCAACACAAAAATATACCAATCCCCTAATAAGTTCCTGCAAACAAACAAAATTAATTGAAGTTCTGAAATTTGTAATGCTATCATGGGTTCGAGTCATGGCTGACCCAAGAGAAATTTCAAAACTTTTTTTGTTCTTAAATTGTATTTTTATCAATACTAATTTTTATTTTTTTATTTTTCTATATTAAGCCGGGTATCCAGCACCGCGGGGACTAAAAATTCCTGGCAAACTTCATATAAAAAAACTGTGCCAGGAATTTTTAGTTTACTTTTTCGTTTTACTTTGTCGTAGGTTGAGACGACTTCTGAGCCTGTTTGTCGCCAGATCAGAGGCAAGTATTTTGGAGTGAGCCACCACAATAAATATTGATTTGGGCTTATAATGGAAAAGGGTCCAAATCGCGGTATTTAGTAGTATGCCTCACATACCAGAGACCTCACATAATAAACTCTAATTTGTTAAGGGTAGTGGAGCATGTCGTACCCCTTACCGGGATCCCCTGGTCCTGGAAGGCATGATGCTCAAGGATTTTGGATCGCAACGAAATACTGCTACGAGGCTGCAACCGTAAATGCTGCTCGAGTCACGTGGACTTTCCAGGTCAAGCTGCTATCCAGAGCCACACCAAGTTATTTAACCGCAGTATCCGTATATGGGACTCTTGATCCTAGAAGTCGCACTCGAGCAACTTTACTGGATCTCATAGCGAAAGTCAAAAAGTAATTTTTGGGCTATGTTTCACAGGGTTCGCCCAGCGACCAAAGCCATCCAGGAACTGCTGGACGTTAGCAGTTGCACTCCTGCGGCTTTTGTTGTTGCGGCTATATTAAAATCAGTATCGTCAGCATTCGTGGCGATAAAGTTGCGATGAGCAACTGGATACAATAGATTCGAGGTGAACAGAGAAATGCTGTCTGAAAAAATTGAACTGAGGATTTAAAACGAAGCAATTTTTTTATGAAGATTAATTATTGCTACGCTCTAGTAGATTCATTTTGCTGACCTGCCTACTGAGTTGACAAAATTCTTAATATTAATGAGAATGTATTTAGGCAATCTTGTATCCGACCATGAAAGATTTCATTTGATTGGCGACCAACCGAGAAGTCATACTACTTAGTATTTTAAAGTTTTGCAGATAACAACATGCTGCAATAATGTTTTGCGCCATCCGGGTAAGGTGTCATGCTCAGCCATCGTCCTATCATCCTCTAGTATAGTATAACGTAGCACCTACTCCGCTTTGCATGCTTCTCCCCAAAATAAAATTATACCCGATATAGCCATGTCCGTCTGTCCGTCCGTCCGTCTGTCTGTATGAACACCTAAATCTCAGAGACTAGAAGAGCTAGACCAACCAAATTTGAAATGTAGACTCCTATTGTCTGCACGCAGATCAAGTTTATTTCAAATTTTTGCCACGCCCACCCCCACTCTCACAATAAAAAATTTTGAATAACTCCCACAATTTTTAAGATATCGATCTCAAATTTAAAATTTACATTTTCACACGGCTGTCCCACCTCAGACACACAGGAAGGCTATTAAACATTTCTCTCCATGAGTAACGCGTATATCGAAGTCGGTTAGAGCCGACTTTAACTTACGCTCTCGTTTTTATTTTCTTTACGTTATTTAAATTCAAATCATTAAACTTGCTTAACAGCTGATTAATCAGAGTAACCTTGCACCTTTTAGGTGCATGGTCACCCTGCTTTATTGATGTTCCACACACACAAGAAATAAATTGCAAATTCCTGGCAGGAATTTCCTCAGTTCTGGATAAAGGCCTTTAAGAAAAAATCATTTCTAAGTACTGAAAAACTAAAAAACAATAAACTGAAGGTTTCAAACCCGGAGCCACACAATGCAAGGACGAAAATGGAAATCTGGTCACAGATCCGCAAGTGGCGCTAGACAAATGGAGAAGCTATTTCGCCAACCTGCTGGGAGGCGACTACGAACACAATACCGCCTCTGAAGAAGTAGCGACGCCACCAATCGACAACATAGAGACCGGACCATCACGAAGTCTGTGTAGACATAAAAAGGCTTAAGAACAACAAATCAGTAGGAGCAGATGACCTGCCAGCTGAACTGTTTAAGGCTGGAGGCGAGGAGTTGGTAAGGTGCATGCACTAACTCCTCAGCAGAATATGGTCCGACGAGAGCATGCCCGAAGATTAGAGTCTAAGTGTAATTTGCCCACTTTTTAAAAAAGGAGACCCTGCAGTTTGCGCCAACTACCGTGGGATCAGTCTCCTTCCCATCGCATATAAGATTCTGTCGTGCATTATTTGTGAACGTCTAAAGCCGCTTATTAGCACACTGATTGGACCTTATCAGTGTGGCTTCAGACCTGGTAAATCCACCACAGACCAGATATTCACATTACGACAAACCCTGGAGAAGACCTATGAGAGAAATATCAAAACCAACCATCTCTTTATTGATTATAAATCGGCATTTGACACACCGATAAGGTCAATGTTCTTTGACGCTCTGTCTACCTTTGGTATACCAGCAAGCAATCGGCAAAAACGAACGGGCGGTAAGCAGGGCGTTTTCAGAGATTGAGAAGCAGTCTAAACTGATGGGCTTAGCGGTAAACGAGGACAAGACGAAGTACCTAGTATCCACGGACAAGAAGTCTACGCGTCTTGGACAATTTGTTACTATGGGGTAGTACAACTTTGAGGTTGTAAAGGATTTTGTCTGACTCGGGACGATGATTACCGGCGACAACAACATCAGCCTGGAGATCCGAAGAAGAATTATTCTTGGAAACCGATGCTACTACGGGCTCAGTAGGGAGTTCAAGAGCAGAGCCCTTTTTCGAAGAACAAAAATAGCGCTATACAAGTCGCTCATCACCCAGTCCTGCAATACGGCGCAGAAGCATGAACAATGACAGCAGCGGATGAGGAGGCGATTGGCGTGTTCGAGCGAAAAATCCTTCGGAGGATCTATGGACCTTTAATAGTTGGCGATGGATACCGCATTTGAATGAATCACGAACTGTATGAGCTCTATAAGGACATCAGTCTAGTCAAGCGCATAAAGCAACAGCGGCTGCGCTGGTTAGGACATGTAATCCGAGGAAGGCAGGAAAGGTCGCCCACCACTAAGATGGGATGATCAAGTTCGGAAAGACATTTCCAACCTTGGTGTGAACAACTGGTGCCAGCTCGCACAATGCAGAAGCGAGTGGAGGGCATTTATTGCAGAGGCCAAGACCGTCAAACGGTTGTGATGCAACATCGGGCCAATAAAGAAGAAAAAGAAGTACTAGAAAAATCTAACATATCTTGTTATTTTCTCGAAAATCTGTTGTATGAAATTTTTGTTTATCGTCCGATCAGTTTCAAAATTTAAAAATAGAGGAAAGCTATGGCAGCTATACGATATATTCACCCGATTTTGATCAAACTCTTCAAAATTGTCTTGAAACAGACAATATTCAAACCTGGAAAGTATAACAAGTTAGAGCGCAGTAGTCAAGTGACCCGACTACAAAATAGAATGTGCAATTGAGACGCACACGCGCGCGCACATACTCACACCCGCGCACACAGTCACACGCGCCGTTTTACCCAATTTCAATGGATACAGGGTATAAAAAAAAGACTACCATTGAAAACAACAAAGTTTTTCTCAATACAACTATGTTTTTGACCGATCGTTCCTATGGCAGCAATCTGCGATACAACAGAGTTTTGATACATTTGTTGCCCATAATGATGTCTCCAGGTAGAATTTCTGTAATATCGTCAATAAAAGAGGGAACAGAGCGGGCTAAGGATACAGCCTTGCTTAACACCAGTATTGGTTACAAACCACTCTAAAATTTTAGATCCGTCCCAGACCGCGGCAACGTTATACAAAAGTTGAATGAAACTGAGTACATTCGTAGACATCCCCAAATTGCTGAGTTTATAACAAAGACTTCTTCGGCATACTGTGTCAAAAGCAGCTTTAAAGTCAATGAAGGTGATGTAGAGTTTTTTCCATTTGAAGGTGTGATCTAGCAATTGAGGTTAATATGAATAAGCTCTCTGTTGTAGAATATCCTTTCCTAAGACCACACTGGTATTCGCTGAGTATATTGCTGCGATCAACCCAACACGAGATTCTCCGGCGAAGCGCTTCAGTGGGTGTGGCCCACCAGTAGTGTGTGTGGCTGCTGGTGCGGGAGGTTGTGGGTTCAATACAGCCTCGGATCATCTAATAAAAAGTTTTTTTCTTTCTTTAGAAATAGCTTTTACACATCCGGTCACCTTCACCAGCTTTTGGCGCCAGCTGTGAAGTTGGCCTGGCCCTCTTTTGTGCTGTTGAGCCAATTTTACATTTACATTACATTTAGTCTTTTAACCAAAGTCCAAAAGTTCTTACCATCCTGTATACAACAGAGTTCCACTTCCAGATTATGGCAGCATTCTGTTTTGATGAGCTTGCATAACTTTTTATGATTAGAAACTGCGACTCAGTATTTGGATCCCATTATTGTCTCTTCTGGGATTCCGTAGGTGGGCAAAGATGCTTTTCTGAATTCCTCGCAATGAGCGTCATACCATGGTTCTCTGTAAGGCTTATACACTGATATGGATTGTATTGATTCAGCTGCAAGTTTAACTTTTTCCATTAGTCAATTTAGGGGCTCCATTTCAGTTATAATATTACGGTTATTAAGACCTTTTTCAAGCTGCCTCCTGTAGCTATGTGCGCGCTTATGACTCCACCTGAATTTGGGTAATAGTTGCGATTGCGTTTGTTTGGTCTTCTATACACATATCTTTTACAATTTTATGACAATAACCTTGAATTAAGCAGTAAACTATAGGGCACAGAAAAAAAAGATCCCCGTAGAAAGGATATTCGAAATATCCACTATAAAATCCATTTTTTAAATATCCTTTTCCCAGTTTTCAGCTCCTTTGGATGGAGAGTTAAGATCAATAAACTATCCTTTTTTCTGTCATATCCTTTTTAAGCGAAAACGCTCCAAAATAGCTTAAAAAAGGGTGAACGGGATCTTATTTTGGTAGCCCGATAGCGAGCAAGTCAAGTATGCCCGTTGATGCGAAAGAGAAAGACATATTGCGAATATCGATGTCGTGAGCGTAGCGTCATTCGAAGTGAAACAATTGAAGAGAACACAGCCGGCAATAAATTTATGTGTTGAGAGTGAAATTAAAGTGAAATAATAAACATCAGGTAAGCGATATGTGCTTGCGCTTAAATTTATGTATGTATTTAAAGATATGTACTATATTTGCACTGCATTTTCACATTTAAAGTTAAAGTGTGTGTGTTTGTGCGCGCACGGCTTGAATAAACGAAACTTACATACATATACGTAAATGCATTAAAATATGTATTAGTTTAGTTTTTTAAGTCTCACGCGCATTTCTTTTCATGCGTATACATACGTACATATGTATGTATATGCTTTGCATGCGGTCATATGCATACATATGTATGTACAAGTTTTGTTTTATTTAGTTTCAGTTTGTATGTTTATTTTTGCATGCATATAGATGTTGTCTGTACTTGTTTAATTGTTTATTAAACACGTACTTCAATAATACTAATGTATACGGGGGAGGGGGGGACATTTTCCAAATCTGAAACATACTTGATCCGGGTACGGTATGCACCTCTGTGCATGCAAAAATTTGTGTCTCTATCTCTTATAGTCTCTGAGATCGAAGCGTTCATACACATAGACAGACAGACGGACTTGACTATATCGACTCGGCTATTGACGCTGATGAAGAATATATATACTTTTTGGGGTCGGAGAAGCTTGCTTCTGGCTGTTACATACATTTGCACAACTTTATGATCCCCTTTTCCCGTTTTTAATGGGAACAGGGCATAACGAGAGCGTAAGTTAAAGTCGGCTCTAACCGACTTCGATATACCCGTTACTCATGGAAACAAATGTTTATTATCCTTCCTGTATGCCTGAGGTGGGTCAGCCGAAAAGTATGCAATATTTTTTAACTCGACTATTTATTATCCGCCAGAACTTAATAGACATTTGTCAATTACTAAATGCAACATAAATGACTCCAAATTCATCACGATAAACAGATCAGACAACAAAACTTTTGAAAACGTCATCAAGCCCGACTATAACATACTCTGCACCCTTAATGTCGCAGCTCGAATTTGGTCACGAGTCAAACGGCCAGGTAACACACAACGCAGTGCGCTCTCTAAGTCTCTCTCTCTCTCTCTGTCTCTCTCTCTCTCTCTCTCTCTCTCTCTCTCTCTCTCTCTCTCTCTCTCTCCACTAAGATTGCTGCTGAACGCAATGCTTAGGTTATGGGTGGGGTGGGTGGTGGGTGTTAACTGACCGTTTTTTGCTCATAACTTGAGTATCGTTCATCCGATCTTTATCATTCCTTCAGCAAATCAATAAACAATTTTGAGTACTAGATATCTCTAGAAAGTACGAACCATCTATCATCAAAACTGTAGGAGATATGACGTTTTTTCCAAATTGCGGGGGCGTGAGGGGGCGTGGCAAAAATTGAAAATAAACTTGATCTGCGTGCAGACAATAGGAGTCTACATTTCAAATTTGGTTGCTCTAGCTCTTCTAGTCTCTGAGATCTAGGTGTTCATACAGACAGACGGACGGACGGACGGACGGACAGACGGACAGACGGACAGACGGACAGACGGACATGGCTATATCGAATCGGCTGTTGATGCTGACCAAGAATATATATACTTTATATGGTCGGAAATGATTCCTTCTGCCTGTTACATACATTTGCACGACTTTAGTATACCCTTTTACTCTACGAGTAACGGGTATAAAAACGTTGCCATGAAAAATTTTTTGAAATTGATTTTTGAGATCACCAATCCAAACTACACTAAAAAATAGTTCCAGTAGAACTAACTAGTAAACTTGTGTTAATTAAGCTGATCGCAAAGTTCACTGGTGATAGGGTCCTTGAATATAATTTTGTTTGATATGTGTTAAAATGCTGTCATATCTACTCTATATGGGCATTTGCACAGAAAAGTCTACCGAGACCAAAAAATTTAAAGTGCTTAAAAACACTTTTTATACTCTGTACCGGAGGTACACAGAGTATATTAAGTTTGTGCAAAAGTATGTAACAGGGAGAAGGAATCGTTTTCGACCATATAAAGTATACATATTCTTGATCAGCATCAACAACCGAGTCGATATAGCCATGTCCGTCTGTCCGTCCGTGCGTCCGTCCGTCCGTCTGTCTGTCTGTCTGTATGAACGCACAGATCTCAGAGATGGTAAGAGATAGATGTTTGACATGTATGGGACATATATTTCTTATACTTGCAGGCAAATCAACTTTCAATTTTTGCCACGTCCCCTCCCGCCCCCGCAATTTGGAAAAAACCTCATATCTCCCACCGTTTTGATGATAGATTGTTCGTTCCTTCTGGAGATATCTAGTAATCAAAATTATTTATCGATTTGCTGAAGGAATGATAAAGATCGGATGAACGATACTCAAGTTATGAGCAAAAAAAACAGACCCCCCACCTCCACCCACCCAGCCAAACACCACCGTATTCATACAAACACACTCTTTAGGAGAGAGAGAGAGAGAGAGAGAGAGAAAACCCTAGAGATGAGCGTACAATAAAAATATTGCACGATAAACGCGTGACTCCTTGGATGTTCATATTATAGTCGGGGGCAAATGAACTGGTACAGAGTATGTTATACTCGGGCTTGACCGACTTTCTCTCTTGTTTTATCATATTTTCATGAGGAAATAATCAAAATGAACTAATATGAGCCTATCTTAAATATATTTATAGCCCAATTCGTGATTTTCGAATGCAAAGTCGCGCAAGCGCCATTTTGTCTCATTTGGATACGTTTTGTTGTCATAAAAATGACTTTAGATTGCATTGATATTAGGTCTCTAACACATTTCTAAAGGTACAAAGAGTTAAAAAATATTACATAAGACACAATAAGAAACTATGTAATTGCAATTAACTGTAAGTTTTTGCTTTATATTGGAACAAAAACAATATAAACAAAATGAGGAAATTTTAGTAACGTAACGTCAGGAAACGTCACGTCAGATGCTTATGCAAATAAAAAAAAATTGAGAAAATATTTTTGAATAAGGTAACCTGGAAAATAAACTTATATTTTTTCAAATCCTACCAAAAAAATGTTTATACAAAATCTTAGCCCAATTCGCAGAGTTTTGCAATTTTCTAAAACAAGTCAAAACCTTCCGTTTTGTGTAACTCCTTATGATCGATGTATGTCATTGTTTTTGCTAATTGTAGTGCTACTTAATTGCAACCAAAATGTAAAACAATCTTTTTTAAAATCCTTGATTTTCATATTTTTTAAAAATATTTTATCATACAAACGTAACGTCACGTCTGTTTGGAAATGCCCATATATAAAACAGTTTGTCCTGACTGACTGATTCACTGACTGACTGATTGGCAATCAACGCAGAGCGCAAACGGTAAGAGATAGAAGGCTGAAATTTGGACAGGAGCTTCTATTAGTGGTGAAAGTGCGTACTAAGACGGGGTTTTGGAAAATTCCAACCGGAAAAGTTTGTAAAGGAAAAATTTTGTTTTTCATCCGATTGACATGAAATTTCACTCTTCAGCAGAATATGGTCCGACGAGAGCATGCCCGAAGATTGGAGTCTAAGTGTAATTTCCCCACTTTTTAAAAAAGGAGACCCTGCAGTTTGCGCCAACTACCGTGGGATCAGTCTCCTTCCCATCGCATATAAGATTCTGTCGTGCATTATTTGTGAACGTCTAAAGCCGCTTATTAGCACACTGATTGGACCTTATCAGTGTGGCTTCAGACCTGGTAAATCCACCACAGACCAGATATTCACATTACGACAAACCCTGGAGAAGACCTACGAGAGAAATATCAAAACCAACCATCTTTTTGTTGATTATAAATCAGCATTTGACACACCGATAAGGTCAATGTTCTTTGACGCTCTGTCTACCTTTGGTATACCAGCAAAGTACGTTCGACTTTGCATGATGACGTTGAGAAGCACTCGAAGCTCCGTCAAAATAGGAAAGAACCTCTCCGAACCATTTGATACCAAGAGAGGTTTTATTCAGGGTGATACCCTATCGTGTGACTTCTTTAATGTACTGATGGAGTATATACTGCGCCAGTGCCCAAATGCCAACAGATCGGTCTCATTTCTTTATAAAGATCTAATATTACTCGCATATGCCGATGATATTGACATTATCGGCAAAAACGAACGGGCGGTAAGCAGGGCGTTTTCAGAGATTGAGAAGCAGTCTAAACTGATGGGCTTAGCGGTAAACGAGGACAAGACGAAGTACCTGGTATCCACGGACAAGAAGTCTACGCGTCTTGGACAATTTGTTACTATGGGGGAGTACAACTTTGAGGTTG
The DNA here is from genome assembly GCA_037044535.1 of Lordiphosa magnipectinata. Lineage (NCBI taxonomy): Eukaryota > Metazoa > Arthropoda > Insecta > Diptera > Drosophilidae > Lordiphosa > Lordiphosa magnipectinata. The sequence goes on along the minus strand of JBAMBO010000260.1, from coordinate 30,372 downwards.
TAGAGGATTTTGTCTACCTCGGGACGATGATTACCGGCGACAACAGCATCAGCCTGGAGATCCGAAGAAGTATTACTCTTGGAAACCGATGCTACTACGGACTCAGTAGGGAGTTCAAGAGCAGAGCCTTTTTTCGAAGAACAAAAATAGAGCTATACAAGTCGCTCATCATCCCAGTCCTGCAATACGGCGCAGAAGCATGGACAATGACAGCAGCGGATGAGGAGGCGATTGGCGTTATCGAGCGAAAAATCCTTCGGAGGATCTATGGACCTTTAAAAGTTGGCGATGGATACCGCATTCGAATGAATCACGAAATGTATGAGCTCTATAAGGACTTCAGTCTAGTCAAGCGCATAAAGCAACAGCGGCTTCGCTGGTTAGGACATGTAATCCGGATGGATGAAGAAGCTCCAGTAAAAAAGACGTACAAAGCGAAGGCGGCTGACTTTGGAGGACAAGGCAGGAGGGGTCGCCTACCACTAAGATGTGATGATCAAGTGCGGAAAGATATTTCCAACCTTGTTGTGAACAACTGGTGCCAGCTCGCACAACGCAGAAGCGAGTGGAGGGCATTTATTGCAGAGGCCAAGACCGTCAAGCGGATGTGATGCTACATCGGGCCAATAAAGAAGAAAAAAGAAGAAGAAATTAAATTTGGTTTGTAAGCTTAGTACGCGAAATAATTCTACACATGTTTTCCCGATTTTGGAGAATCCGCCCAGGAGGAAAATGGCCGGAAAATTCTGCATGCAAGAAACTATTTAAATAAAATGTATTTAAATTTCCAATGTCGGAAAATCCGCCCCCTGGCGTGAAAATTCCCGGAAAATTATGCATGCAAAACCTATTTTTCATCCGATTGGCTTGAAACTCGGTGTGAAAAGATAGAATACGAAATAATTTGGGATGTGATTTTCCAATGTCGGAAAATCCGCCCCCAGGCGTGAAAGTTCCCGGAAAATTCTGTAGGCAAAAAGTTATTATTCATCCGATTGGCTTAAAACTCGGTTTGTAAGGATAGAATACGAAATAATTTGAAATGTGATTTTCCAAGGAAAATCCGCCCCCAAGGCGTGAAAATTCCCGAAAAAATCTGTAGGCAAAAAATTATTTTTCATCCGATTGGCTTGAAGCTCGGTTTGTAAGGATAGAATACCAAATAATTTGAAAGGTTATTTTCCAATGCCGGAAAATCCGCCCACAGGGTGTGAAAATGCCCGGAAAATTCTGTAGGCAAAAAATTATTTTTCATCCGATTGGCATGAAACTCGGTTTGAAAAGCTAGCCATTGCAACCCATGCTAAATGCAAAATGCACAAAAGAGATGTAGCAAAATTCACCACATAAACAATTTGGACAAGCCAAATTCATTTTGGAAATGTAAACTATTTTTTTCTGGTTAGGTTGTATCAAAGGAATGAAATATTTAATTTTGCGTTTCATTAATTGTTCGCAAAACCAACCTAAGGCTGCCATATCAACCAAATCAAATTTGCTACTCAAACTCAGATGGTCCATCTATCTATGCAGGCGCCATCTATGTAACAACAAACGGGTTAAGGGTTGCAAAGTATTACTTCATGATTTGCATGATATGACTTACATCTTAATTGTAATTTAAAGATGCATCATAAATCAATATCAAACAATTTTATTTAAAAATCAAATTAACTCATTACTTAAAAACTTCCTAACGTAAAGACCTTCTGTGTTCTGTAGTTATGTGACACCGACGTATTTTTTTATCGTTTTGCAAACCCACTGAGGCCAAAATCTCTTAAGATATCCAGTACACACCCCATTAAATTCTTTCCGACTTAAAAATATTATAGTTGTAAAGTAAAGCTTATGTATGTTATAGCCCTGTTCCACTGCCACATAATATGTTCATTAGATCGGACCTCAAAACGTCAAAATGGAAAAAAGAAGGTCTCATTTCTAAATCTAATATTTGTTGTATAATTAATAATTCTGAATTAGGGCGACAGAGCCCTAAAGTTTTGAAAAAAAATTACTCATCCAACAAGTTCATCAAATACAAATTTTTATAGCGAAATTATTAGTTCATTTCAATTGCTGTCATCTTTTGAAAATCAAAAAGCCAAAGAGACTAATATTATTTTGATCGGTTTATTGAGTTCAATATTTGATAGAAATTGCACCTTACCAACGAAGAGGTGTGTGCATTTTTATATGGCACAAGATGCACAAAACTTGCAGTTAAAGAAAGTGCAAACATAGTGGCTTGCCAATTGAAATCGGCTTGGGAGATAGCTCAAATTCCCATACGACCCATTCATCATGTGCGTCAGCAAATTACACTAGTTTACAAAAAAAAAAAATTTAATGACCCATTTCTACTGAAACTATTTTTAAGTGTAGTTTGGATTGGTGATCTCAAAAATCAATTTCAAACATTTTTTTATGGCAACGTTCTTTAAATATAAATTTTTTAAATTTTTTTCGGTTGGTGCACTTACATTTTCTGCCATATCTCAATTCATAATCGTCAAATGGTGTCAAGCAAGATATGAATCGAAAGGTCATTAAATTTTCAATAATAACGTAGAACATTGTTTTCAAATCGGTTTTTGGCTCGAAAATGCAAGAAATTTAATTTTCAAGCGCCTGAAATATTATAACAAAATCCAAAAAAATTATTTTTATTCTTTTGACTTAAGAATTGCACTTCTGCAAAGATAATAAGGTATTGATGCAGAAAATCGATGAATAAATATTGTAGCTGGATCAATTTAAGTGAAGGAACTAACAGTTAAATTTGTGTATTTTAAGTGTTTAGAAAATTTTTTTTTCTATTTTCTTCGTCTTTTGGTCAATATTAGAAGTGAGCGAATAGCCAGATCGGAAAAAAATTCCAGAACAGAACAAAAGTCGAAGCAAATGAAAATTTATTTTTAAAAAATCTCAAAAACACCACTTTTTTCAGCATTCAATTGCTCACAGCTCCTGTATTTACTTATAGATTTTGTTCATCGATATCTTATTTTCTTTAAAAACCGAAAAATGATAAAAATTATATTTAAACAAGTAAGAGCGCTGTAGTCGAGTTTCCCGACTACAAAATACCCTGTTCAATTGAGAAACACATACAAACACACTCGCATACACACACACACACTCGTGCGGACACACAGACATTTGGCATGCACATAGGTGTATACCGTACCCAGATCAAGCTTGTTTCAGATTTTGAATATATTCCCCCTCCCCCCTTAAACCGCAAAAAACTGTCACAGCCACAATTTTAAAGTTACAACCTGGTGGCTTAATATATACTATCCTAGGCCCTATATCTAATCACTCTCAAAAGGAAAATAAGATACGAGCAAAAACACAAAAGTTATTAAATAATTAAGCTTATGGGAGCGGGGGAGGGGGGGGGGGGGCGGTATGCAGTCAGCAGGCCGCGAGTGTGTTCGTATGTGTTTCTCAATTGAACAGGGTATTTTGTAGTCGGGAAACTCGACTACAGCGCTCTTACTTGTTCCTTTTAAAATTAGATGCAAATGAAAGATAAACTGAAAAGTTGCCAATTCTTGTTACAGAAATTATTAAATTATTAAATGTTCTGCCTACAAGTATAAGAAGTTTATGTCCCATACATGTCGAACCTCTATCTCTTACCATCTCTGGACATGGCTATATCGACTCGGCTGTTGATTCTAATGGGAAATATAGGATCGGAAATAATTCCTTATCCCTGTGTTACATACTTTTGCACAAACTTAATATAAGGTACAAAGACCTTTGGTACAGAGTATACAAAAACTAAGCAAATAAAATATAGTAGTTTTTATTATTTTTCAAATTTGAATAGTTTTTAAATAAAATCGCAGACAATTTATAAATGAAACAAATATATGATAATAGGTGTTAACTGCCCTATTTTTGTTCATAACTTGAGTATCGTTCATCCGATCTTTATCATTCCTTCAGCAAATCGCTTAATAATATTTATTACTAGATATCTCTAAAGGTAAGAAACATATTTCTACGAAACTGTACAAGATATGACGTTTTTTCTCAATTGCGGGGGCGGCAGAGGGCATGTCAAAAATTGAAAATGAACTTGATCTGCCTGCAAGTATAAGAAGTATATGTCCCATACATGTCAAAAATCTATCTCTTACCATCTCTGAGATCTGTGCGTTCTGTACGGGGTAGCGTATGGTGCGGTGGGACTGTTCGACGCCAAAACACCACCCTTCATCAAAATGCCACAAAATGTGAAACGGGCACACTGCGCTGATTTGCTTGCATTTCAATTTTGTTGTTTTTTTTTATTAAATTTCAAAATATTCAGCGGTGTCACAGAAATTTCTAGAGATTTCATCTTCGGTTGGTTTGCAAATCGCTCGAAAAATTCGTCGGTGTCACAAAACTTCAAGAGATTTCATTTTCTTATTTGAAAATCTAGTTAGAACAGAAGCTGTTCCAGTTGAACTATCATCTCTAAAAACAGGGCTGCATCTCTCGCAAAAAAATTTCCCTTTTTTTAGTTAAGGGGTAATTGAATGTTCAAGTGATATTTATTGATTGTGTTATATGTTTTATGATGCCTCATGAAGTGTAACTTGCCAGCCCATAGTCAGCTGGCTTTTACATAGATAGTTGGTTGGTTTTGTGAATTATTATTAAAACGCAAATTGCAAATGTTTAAACTAATCAAAAAAATTTATTCATTTGATGCAACATAGCCTGAAAAATAATGTTCTTTACATTTCCAAAACTAATTTTACTTGTCAAAATGGTTTGGGTGGCGAACTTTGCTAAATCTCCTGAGAAAACACGAGAGATTTGAAACCAATCGAAAGAGATTTCTGTGACACCGAGAATTGGTTTTGGGTTGGAATTTGGTTGGAAGAGATTTCTGTGACACCGCTGATTTTTTCTGCTTCTGAGCGTCGGAATTGAATCAGCTGTGTCTGCCCGTCAAATTAGGGGCGCATTAGCTTTCCGACGCTCAGGAACGGAAAATTCAGTTTGTCTGAGTTCGACCGAGCGTAAGAGGCCTGTCGGAATTTTATGAAAGCTTTGCGACACCCTTTTTAAGTTTGTGCAAAAGTATGTAACAGCCAGAAGGAATCATCTCCGACCCTATAAAGTATATATATTCTTGATCAGCATCAACAGCCGAGATATAGCCATGTCCGTCTGTCCGTCCGTCCGTATAAACGAAGAGATCTCAGAGATGGTAAGAAATAGAGGTTTGACATGTATGGGACATATATTTCTTATACTTGCAGGCAGATCAAGTTAATTGTCAATTTTTGCCACGCCCCCTGCCGCCCCCGCAATTTGGAAAAGTCATATCTCCCACAGAAGGAATGATAAAGATCGGATGAACGATACACAAGCTATGAGCAAAAAAAGTTAACCGGCACCACATCCCCCCCCTCGCCATTCACGCCAACCACCGCTCTATTCAAACAAACACAATCTTTGGGAGAGAGAGAGAGAGAGAAACTTAGAGATGAGCGTATCATAAAAATATTGCACGATAACCGCGTGACATACATAACATAAAGTACTCAGTTTTTGGTCGATAATTCCACTATTATCATCACCATAATATTTGACATTTGTGTGCAATATAAATAATAAAATAATGAAAAAATCTTCTTCGTGGCCCTAGTACGAAGGGGCGATTATCATCAGTCAGCCATCAGTTTGGGAAAGCACTCAACTGGCATTGTTCAAAGCAGCGGTGGGCACGCAATTCAGTTTGGAAACAGTCCAACAACAACAACAGAAAAACAACCCTTATCAGCAAGTATCGGTGGCGCAAACTGTACTTACTGCGCCGTCTGCTAGTGCCGGCTGGGGCTGGTACAAATGGATTTTTGTACTTGTTTGCTTGTGCGTGCCGGCGCCTGGAAGCGAGGCAATTTCTTATGCATCTGTCGAAAAATAGCTCTAGGAGCAAGGGGAACAATGGGAACAACGGCGTGCCCACCGCTGGTTCAAAGCAATAATTAAATTGTTGAATGAAAATATTTTAAAACCTTTATTAATATAATTTGTACGTGCTGTATGGGAATAAAAACTTCGGGGAAGCCGAACCTGTGAGGCAATATCGAATGATTGATTGATCGTACAGTTCGACATCATAGTCGTTCTCCAGCTCTCGCACATGATGGAGCATCATTTTATTTTGGTTTTGAAGCATTATTAGCAATAATTATAATGCACCATCCATTTTTATATGTCTTCACTAAAATGTACACATTTATAATAATTAAAACAAAGCTGCTCAGCTGGATGCCACTCACATTTTAACATTAACTTTACATTGATGGAGTTTTTAGCATTGGAACACCAAAATTTGTTGATGTCCATTAGATTGGACCTGCTGAGTATGAAATTTTTAAGGTCATGGTCTCACCCCCCTATCTGATGCAACTTTAAGCTTAAATTTCTAAAAATCTCGACGTGATGGACCATTTCTGAATACAGATTCGTGTTCGTGACCTTGTTGCCTAGTGTTATACAACAAATATTAGCTTTGGGAATTCCGAGACCTAGGTTTTTCCATTTTTCCGTACAGTAGGCTGAATCCTAATCGTTCGGGTTATATCAACTGTGAAAAGCAGTTATAATCGAACAACTTTAAAAATCAAAAACAAAAACAATATAAATTGCCATCCAAATTCAATAAACATAAATAGGATAACTTATCCAACTTTAAATGGGAGCTACACCGTGCCAACAGTTGAGGTCAGTTGCGGATGCCAGGTAAACAGCAGCTGAGTTTGACGAGAAGCAGATCGATATCGACAAAGCCGGCCAAAATCAACACAAGAACACCGAAGACCAATCAAAAAAAATTCCAACAAGACGAAATAAAAAGTGTTGAAAGTGGAGTCCGAAAACAACATGGAAGAACAGGGAAAGAAGTATAACGGTATAAGTAAAGTCCTAAAAATGTTGGCGGAGAAAATTGGGCATGTTGAGGGTAACAAAAGTCGACTGCCGATTGAAAGTTTTTCTAAAGTTGTGTCTTAGTTCGATGGGTTTTCGATTCGGCAATGGATCAAAAATTTCGAGGAAAACGCTGATGCTTACGAACTGAGTGATAAACAAAAATATGTAAATGATAGTCAAAATGCCAGGAAGGGCAAAACTTTTCCAGGAATCCACAGTCGTGTCAAACTATTTTGAATTTATTATGGATCTGCTGGATGAATTTGATAAAACGCTCACCAGTGCTAAGCTACACAAGTTGTTGGGAGACCGAAAAAAGCGACAAAACGAGAATTGCCACGAGTATATGTTACAAATGCGTAAGATTGCAGCTCTGGGGACGGTGGAGAAGGATTCGGTGATTAGGTATATAGCAGACGGGGTAAAGTAGCGAGATGACCTGAAATACCCTTTATACAGTGCATCAAGATAGATATAATGAAATTGAAGCAACATGAAGTACTCCAGGAGATCGCAAGCAGTTTTTACATCAGGGTAAACTGATCACAGTACGCAAAGAAGAAAAAGGAGGAGCGAAACAAATGCATAAGCATTGTTACAATTGTGGATCCACGGACCATATGAGAGCTGATTGCAAGAAAGTCTCTTAGGGCCGTTTTCTCATGCTCATGTTTTTGCTCAAAGCGAAATCCATCTGGATTTTGCAACTAGATAGTTTTTGCGCAATTGGTTGTCTCATGTAGGTTGATTATAAATTCGGGCATTTGCGCCACGGTCACACCGGGAGGGCTGGAATGGTCTAATACTAGGTTGGCAGCACCTCTGCAGTCGGCTGAATTTTGTCTTTTTTATTGCGCGCCAATTTTAAAAATTAAAGCAAGAATTTTACAGAGAAGGAGAAGGTTTTTCTTTTGGAACGACTTGTTACTATGATGGGAGATTAAGCAGTAGGTCGAATCCTATGCTCACACAGGTAAATAATTTGGACAAATTTTCATGAAAATTGGGCTATATAGGCCAAATTGTGGAACTTTCCGGCCATATTTGATCAAATTATTTGCGTATTTATTGCGTGGAAGTATAGTTTAAGATTTTAATCCTGTAAAATCTTTAATCATGGCTATTTTTATCAAAATTTAGTCAAATTATTTGGATGTGTAAACTTAGCTTAAGCAATGAACCAGGGGAATCAGAATGTGCATCTGTAATTTCAGCAATGTCTGCAGGTGTTCTTGTATATTAAGGGCACATTCAATATTTTCCATTTATAGTTTACTTAATAACAATTCGGACTTTACTGTTTTTAGCAGCAGTTGTTTTTTGTTTTCAAATATTTTTCAGTGTGACCATATGCGCGGATACATAGAAATACTTAATTTGCATAACCATGTAGATGGATTTGAAATCAATGAGGTTGAAGTAGATTGCTACGAAATTCATCTAGATGGTTAGCATTGAACATGAGCAAAGCAAATGCAGCAAATCCACCTAGATTTGCAAAAACACCAACATGAGAAAACGGCCCTTAGTGTTTTAAGTGTAACGGCATGGGACATATGGCACAAAATTTTCCAAGAAATAATCCAATTATAACCCTAATTAATGAGATAAAGGAAAAAAGCTTAAAATAAAGGTAATTGTCTAGTATACCGACCTATGCTCAAAAAGTTCCGGAAAAATTTCCTCGATGGACCGCGAATTATGAAGAATTATTATGCAAAAAAGTCGCAAAAAATATGTATTTGCTTTTCGTCAAATGTCAAATAAATAATAAAAAATTAAAAAATTTTAAGCTATTTGACAATAGAATTTACGGTAAATGTCTTGAATATGTCCCTTTTCTCAAAAAATTGGAGAAGAATTTCCATCGATGGACCGCGAAATATGAAGATTTATCATGCAAAAACGTCGCACCGGCAACATAAATCTTTTAAATGCGGGTCATACTGAATGGTCGTGAAAAGTTTGATTCATCAAATTATTGTTAGTGGTAAAGACTGTTTGTGGTAGAAAACCCCAAAAAGATTGGTAATTTACTTTAAGGTAAGTAATCCCAAAAATTCTGGATAATTTTTCCTCGATATACGGCGAATTATAATGAATTTACGTACAGAAACAAAATTTCAAAGTTTTTATTTTTGCCCATACAAATATATGCTCGATCACATATGCTTTTTGAGTTCTGCTGGTTTTTGTCAATATTTATTGAATATTTATATTGAAAATATTTACGTAAGGCGTACGTTTGTTTGAATTTGAGTGCGTAAAGCTCAGTACGCAGTTTTTAAGTAATTACTGTACTACTTTTTACTTTAAGCGTTGTACCGAGGGCGTTCGAATTTTCCTTTCGTCACAGTATTTCATATAATTAGAAACACCTTGGCTTTGCTTTGATGCTCATGTGCTTTTAGAAAGTGTTTCTATTTATTTGAAATACTGTGACGAAAGGAAAATTCGAACGCCCTCAGTACTAGGCATAAGTGTGGAACGTAAATAACAATAAAATATTATTTTGATTTTATATAGCACATTTAACTACTCAGGAGATATTGCCGGCAAAAGTGTTGAGGTTAAGAACTTTGACTGACGTATAGTAGACCTAAGCTCAAATCTCAGTAAGGCATTAAATATATATATATTTTTTTAAACAATAATATTTAAACAGCATCGCGCATTCGCAATTTATGAAGTGCTAGTTCGCTTACGAAAATTGGCTAATCGCTATAGACATATATTTGTGTCGAACTGGCATAGGCCAGCACACAGCCGGCCAAATTATGAGGACTGACAAGCAAAAATGTGCTTGTTGGGGAGCACTAAATCAGAGTTCCCCAGAGTAGCCCCTGGCCACACATGCTCGAAAATTCACACCGAATGCTTGCCGAAGTCATGCATAACTGTGTGTTAGAAGCAGGGCTACAAACCGGTTTGGAGTTAAACCGCTCCGGAGTTGGAGACTCCTGAATTTTTGGGAGGTCCGACCCGAACCTGTACCGGAGCAAAATATGTAGAAAAGCGTTCGGTTCAAAAAACATGTTCTAATTCTAATACATTTTTTTCCAGCTGCTATAAATGTCAAGTTTGCCATTTTCCCATATTTGTAAGCCTTTGAATAAAAACAGCTTACAAAGAAACATTTTGCTTTATTGTATAACATTCAAATGTAACTAATTAATAAAATCATTAAGAATGATAAATAAAAGAATTAATAACTCTTTACCATGATTACATCCAGGGCTTAATCCCGAAACGAATTTCGGTTCCGGTACCGGTACCGGTACGTACCGAAATGGATGTTTCGGTTAAAGGTTCTATTTCGGTTTTCAACTAATTTCGGTTTTCGGTTTCGATACGGTACCCGGATTTTTAATTCGGTATACCGGTACGTACCGGTATAAGTAGTACTTATTTTTAATATTGGAAAAATTAAATTCTGAGATAAAGCTAATCCATTTTATTCCTGTGTAATAAAACGAGTCAAATTTCAATTCAATTGTGGTTGACTCCATACAACATCTTAGCAGATTCATTATAAATTTTACCTCAGAGAATATCCGTTCCACGCTAACTTGCGTAGCTGGAACAGAAAGCAAGACTTTTGATATCACATACAATTGTGGGAGCTTTGTGGATGATTTTCACCACCAGTTAAGAATGTTTTCATGGTTTCGAACACATTTAAGTATGAAAAAAGTCTTAATGGAATCCAGAGCTTATTTGTTGACACAAATGATGTTTTTTTATCAGCAAGTTTCTTCTCCTGCAATATCATATGTGCCTCAACTTCGTCGACGCTTTTAGCTGAACTAGTATTAGAACTGCCTTCATCATTAAGCAGTGATTGATCAGCAACCGACGAAATTTGTGCATAAATATTTATTAAAAGATTAATTCAAGTACAATTTTTTTGCTCTGTACTTAGCGTTACGTTATAACTAGGGTCCAAAAATATGCAACATAAAAAAGCATTGTTTTCAAAAAGTGATTTCCCTCGCTTTCTTTGAACAAACGTTTTCTCTAAGAGGTCGAATTTTTTCATATTTCCAATTTGCAGTGTACCCAAATAACAAATAAAAATCACCCAAAACTAGATTTACGGCTTAAAGTTTAGTTGTGGCCACCTCCGCTGGTACTAATATGCGTACAATTTCGCAAACTATTTCCCACTCTTTCTGGCGCAGAAGAAAGTCGGTATCTGCAGCCGCAAAACTGGAGCAAATGTTGAAGATGTCTTCCGTAAATATTTTGGCATCCTGACCAAAACTACGATGCGCTCTGCAAAGGTAAAAAAAACCGAAACTGTACCGGTACCAACGTTTCGGTTTCGTTCCGGTGCTATCGGTTCCATTAATAACGGTAAACGGTTTTCGGTTCTCAAAAAAAAATTTATATCGGTTCCGGTTCCGGTTCCGGTACGTGATTTGAAACGGTTTATTTCGGTTAACGGTTCCGGTTCCGGTATTAAGCCCTGATTACATCTGATGAAGATGAAAAGCAATCTTTATGCTCTAAAGTTTTGGAAAAACTACCATTGTAAAAAACTTAACAATGTCACATTTGTTGTATTAGCTGTTCCTGCAACACAAGTATCAGTCTAGCGCTCTTTTTCTACTCATATACACTCATGTATTTAATACTTTTTACATTTGCCTATGTTTTCCCCTATGAATCAAAAGATTTTTTAATATAAACATCTTATCATTAAAACAGAATAAAGTACAGCTCAAAAGTCTAGAAGAAAAACTCAGAAAAGCAAAAGTTAACAAAAGCGGCCAATTTTACTGGACACTAAAATAGGTGCGTGTTGCATAAAACTAAGAAAATCTTCATTTTTCTGTTGATTTTGTTTGCAAACGGTAAGATATTGAGTGGGTTTGCTTAACTGAGCTTTAAATTAATATTAAATATCCCGACTAAATAAATTAACATAATTTGTAGCTCTATACACCGCTGTCACTTAAGGTAGGGCCCCACACGCAAATTATTTGCGCAAATATTTAACAATTAATTGCCCATTTTGTTTGCCCTAAATAGGAACATCCAAGTAGCCAAGTAGCCTTTGACTATGTCTAAGCAAATATTTGCCTAGTGGGCACACCCTCGGCCAATTTTGTTTGCGGATTTGCGAGTTTGCTCTTTTGTAAGAGCAAACACGGCAAATATTTAAAAATATTTTAATACTCTGTACCAAAGGTACATGGCTGACGGAGATCCTCTAACTGTACCCTCCCCGAGGGTGTCGGCTGGGCAATGGACACTGTATGCACCTCGGCTAAAAGTGAGCTATACCTAGTGTCACTTGCGCGTCTTACACCCAGGAAAAGCAGTGTCTAGCTAAGGCGAAGACCAGCACTATCCAGCTTCAGTTGGGTAGAGTTGAGCCGGAGCCATGGTTAAGAGGTGCCTGGCAGCAGGCATAAAATGCTATGGGGTGGTTCCCAAGAACAAAAAGTAAACAATATGGGTCCATTAATTAACAAAATACAAGACCAAAATCGGGCAGGGATATCAGCCCAAACGTCGGTGGAAGGCGTGACTGCTACCACCGGCGGGCACGGTGAGGAGGTCCATGCAGACACGGACTGCGAGTCACACGGCGGCTCAATAAACTCTAAGGCCAAGGTAAAGCTGCTGCTCTCCCCAGTCCAGGCGGGTTCTAGTACCTCAAGTAAGGTAAGGCACAAAAAGACTAAGGAGGGCATGCGAGCGAAGGCCCAAAACAAGGCGGCGCTCAAGATCAAAGCGCGGCTCGATGGCAGCGGTAAGCTCTCCCCAGAAGAGAGCAACAAGCTGGCATGCGCCGAGCAAAAGATCAAGGAGGGTCGCAAGCACTTTGCGGAGAGACCGGCGATGAAAGCCACCTCCGCCGCATACGTTAACAGGGTGGAGGAGAGCGTGGTAATGAAGCGGCAGCGCTCATCAAAGCAAGCGAAGGTAGAGGCCCCAGTCACCAAACGGCCATGCCCAAGACCGCGGAGCCATGCTTTACCAAGCTCCACCCCAAACACACAAAAACCGACAAAGGAGTCAGCCAGCGACGTGGCAAAACGGCATCTCACCGTAGCCCTAGTCGACAAAAGCGACCCTTTCGGAAAAATGACGCCAGAACAGGGAAGCAAGTGGAGGGGATGCTGTTCGAAGAAATTTTTAAGAGGATGGACGACCCAGCACCGCAACCGGTAACGTTTGACGGAGCAGGCTGGCTGTTTGGAGTCAAGATCCTCAAATGTATGGACGATCTCATCCTCAAGTGGGTCAAAAGCGTCGTTGCAGACATGGGAAGCCCATGGGAGGGTGCACAGCTGGAGGTTGTTGACAGAACACGTATTCCGTCAGTTCCGAAGGCGAAAGTGCTCTTCCCAAGGGTAGTACCAAAGGAGCAGGCGCTGAAACTGTTACGGTGGCAAAACCCGGACGTGCCAGCAAGCGACTGGAAGGAGCTTTATGTTGCTAATCCCGACAAGAACGGACAGCACATGGTCTTCCAGATCAACAAGGAGGCCGACGATTTGCTCTACCCAAAGTTCGGGAAGATGGCGTGGGGAGTAGGCAGCGTGCACCTACGACTCAAAAAGCGCCACCTAGAAGACAAGAACAAGCACACGCTGGAGGCAGGGGAGGTCGAGAAGGACCTTGGCATCGACGAGATGGTCGAAAGAGCCAGCAGCCTCGACATTACAGAGGCAGTGCACTCTGCTGAGAGCGAAGGGGATGGTGCCTCAGCCATGGTAGTTGACCCATCCAGCCTGGAGAACGACGAGGATGAGGATTCAACCATGGTAGTTGATCCATCCGGGCCGGGGGACGCCGACAACGATCATGCAGTTGAAGGTCCTCCAGGTCAACTTGCATAAAAGCAAGCTTGCGTCGGCGGAGCTCCTGATAACCCTTGAGGAAGGGCCCGCCGATGTGGCCTTAGTTCAGGAACCTTGGATTGCGGCAGGGAACAAGGTCTCAGGGCTAAGGTCACCAAACTACAATACTTTCCATCCCACCGCGGTAAGTAACGCACGGACAGCCATTCTGGTAAGAAAAGGCTTCTATGCTTACCTTATGTCTAATTACAGCATGGACGACCTCACAGTTGTGGCCCTGGAACGCCACGATGATGAGCCAATAATGATGGCGTCCTGCTACATGGCATGAGCGAGAGTCACCACCGGCCGAGCTCGTACGTCTAACGGCCGAGGCGAGTAGGAAAAACCAGCCACTTGTCATCGGAACGGACGCCAACGCACACCACACAGTGTGGGGCAGTCTGGACATAAACGACAGAGGTGAGTATCTCCTAAGCTTTATACTACAAACTAACATAAAAGTAGAAAACGTTGGAGATGTGCCCACATATGTGGGACCAACATCGGCCAACGTCCTAGACATAACTCTGACCTTAGGGAACAGTACTCAGGCATCAGAATGGAGAGTCCTCGAAAGACTCTCCTTCTCAGACCACAAGTACATCCTTTTTAAGATCGAGTTCGACCACAACCAACCCAGAAACGCCTACAGGAACCCCCGAAACACCAACTGGGTGAAGTACCTTAAAACGGTAGAATCAAAACTACCTACGCCAGCGAACATCTGCTCGGTAGACGATATTGAGATGTCCGTGAAGACGCTCACGTCCAACCTAACCGAAGCATACAAATCCTCATGCAAACTCACAGTTAGCAAACGGAGAGCCAGACCCCCCTGGTGGACCCAAGCGCTGAAAGAGCAGAGGAAGGACGTGCAAGAATGCTTCAAACTCGCCAAAGAAGCGGATGAGCAAATAACACTAGTTTACAGCCAAAAAGACCCATTTCAACTGAAACTATTTTTAAGTGTAGTTTGGATTGGTGATCTCAAAAAATGATTTCAAAAATTATTTCTTGGCAACGTTTTTTAAATATGAATTTTTTTCATTTTTTCGGAAGGTGCACTTACATTCTATGCCTAAGCAAGGTCTGAAGCAAGATCTGAATCTAAAGGTAATTGAATGGTCAATAATCGCACAAAACACTAATTTCAAATCGGTTAAGTAGTTTGACTACAATAATAAAAAATATATTAAAAGAATCGGTATTTTGCTCGAAAACGCAATAACTTTCGTTTCCAAACGCCGAGGAAAAATATTAAAAAATTAAAAAAAAAACTATTATTATTTTTTCTATTTAAGAACCACACTTCTTCGAAGAAAATAAGATATCGATGAACAAAATCTATGAATAAATATAGGAGCTGTGAGCAATTGAGTGCTAAAAAAAAGTGGTGTTTTTGAGATTTTTTAAAAATAAATTTTCATTTGCTTCGACTTTTGTTCTGTTCTGAAATTTTTTTTCTGATCTGGCTATTCGCCCACTTCTAGTATTGACCAAAAGATGAAGAAAATAGAAAAAAAAAATGTTCTAAACACTTAAAATACTCAAATTTGACTGTTAGTTCATTCACTTAAATTGATCCAGCTACAATATTTATTCATAGATTTTCTGCATCAATACCTTATTATCTTTGTAGAAGTACGATTCTTAAGTCAAAAGAATAAAATTAATTTTTTTTGGATTTTTTATACATTTCCTAGGCGATTAAAAATGAAATTTCTTGCATTTTCGAGCAAAAAATCGAATTTATTTAAATATTTTTGGTCATTGTGTTCAACCATCTAAACCGATTTGAAAACACTCCTCTAAGTTATTATTGACAATTTAATAACCTTTCGATTCATATCTTGCTCGACACCATCTGACCATTATGAATAAAGATATGGCATAGAATACAAGTGCACCTACCGAAAAAATGAAAAAAATTCATATTTAATAAACGCAGCCATGAAAAAATTTTTTAAGTCGATTTTTGAGATCACCAATACAAACTACACTTAAAAATAGTTTCAGTAGAAATGGGTCATCTAATTTTTTTTTTTTAAACTAGTGTAATTTGGGAAGAATACAAGATAAGACTTCGCTTCTTCAAAAAAGAAGTACGAAAGGCAAAGCAAAAAGCGTGGAAAACCTTCTGCTCCAGCATAGAGAAGGTCTCCGAAACAGCTAGACTCAGAAAACTGCTGTCAAAGCAGCCACCCATGCAGAGTCAGCTGAAAACGAACGACGGCCACTGGACGGAAAGCAGCAGGGAAGCGACATGCGCTCTTCTTGATGCGCACTTTCCAGGCTGTACTGTAGTCACTGAGTCAGATAAGCCTCATGACCTACACACGCATCAAATCAACATCCCAAATAACATCATCACTCCAGAGAAAATCCGTTGGGCAATCGACTCGTTCGCGAGTTACGAATCCGCAGGACTGGATGGAATATTCCCAGCCATGCTAAAGACGAGCAAATGCTCCATCGTCCCATGGCTGCAATCCATTTTTGAAGCTTGCTTGAGATGGAGTACCTGTGGTCTGGAGGACAGCACGCGTTGTATTCTTGCCAAAAGCGGGAAAATGCAGTCATGTGCAACCAAAGGACTACTGACCCATAAGCCTCACATCATTCCTGCTCAAAACAATGGAAAAACTGCTGGATCTCCACATAAGAGAAGGCTTGAACCTGACCTTGGAGAATAATCAGCACGCCTACACGAAAGGGAAATCGGTGGAAACGGCGCTACACTCCCTAGTAGCCACCATCGAGAAGGCACTGAACCATCAGGAATTTGCCCTGGGAGCATTCCTAGATATATCTGGTGCATTTAACGTCACCACAGAAGCGATAATGCGAAGCCTAAGGGCACTAGCAATACACAAGGCATTGGACTCCTGGATATACAACCTGCTGAGCTGCAGAAGAGTACAAGTCGAGTTGGGTACCACAACCATGACGAAAGAGGCACATGGATTAACGCCTCAGGGCGGAGTCCTGTCGCCCCTTCTATGGAACCTTGTGGTCAACGAACTATTACGGAAATTCCGCAGAAAAGCACCCAAGATAACCGCATATGCTGACGACATGAGCATAATTATCATGGGGAAATGTCCATTCACTCTTAGCTCAATCATGGACTCTACTCTCAAAGAGATACTAAAGTGGGCTACAAAAGCCGGACTCAGTATCAATGCGGAGAAGACGGACCTGATTCTCTTCACCAAGAGATACAAGGTACCGCAATGGACTCCACCTACGATAAATGGAATACAGCTACCGCCAAAGAACAACGTAAAATACCTTGGAGTAGTAGTCGACAGTAAACTGTCATGGAGACTCAATGTGGAGGAAAGGGTGAAAAAGGCAACCAATGCGCTATATGCTTCCCAGAAGATGCTAAGCAGTACTTGGGGCCTATCACCAAGTCTAACGCACTGGCTCTTCATCTCAATAATACGACAGATACTACTACATGGCATATTGGTATGGTGGCAAGCCACGGAGAAGTCCACATATCTAAAGCTGATGGAAAAGGCCCAGCGGCAGGCATTAGTCTGCATAAGGGGGGCGCTGAGGTCCACTCCAACAAAAGCAGTAGAACACATCCTAGGAGTCAACCCCCTGGACATCCAAACACGCCTCCTTGCACAAAAGACGGCTCAACGTCTTTGTGCGGCAGGCACCATGGCGCTACAAAGCTATGGACACAGCATGGTGGGTATTTTTTATTTATTTATTTATTGTTTAATTATCCCAGTGCTACAAGTTACAACTTATATTTATTGCACCAGTCACATTGACATAAAACAGTTATTTGGAAGATTGATTTGACTTAGGACTAACAATTGTTTTAGCTTATTAACTAGATATATATATATATATATTTTTTTTTTTTTATTAACCTATTTGGTTTTCTTGTAAGTGAGCTTTCAAAGTTTTCTTAAATAGCGTTTTGTATAGTTTTTAAATGGTTTGGCAATTCATTCCATAGACGGATAGCAGGTATGAAGAAGTTCCTCTCTGAGCAAGGTAGCTTAAATGTTAAGATAGTTAAATGTAAAGCTTAATGTTCTAAAGTCAATCCATTCTTTTAGGCGAAGGTCAAAAATCGTACATGCTAAAAAAGTAATATGGTCAGACACTCGACGATTATAAATATATCTAACAATTGAATTAAAAGCTACAGTTAATTTTCTCATGTCATCCACATTGGAGTGCCCGAAGATTTCGATTCCATAAAAAAGGGAGGGTATAATGTATGTCTTTGTTATTAAACGTTTATTTTGTACCGGTAGAAACATTTGCGACACTGACAGTAGCCTCAATAATCCATACGTGATACCACACGCTTTAGTAACATGTTTACTCCACGAAAGTGTGTTATTAAAAATGATTCCTAAGTTGGAAGCCTGGTTCTCATATTGAATCGGAGTATCATTGATAGATAGTTTTGGCAGCTGCGTCGTATCCAGTACTTTTTTATGTATAACAATACATTTAGATTTAGAAGGGTTTAATCCAAGGCCCATTATCCCTAGCATACCTTTCTATTTTTAAAAGTTCGTCGTTGCAAACATTGATACAATCTAGAATCTCAGCTACCGGACGACTAACACATATCTGGACATCATCAGCGTACATATGGACTTTAGAATTAGACAAATTACTTGGAAGATCATTAACAAATACAGAAAACAACAGAGGTCCTAATACCGAGCCTTGAGGAACACCTCGCGTGAGGTTTTTGAAATCAGAAGTGGAAGATCCCGAGACCACGGCTTGTAATCTATCTGATAAGTAAGACCTGAGAAGTTTGGTAGCAGTACTAGAAAAATTATGAATATTGTTGAGCTTAGTGCATAGAATATCATGAGTCACCGTATCAAAAGCCTTGCTGTGATCAAGGAGCGTCAGGAAAACAACATTGCTTTCATCCACCTCTTTTCTGATTTCATCAGCTATGTTTACGAGCGCTGTTGTGCAGCTTCTTTTCCTCCTAAATCCTGATTGCACTTCACTCAACAATGAATTGCTACCAAGAAATTCTTGTATTTGTGCAGCCATAATAATACGCTTAAATGCTTTTGCCAAGAATGGGAGAATGAAATTGGCCTGATCATTACCTTTAGGTATTGGCAAGATTTTTGCTCTTTTCCCTATTTCAGGAAAAGATGAAGTGAAGATATGCTCAAGAAGAAAAAGGAAAAAGAAGCTTTATAAATTTTGGATTAAGGTTGATATTTTCTAAGACGTCACAAGAACTGACACACACAAAACTAAAACTATTGTCACAGTAGGGGGCAGAATTCAGGTACATGTTGCAGGCAGCTTCAGGTACTTGGTTTTTTATGAATTGATCATTTAGTTTGTTCACGTCAATGTCAGCCTTATCTTGAAGTTTATTATTGAGTATTCCCAAATTTTTAAGATCTCTCCAATTGTGTCTAGTCGATATAGAGTTCTGAAATTTATTACTGTAGAAGTCACGTTTCGTGTTATAAATTGTATTTGTCGTCATTTTTCGAAGTCTTTTATACTCATTTTGTAGCTCATTCGTTTTATAACGCTTCCATCTTTTGTACGAAAAATCTCTTTTTTTGATAAGTCGTTTTATATTCGAATTAAACCATGATTGCACCAAGGGTTTTTATCATTTTTGACTTAATTGGCACATATTTTTCAAAAAGATAGGACACATTTCGATGCAAGATGCTGAGTTGAGCGTGATCAACAGTAGCACGGACTACATGATCCCAAAAACCAACTTCACAGGTGCATCAGCAGTACTGGGACCAGAAGACTGGCGTACAGGACTGGCCCAGGAAGCAATGTACCTATTCACAGACGGCTTCAAGATGGCCTCAGGAGTCGGAGCCGCTGTATACTGCGATGAGTCGGAATTGAGGCTCTCCTATAAACTGTCAGACCACTGCACCATATTCCAGGCGGAAGTCTTCGCAATAAGAAAAGCAGCGGAATTGGCAGAACAATACGCACCAAACAACCAAATAAACATATACGTTGACAGCCAAGCGGTAATCATAGCAATGCAGAGATACACCATTAACTCCAAAAATGTTCTGGCAAGCAGGGAGCCAATAGATTCCCTCAGCATCTCCAGAAAGGTGCAAATCTACTGGATTCCCAGCCACCGGGGCATTGATGGAAACGAAATGGCTGACAGTCTTGCAAAAGCCGGAACCGCACTAAGCCAAGAAGCAACACTGAACTATCTATCTCCGTACAGACGCGACACAGCAAGATGGAGGAGATAGCGGAGAAAGAAGCAGAGGAAAAGTGGAAGAACACAACCGGCTGCAAAATCTCAAAAATCATGTGCAAGACAAGAGACAAAAAACTCACGCACTATATGCTACAGCTCCAAAGAAGAGACTGTAGACGGCTTATACGCATACTAACTGGTCACTGCCTAGCAGCTGCTCACGCGAAAGAGCTAGGAATCACGACAACGGACATCTGCAGGAAATGTAAGGAACCTGGAGTCGTCGAAACTCTGGAACACCTCATCTGCAGCTGCCCAGCGATCGCTAAGACGAGATTAAGACATCTGCATTCCCCAAGTCTCACCTCTCATGAAGAGGCGGCAAGGAAGTCTCCCAAACAACTTGGCATTTGCCAAAACGTCAAACATCCTCTTGGATTTCTAATGGTACCCAGAAAAAACCACCCGGCCTCACTAAGGACCGTAAGGTCTATGTGTGGCCCCTACAAAGGGCCAGCCGGAACTACCTACCTACCAAAGGTACATAGAGTATATTAAGATTGTGCAAAAGTATGTAACAGAGAGAAGGCATCATTTCCGACCATATAATGTATATAAAGTTTATATATTCTTGATCAGCATCAGCAGCCGAGTCGATATAGCTATGTCCGTCTGTATGAATGCAGAGATCTCAGAGATGGTAAAAGATAGAGATTTGACATCTATCGGACATATATTTTTTATTTGCAGGCAGATCCAGACTTTTCGGAAATTTATAAAAAATTACGCCTATATTGCTAAGCCTTTAACGCTTTTGCTGAGGAGGGATACGGCTTATAAAATGGAAGGAGAACAGATACAAGCAGTAGAGCAGCGAAAAAAAGGCGTTAACGCAACAGTCGGCTCTGAAAATATGGAGTCAGAACGCCAATACAGAGTTACACGTGGATGCATCAAAACTTGGATTCGGCAACATGATAGTAAATGGTATTCTGTTTTTTACTGGAGTAAAAAGACGACACCACAAGAAGAAAATAAGTCCAGTTTTGTCCAGAAGTAAAAGCAGCTTATTTAGCAACAAAGAGACTCTGAAATTATCTCTTGGCTATAGACTTTGATTTCATTACTGATTGTGCAGCTTTTAAGCAGACACTTTCTAAAGAAGGCATACCTCGAGAAGTTACCTCGTGGTTAATGTATTTACAAGATTTTACCTTTACTGCAGAACATCACGCCGGATGCAGAATACAGCGTGTCGACAGCTTAAGTCAATTTCCAGTGATCTTAATAAATTCGGAAGTTAATACACAAATCAGAAAAGCTGAATTATGGAAAAAGATTTTATCGTGGATGCTCACAGTTTCGGTCATATGGGGATTCAGAAGACGATGCACGCAATTCAGCTGGAATTTTACATACCACATTGGGATAAATAAGTGAGACAGATTACTGCTAATTGTATCGAATGTATTACCCGTAATCAGAAGATGGGACAGCAGGAAGATTTCTTACATCGCATTGACAAAGGCGACACACTAGAGCTTTTCAATTAAATATGAGAAAATGGGAGAACTTATCATGAAGTTAGATGTGACAGTGTAGGATTTAAATTAATAAAAATAATAAATAAATCAAATGCAGCTGAAAAAATCGAACCTATACCATATTGGAAGGTAAGTGCAAAGTGTATCTGTAAATGGATATTAATATACATTTTGTTTACCAAAAAACGCTAAAGAAGCCAGCTTCGTCCTGCGAATCAGAACGCATGTACAGCAAAGCAGGACAACTTACCTCTGACCGCAAATGCTCTTTAAAATTCACCATAGTGAGATCACGGCTGTCACAGCTGTGAAAGATTTAAATGATTTTTGTTTTTAAATTTCTTTATAACGTGATTGGATTCATTTGGCTTTATATCATAAAGATTTAAATCTGAATGAATTCATTGATGATCGATTTATGGTGAATTATAATTCCTTTAGTGCAATTATATAGAATATTTTGATTGCATTCATTTGATCTACATCAAAAAAGATTAAAATCCTTTGATTTAAATCAAGCCATTAAATTCATTATTGATTTAAGTCTGATAGTTGCAATAATTTTTGAAAAGATTTAAATAATTTGATTTAAATAAATCTATTGAAATCATTGTTGATTTACATTTAATAATTGCTATCTTTTTTAAAAAGATTTACATAATTTGATTTAAATCACCAAATGAATTAAATCTGGTATGGATTAAGGGTAGGGTCTACGCCTGGGGACCATTTTCGTTATGCCTTGCTAAATATAGAATTGCACAAAAACTATAATTGATATTGGCAAACGGTTCTTTTTATTGAATAGATAACAAATGAAATAAACTAAAAAAGTTTTTGTTGTAGTTGTTGCCGTTGAGGTTGTAGTAGTAGCGCACAACAACGTGGGACAGAAAAAAAAAATTTGGCCCAATGGTTTCGGATTTTTCTCTGGAACGGCTTATCAGAAATGGAAATGCTCAGAATTGATATGGTTATCGCCTCCAAGTGTTAGGTTGGTCCGTACAGCGATCGTTTAGCGGACATACCCAATTGCTATTTCAAAATGTTGTAATTAATATCTGTTGATTTGTGTTGGTTATAAAGATTTATAATCAACCAAAGACAGAAAAACAGGTCACTAAACCCCATATACATATAAATAAGGGTCAGTACGACATAATGTTTGTAATAAAAACCAAAAAAAAAAAAAAAAAAACGGTTTCCCTATTATAAAACAAGCAAAAAATACCTTGTGTATTTACAAAAAACTCGTGGCCTTGCTAAGGAGGATCATTGGACGGATAGCCCAACCACCTAGCAGCAGCCAAAAGCAACAGAATTAATTACAGCAAATTGGTAAACAAACACCTTCAAACAAAAAAACCATAGCCGAAATTCGGGCTGCGAATTTATAATAGTGTAATTCCTATGTCTTTATTCGCCCCCTTGAGAGTATAAGTACTAACTGGATGTTTGTTTGAAGTGTGAACAGCAAAACAAGTCCGCTGATGAGAGAATTTGGTTATTCTCGAAACAGCGAGAAATCGGTTTTTATCCAAACCGGTTGATTGGTTCCCGAGAAATTTTGGCTAAAGTGCGTGAAGACATGGTAAACATAAAAATCTCAAAAAATGTCCAAATTTTTTTTTTAAAACAACAAAGTTTATTTGAAGTTTTCTGAATAAAAGCGTCGATAAACATTTCTTTCTCTATAAATAAATAAATAAAAACATTTCTTTCATGAGGGTCACAAAAAAAATAGTTTATGTTTATTTTTGTACAACATTTTGCCGGATCTGCTTGAAAGTTGTACAGGATGTTCTTAAGACCCTACTAAAACGTTTAAGAAATAAAAAAAATAGAAGAAAGCTAACTTCGGCTCGACCAAAGTTTATATACAATTGTAGGTTGTATAATTTATAAAATTAAGGTTTTAAATGATTTTCGTCGACCATTCTTAGCTGAGTTATTTCCCAAACTCGGCTATAGATGGCGCCATTACTTTGACCATTTGCTTGCCAGTTGGTTATATGGCAGCTTTACGATATATTCATCCGATCAACCGATCGTTCCTATGGCAGCTGTATGCTATAGTCATCCGATTTGTATCAAACTTGGCCGAATTGTGCAATAGCATATAATATTGATCAGTAACAAGTTTGGGAGCGATAGCTTTAAAAACAAAAAAGGTTTTCATACTAATACTTTTTTTCAGACATATCTTTTGTATGGCAGCTATACTATATAGTTGGCCGATGTTCATAAAACTTTGTGGAATTGTGTTAAAGCATAGAAAATTTATAAATACGAGGATTGGGGGCGTTTGCATTGAAAACAAAAAAGTTTTTCTCACTAAAACTAGTTTTTCGACCGATAGTTCCTATGGCAGCTATATGCTATAGTCATCCGATCCGGCCGGTTCCGACAAATGTGCAGCGTATTTGTACCAAAAGACTTCGTGCAAAGTTTGGTTAAGATAGCTTTAAAACTGACGGAGGAGATAGCATAGAAACAGACAGACGGACATGGCTATATCAGCTCAGCTCGTCATGCTTAACAAGAATATATATAATTTATGTGGTCGGAGATGCTTCCTTCTATGCGTTACAAACATCTCGACAATTTTAATATACCCTCTACAAGGGTATAAAAAACAAATCAAAAAAAAATTTCCAAGTGTAGACCCCACCCTTAAATGAAAAAGAATTTAAATAAAATCTTTTTATATACAAATCAAATTAAAACCTAATTTTAAATTAAAAATCATTAAAAAGCATTGATATTAAATCTTCAGGGAGAGAAACTTCTCAAAATTTTCGTGAAGTAGGCAACCTCGCCAGGGTGTATTTAGTAAGCTGAAGACAGTCTTGCCAAATCAGCTTTTTTCTCCGTCATTTCTAGCGTATTGCGGAAAAAATTTAGAAATAACGGAAAGCGGGATTTCTGGCTTTTTTAAAAATGATTTCCGCTTTTTTTCAGCTTTACTTTTATTTTCGAGTCAATCGCAAAACTTATAAGCAAATCTATAGTTTGTCACCTCTGTCAGTCATTTATCGACCCTTATTGCCACTTCTAACCTTCAGGAAACGGTTATCTCAAAGTGATAGCCAAGTTTACAGATCGTTTGACTAAAATGTCAAAAGTTTTCAAACAAAAAAAGTCGTAAAGGGTGGCTGCAGAACCCGGAGCTTAAGGCTTGGCTCAGCAAGAATGAAACTGATATCTCTTGAGTTTACTGCAGTTATTGTAAATTCACAATATGACAATGTAAACTTCACTAAACTTCAACTTAAAAGCAAGAAAGAAAGTCGGTCAAGCCCGACTATAACATACTCTGTATCCTTACTAACCTCGCATTTGATCACAGTCAAGAGAGGCAATCTTAGTGAGAGAGAGAAACTTAGAGAGCGCACAACGCGGTGCGGTAACTGGCCGTTTTTTGCTCATAACTTGAGTATCATTCATCCGATCATCATTCCTTCAGCAAATCGATAAATAATTTTGATTACTAGATATCTTTAGAAAGTACGAACCATATTTCATGAAAACTGTGGGAGATATGACGTTTTTACCAAATTGCGGAGGCGGGAGTGGGCGTGGCAAAAATTGAAAATAAACTTGATCAGCAAGTCTAAGAAATATATGCCCCATACAAGTCGAACCTCTATTTCTTACCATCTCTGAGATCTGTGCGTTCATACAGACGGGCAGACGGACGGACGGACATGGCTATATCGACTCGGCTGTTAATGCTGATCAAGAATATATATACTTTATAGGGTCGGAAACGATTCCTTCTCCGTGTTACATACTTTTGCACAATCTTCATATACTCTGTGTACCTCTGGTACAGAGTATAAAAATGGATTATTTCATCAGATTCTAATATTATTACACAGTTCGACCAAATCCAACTTTTTTTAAAAACCCGGCATGAGACCGTTAAATTATGATAAAAGGGACGTCTGTAAGCATCACCTCATACCCAGTTTTTCAAATAAAGCCTCGGTTCGCGTTTTATGGGTACTTTTGTACCTGCAACACACGACGACAACAATTTAACTTAGTTTTTAAGGGTTTAAGATAAAAATCTGAAAAATTCAGCAAATGTGGACATGGGGAAAGCCATACAAAAACTTCACTTCAATCGTACAATTGGTTAAGGTACCTCCAGAAGGAGTTAAACCTTAAATCTTGAATATCTTTAAAAGCGCACGGTAGATTTTTATTAAAATCAATATTTCTGATGGTATAATGGACTATTGCATATAGGAAGTAGAGAGAGAGTGAACGAAGTGGCTGTGTTTTGCGTCGGGCTCCCATTTGCCTGCAAATTTTTCACATTTATACACATCGAAACCAAATAAGCAGTCAATATACCAAGGGAGGCACCATCCCTGCACGCCGGAGACACAGAGTTGGGAACACGGACGGCGGATTGGAGCAAATATTTGGATTTCTTTAATTGGACGCCCGCACCGACAACAACAATACACCGGTGAGAAATTTCGCCCATATTATTGGTTTTTGAGAGACAAGCAAAACAGGTGCAGCTGATCTGCACTTACATTGGGCTGTTAGACGCAAAAATCAGTACATAACAGACGCAACAACTGATAGCGAAGACACGAACCATTTGCGATCAAAGCAATTGGCGCGCTATTTAAATCGCAATATGACTGGAAAAGGATTATTGCGCACTCCACCAATCGTCCCATCGCAAAACTTGGGTACCCCAACTCAGACAACCAAAAGAGGGCGGCTTGAATGCTCGCCAGGTGAACCCACTATGCACGATCTAATGGCGGTGTTGAAAAATGTAGCCACGAAGGATGACGTAGCCGAGATCAAGGATCAGTTTGGTGTATTTTCGAGGCAAATACAAGCGCTGAAGGAGGAGAATGATGTCCTAAGATCTGAAATTGAACAGATCAAACGTACTGCAGCTGCTGATCATAAAGAGCTTATTAGGATCATTGAGCAAAATAAGAGAAAAAATCTTATTTTTAGGGGAATAAAAACGGAGGGCCCACCAAAAGAGGAGATAAAACAAATATGCAGAGAGAAGCTTAAGTTGAACCACGTCCAAATTAAAGAGACGCGCGTAATGTATAAGCGAGGAAATCAAATGGGAATTATCGTGGAAATGGATTCAGAAGAGTCTGTTAATGCTGAGCTCAAAAATGCAAATAAATTAATTGGCACAACGATTTATGTGGAACGAGACCTCAGCGATGACAGACAACAACAGAAGCGGGCACTTTTGGGTCTTAAAAGACAACTCATAGCCTGGGATGGCTCACACCGAATTGCCGTAAGAAATGATAGGATCCGCATTGGAACAAAATGGCTAAAGTTTAACGAAAACCTGGAGTTAGGGAGCGAAGATCAAAAGGCAGCAGAAATTCTGGCAGAAATATATGGCGATAAAATTAACGGCATGCCAATTGATTTTAAGTCACTCTTAGAAAGCAGTACCCAAAAAAACTAAATAAGAATATATGCCTCTCTCAAATTGTAAACGTACCAGTTCCGTCCCCTTGTAATTATCAAATTTTAAATGTCCTAGGTTACAATGTCCATGGGTTAGCTAATAAGTTATTACACCGAAGTTTTTTCGCCTACATCGAGCAAAACGACGTTTTTGCCTTAATGGAGACACATGTGGAGGCAGAGCAAATACAAAATTATGATCCTCTGTTTAAAGCCTTTAAAACTTACTGGCAACCAGCAAGTAGATGCAGCCGTTTCGGAAGAGCTATTGGCGGTATGGTTATTGGTGTAAGCAGAAAGTTGTTAGAGAAAGGTATAAGGCACAGTCATGAAACACTTTGTGGAATTCAGCACATAAAGATCCAGACGTCACACAACACATACTCATTTATACCATTATACCTCAGACCGGCTACATGGGCAGCAAACCTCGACCAGATAAAGGAGTTATTTGAACAAGAAGTGGAAAATGCAATCGTGATTGGTGATATTAATGCGCGTATTGGTGGCTAGCAACAATATTTGGACGAAGTCATGCTAGAAACGTTTATAAATGGTGTGGATGCAAGAAACTTCAAAGATGCGACTGTAAATGCAAATGGAAGGAAATTTCTGGACTTTGCAGATGACAGGGGACTGACAATTTTAAATGGCAGAACAAAAGGCGACTTAGATGGAGATTTTACCTTCATAAACAGAAACGGGAGCTCGGTTATAGATGTATGTGCAGTTGAAGGAGCTATACTAGAACGTGTGATAAGTTTTGAGGTGGAGAGCAAAATTTGGTCAGACCACATGCCTATACTGCTGAAATTTGCTTTATTGGGTTCGACAACATCTGACCAGAAGTCAAACTTGCTGCCAAAACTGCTCTGGAACGACAAAAAAACAGAAGCATACAAGAAAAATTTCCAAAAACATGTTAATGTGCTGCAAGCCGAAAAGCAAGAACTGTCAATTGAGGACATTGTAACTGCAATTAATAAAGCGGCGCCGAGCAACAAGAGTGGTTACTAAACCAATTTTAATAACAAATGGTACAACGCCAAATGCTAGAGAGGCAGAATGTGTTTGCGGCATTGAACAGTTTTAGAAGAACAAACACTGCAGAAGACAAACGGATTTACACAAAGGCGCAACAGGAATATAAAGTGTTATGCGAAGGAGCAAAATAGAGTATGAGCAGAACCTTGAAGCGCGCATTATCACAATAAGAGATAGCAAAGACTGGTGGAGGATAGTCCGAGAAATTAAAGGAGT
This sequence comes from Lordiphosa magnipectinata, assembly GCA_037044535.1. Taxonomy (NCBI): domain Eukaryota; kingdom Metazoa; phylum Arthropoda; class Insecta; order Diptera; family Drosophilidae; genus Lordiphosa; species Lordiphosa magnipectinata. The sequence continues at coordinate 2,074 of JBAMBO010000260.1, read as the reverse complement.
CAGTCCGAAAATAAGTGTGGAAATAGCTGCGTGGGATTTCAGAAATCACTTTAATAATCTCCTTAACCCTCAACAAAACGCCGAGTAGTTTCAATATGCACCAATGTATATCACGGATCCAGACTTAGATGCAGTATTAACAATGGAGGAACTATTGTCAGCACTAAACAAAGCCAAATCCAACAAAGCTCCTGGAGAAGACAGAGTTCCGTATGCATTTTTCAAAAACGCCCCAAATGAGATGCTTAAACAAATTGTCACTATATACAATCCGATGATCTACCGAGGTATATCCTTTATGAACTGTGCAGCGAAGCTACTAATGAGTATACCGTCGACGAGACTAACAACGTGGGTCGAAAAGCACGATAAATTAAACGAGTTCCAAGCAGGATTCCGGCGTGGATACTCAACGGTTGACAAAATATTCAACTTAGCATCTATAGGTCCGCATTAAAGTTGAAGAAAAAAGAAAAGTTTATGCTTATTTTGTAGATTTTAAGGCTGCGTTTGACCGAGTACCTCGTAAACATCTTATATACAAGCTCCAACGACAAGGTGTATCCACAAAAATAGTACAATTTATAGAAAAAGTATACTCGCAAACGTCTTGCGCTGTTTGGACTGGGAGTGAGCTTTCTGAGAAGTTTGAGACCATTAACGGATTAAAGCAAGGATGCCTTATGTCACCGTTGCTGTTTGCGATGTACTTAGATGATCTGCATGAACACTTAGGAGGTGGCCTGTATATCGACAACACAAACATTAGGGTATTAATGTACGCAGATGACATTGTGATGGTAGCGTACAATCCCTCAACCCTCCAGCAAATGATCCATAACCTCGAGACATACTGCATATTGTGGGGCATGGAAGTCAATAAGACAAAATCCGAGATTATGGTGTTTAGAAAAGGCGGTAGACTGGCGGCATCAGAGAACTGGACGTATCAGGAGGAGCAGGTGAAGGTGGTACCGGAGTACAAATACCTTGGGGTTATCCTGACACCTACAATGAGCTTTAAGAAGCATGTGGCAGCCAGGACAAAAGAAGCAAAGGCGAGTATAAACTCTGTGTGGGCGAATTTCATCAACAAGGGGACAGTGAACCTAGCATCTAAATGGAAAATCTTTAACTCAGTCAGCAGAACGGCACAGTGCTATGGAGCTCAAGTCTGGGGTGGAGAAATAAAGGAAGAGGCAGACCAACTGCAGCGATATTTTTTAAAGAGGATACTCAAACTACCAGATAGCACACCCAACTACATATTGGGAATTGACGCAGGGCTAGAAGATGGACACATCTATAGTCTAACACTTCATCTCAAATACCTATCAAGAATTTTATTTGAGTATGAAGATTCTAGACTCCCGCATATCCTTGCTGAAAAAATGATGTGAAATAATTTGGGGTGGTTTGCGAGGCTTAGAGAAATGTTCGCGCATCATGGCATATCACTCTTAGACAACCAATCGCATGCAGATTGGATTGACCGCAATGTTCGGTTCCTAAGCGCATCAAAAGAGCAGATGCAGCAGAAGAACCAGAAACGAGTCTTTCAAGCAAAGCGAGATAACTTGGATAATGAAGGCCAGAGGAGATCTTTTATGGTTAAACAGCTGCCCAAGAAGAGTTGTAAATGGAGGTATATGCTCACTATGCAATATGTCTGAGCAGGAGGACATGCAGCATTTTGTAGGACGATGTCCAATACTGCGGGAATTTCGTTGGCGCTATTTCAAAACTTGTACGTTTACCGAGGAAGAGGTGCTGACGGCCCTGAACGGGGGGATGGGATGGAATAATCTGGCGAATTACATAGAGATGGCTACTAATTGTAGAAGAAATGTCATAAATGAAAATTTTTAAATAATATGTAGAATATGAAATTTTGTTAATTATATAATATGTAAAATATGTATATGCTTATATATGTAATTGTTTTTTATGTCATACAACAGAAGGAAGGCTGACGGTTTTAAACCAAGCTTTAAATGTTTGTTTATTATTAGTTAATCAATGTAAAGCTGTAAGCTATGAAAATTATCAAATGAAAATAAACACTTATCTATCT